>JALIDW010000009.1:1800000-2305743 GCA_023079495.1 Xylaria sp. L1 SY-2022
ACCGGATGTCGAGGGTCTTGTCCAGTTCCTGTGCACCGACAAGGGTTTCAACGAAGACCGAGTCCGATCCGGTGCCGCCAGACTCGAGAAGGGCAGCAAGAGTTCGCAACAGGCCCGTCTTGAAGGCTTCTTCAAGCCCGTCCCCAAGACAGACGCCGAGAAGGCCGCGTTGAAGCGGAAAACAGAGGAGCAGAACGAGGCGAAGAAGAAGAAGCTCAAGGAAGAGAAGAAAGAGAAGGCGAAGCTCAAGGGTCGGCCTCGCGGAACGGCCTAGATTGTTCTCTTCTACCTATTCCTTTTGCATGCTGCACATTTGGAGCTATCAGTAGCTTTTTTGAAGGCGTTACGGAGGACTATTAGCTGGGAAAGGGGCGTTTCGGGACCGTTGATTTTACGATCATTTACTCACACGAGATCAAGGCGGCGGGCTAGGGATTCGAGCATTATTCATTGCTTCACGAGGTCATATTCGTACGCGTGCTTATTATTTTCGCTGGGGCCGGGATTCCAAGTCTTACATAAGGGTAGTCAGTCAGTCAGATAGGCGAGCAAAGACCCTCGCTTGAATGACTCCAAAATTCGCATTAAGTCTCCTGACCTAGGTAAGGAGGGTGTCGTGTCCACAGCCTCATCAGGGATCGCAAGCCTCGTGCACAATTAAGTATCGTATGTAAACACAATAATACCCCCATGCCGTGATACACAGCCCCCTACCTAGGACGACATGACTCACCCCCCGTCTGACAAGGTATGTAGGTATGTATCAGATGCGGCTGAGAACCCGATCCCTCCTTACCACACACCTAGTAAGGTATGTACTTGGAGGACTCCGAATCCTTCTCGGTATACGCCGTGGAACTGGATACCACGACGTTGTGATATTGTTCCCACGACGTCGTAATATTGTAATGCGAGTGAGGGTGAGAACGAGGGTATGGAAGGGAATCAGATGTAGCGAAACATATTCTCCCGCACACCCCGTCTCATGGCGACGGGCTTCCCATCCTCGTACTCGATGCCTGCTTCGCCGCCGTCGCCTGCGAGCCCGGACATTTTTTGCCGGAGTTCTTCGTCTTGTTGGGCGATTGTTTTCTTTTCCTTCCCTTCTTTTCCTATCTCTTCTTTTCCTCTCTCTTCTTTTTGTTTCTGTTGTTGTCCTTGTTGATTTTGTTGTTGTAACTCAGAAAGCGACGTCTTGGCCCTGACGTCACACGTCCACGAACCAACCAATCGTCTGCACACGCGCCGAGACAACAGAGTCGATGATCTGGTGATAGGAATAGGCGGCATTGGCGGGTCTTGTTTTTTTGATTCAGATTTTTTTTGCACTTTTTTCAGGTGAGTAGAATCCCTGTCCGCACGTGGTCACGCGTAACGATGATAAGGGCGTTGCACGAGGGCGCGGAGATTTGCGGAGGGTTCGTGTGAGGACTTGGCTGATACGAATTGTGTGGTGGTGGTGAAAAAATGTTTATGGTGCGGTGAACAGGATTGGCAGGGTTTGATGTCATCACAGCCACTGTTGTCGCCACTTTCTTTCTTCCTTATCTTTGATGGACAGAGTCGCCTAATGCTGTACTTACACACTGCGCTCATCAACACAATTCAACACTGAACAAAACAAAACATTACTTTCCAGATTTTTGGAGTCCATGCTACAGTAACCATATCGCATCGCATCTCATACCTACATAGCCACAACACTCACCATCAACACTCACCGGTAAGCCCGCAATATCGAAATGCGACCCCCGAACATGTACATATGTAGGTCCAGTAACGTTGCGAAACCCCGTACTTGTACCATCCACACCATTACGTCCTCTCCGCAGGGCTGAGATCTGGAGTGACTCGTCTCGTCCCGGCGGCTCAAATTAACCTCAGATCGATCGAGGGCAAGGGCAAGGACAGGGCAAGGGCATGACACGGACGTGTCGAGATATCAGTGGCGCAGACAAAACGGCAGAGTCCGCCAGGCAACCATGATCTCACACTCACCGGCCAATTGGGGGATCCCTATGCGTGGCGCTCGGTAGCGAGGCAGGCAGGCTGGCTGGGTCTCACTCGCTCATTTACTCACACACACACTTATGAGAGGTATGTATGTACTCACAACACCCCCGGCGAGGATGGCATGGGATGATGTATGCTATAATTACGTTTTATGCATGACATCACGGGTGACTCGACGGCTTCGCCGCAGGATCGATACGGGGTATCTGCACGCAGTATGGTGTGTGCGTGCGGTGTGTGCGTGCGCGCGTGTGTGTCTGTGTATCGTGAGGTAAGGCGGGTGGTGGTTTTGTATAAGAGTTGAGGATTCCGTGGGGATTGGATTGGGGGGAGTTAAACAGGATTTCTGACATCGCAGTACAATCTCACCTTGATACAACTCACCTTATATTGCACACCGTTGATAACAAGACCATCAACAACAACACAATATAAACACCCAGACACACAAAGCATCGCCAACCTCACATCAGAGAACATCATCATCAAACAAACCTCAACATCAACCGCAACAATGCCGTCTCACCACCACCACGACCATCATCACCACCACCACAAGGATGGCTATGAGCTCACTCACCGCGTCTCTCACGACCACCACCACAGCTCCAGCCAAACCCGCTACATCATAAACGATGGCAAGCTCGTCATCTCCGAGCGCTCCACCAGCAACCCTCACCACCACACCCGGAGCAAGTCAACCACAATCATCTACTCTCCTCCTTCGACTGTGTGGGTGCAGCCAACGCCAGCAACGACGCACCATCACCACACTACATGCCGCGGCTGCTTCCGACACCACGATCGCTACTATGGCGGCTACTGCGTTGACTGCGTCGCTGCGCGCGTAGCGCATCGGCGGCAGGAGACAATCACCGTGACCAATCGCCGCGTGGAGTATCCTGAGCGCAGAGCGATTGCGTGGGCGCGGTAGGATGCTTGATGCCCTTCATATATCCGTGGGTGGATATCATTGAGTTACGACGACACGGTTTCACTTTTTCTTTAATGCGCTTTTGAATCATGGTTGAATTCTTTTCTTGAGAGATACTAGGGCTGGCGAAGATTGTCGTGGCGTTTGGCGTTTGTGGAAGTTCAGACTCGGGAACATTGTAACATTAATAAAGAGCCGGGGAGTCTGGAGACGGGTATTCGGCGGATGAGCGAGCGATGATCTTGTATCCTAGAGAATACATCATGGGTGGTCTGACTTCGATTTTCTCTTCAATTAATAGATGATCTTGTCATGATGGGAAAGCTGTTCAGTTTCAGTAGAACGCGACAGGAATGAAATAAAGATGAAGATGAAGATGGCAGCATAACAATACTCGAACTGGAGAATGTGCCAAGACTTCAAGCGACTCTTGGCTAATTACTCGTATCGTTAGTTCACGCCGATATCGCGATCTTATAACGTGTAATCCGTATGTACTCGTAGGTCCTGGCAGTTAAGTCGTAAGGAAAACAACTCACTTCGGCAACCATCTTCCCATCATGACCTTCGTGACCTTCATATATCCACCCCTCCCCGATGCAGACGCGCTCCGTCTCATCACCCTCAAACCCGGCGTGTTCTTTGATCCGCTGGAAGGCGATCTGGTCCCCACGACCTTCGCTGCAAAACCGCGCTACATCACCCTCTCCTATACTTGGGGTGATCCGGTCACAAACCAGCCTGATCTCCCCGTGTCCTTCAGCACGCGTGTTGGCGACGATGGCGCGACCCCGGAACTCGCAGCATGCCAACTAGAGGCAACCCTCTCACTCAACGGCTACCACGTCAGCATCGCGCACAACCTAGCCCTAGCCCTCCGCTACGTGCGGTCCGCGAGCCATGCGCTGACACTATGGGTCGACGCCATCTGCATCAACCAGGCCGACATCGAGGAGCGAAACGCCCAGGTCGCACTCATGGGGACAATCTACTCACGCTCCATCGCCGTGGCGACGTGGCTTGGTCTGAACGGGCGCCAGATCGTAGGCACGCGAAAGACCTTCCATGAGGATGGCGGTTTCGAAGTTGCCATAGCCATGCGCGATGCGTACGATCGGGGCAACAGTAGAAATCTCGCGTCATGGTTCGCTGAGCATATCGCCGCACAAGCGAGCTCTAAGGCACGTCCATTGCCCGGAACGCGCGCCGCTGCGGAGAAGGAGGCGCTTGAGCGTCTCGTGGCCGGGAACGAGCATGGCGACGCCATGATGATGGAGACGCAGTACTGGCAGCGCGTATGGGTCGTGCAGGAGATATGCCTGACACAGAGGGTGTTCTTTCTGTATGGGCCGACACTGATTGGTAATGAAGGCATGGTGAAGTATATGATGAAGGCAAAGGGGCTCAAGGTGTCCAGTGGCATGGAGAATATGCTGCAGGCGCGCGGAAGGCGCTTTACTGAGTTCATGCGACTGGAATCACTGATTGAGGAGTTTGCCGGCCAGCTGTGCACTGAGACTCGCGACAAGATCTTTGGACTCATTGGTCTTGCTAATGATGCCAACGCCGTTAAAAGCTCCGACATTCCTCGGAGAACGGCTGATAATGAAGGACGAAAAGAAGAGCATGACAACAATAGCGGCGACCATGTTCACGACGCGGAAGACCTGCAAGGTGGCGGTCGCGAAGATGTGGACTTCAGCATCGACTACCGCAGGAGTTTCTACGATATCTGGTGCGATACTGTACTGTATCGTCTCCGATCCCCGTACTACTCCAACAACGAGACACAACATGGTGGATTGGAATGCCTATTTCATGATCAGTTGACGAAGTTGGTCCGCTTTGCGGCTCTCGTGCAGAATACTTTGCTGGACGAAGTTGAGCGCGAGCTGGTCCAGAGCAGGGAGTCATCGGATTTCGAAGTGGATGCCCGGCGGGGTCCCAGGCTCTTCGGTGATCAATTCGTGCCCGCTCGGGGTTATCTTGCCGGTAAGATTGTAGACCTAGGACCGACGTACGCCGACTTCGTGGGGTCGTCCCGTAGCCAGGCGGTCTGGAAGACCAAGTGGCGCAAGCACTACCAGAAGGAGCGCGATCTCGAGAAGCTGCGAGAGATCGAGGAAGATTACGCAGCCAGTATCCTCGAGTACGGCGACGTCGAGATCTCACGAATCGCGCACATCCCGGATGAGCTCTTCGTGGCCTTCTCTTCATCCGAGCCAGGGCCTATAGATCAGCTAATCACCGGGCATGTCGACAGACATGATGTGTCCATCATACGCAACTTGGTCTGGAGCCGACTGCTGTCAAGTAATCCTCAAACCCCATCGAATGGAAGGATCAGCAGGTTCTTAGCCACTGATCAATGTATGGGGTTGGCGCCGCCCGGGGCAGCTGTAGGCGACTGGGTGGTGCGGTTCTGGAACTGCAACGCGGCAATTATCGTGAGACCAACTAGACCCGCTGATCCAAACAGCTGGTGTACGCTTGTCGGCCGTGCGGACGTGGCGGATGTCTTTCGACGCAAAGAGGGCCTCGACAGAGTGGCCAATTCAACACTGTTCCCTCTCAAGAATCGCGGAGCAAAATATGTTGATATGTTGATGGCCTGGGATACGCTGCAGCGCATTACGGCTGCGGTTTCCACCTAGACCCTAGAACCAGGCCTTAAATCTGTACCCGAAGTTACATATGACCATAGGGGCTGCCATCATCAGATATATGTAGCGCGACTGTGGATGATATGCTAAGATCTCCCCGTGTCCGGCCGAGTGAGATCTAGGCCGACAGAGACCATGACGCGTGAGGGCTGCCGATAGGCTTCAGTTCGAACATCGACTGTGATCCCGGGTTCGTCAGATTCTCAGTAGTCCATCATGTACGGAATAAACTCGTAGAATACTGTTATTCCTTTGTTCTTCCAATTTGGTTGTATGGCGCTGCGGCTCGGTGCGGGACTCAAGTGAACTGCTTTTTGACAAGCCCCTTTATTCCGTTGAATGCATGTCCCGCTCTTCAATCCTGCAGTTCGAGAATAAAGGAAATAACACACAAATAAGGAAGACTTACGGGAAACAATTTGGTTGTTCTCATGGACAATGGATTCATCCCTCGATTTGGAAATCAAGATAAATAGAGGCAACATGCCGCGCTCAGATCCATTTTATCTTCACTCCCTACACCACTGACAACAGTCACTGAACAACCCAACAATCTAACCAACCAAAACGCACCAGTACTCCACTCAAAACACCCAAACCTCCCCTCGCAAGACAAGAACTAGGAGACCTAGACAAGATGGATTGCATCACTTCAAGGGCAAGCTTCGGCGTTGAGATCGAGTTTCTCATCGCCATGAGCAAGCATGATCAAGAGCTAACGGTACCAGAGATGTTCAAGAATGCCACAGGCAAACCAATCGTGGGAGATGGCCGGAGAATCAACCTCCTGACTCGGAGACTGAACGAAACCATCGCCAAAGCGCTGACCAACCACCGCGGCAAGCGAGTTGTCGAATCCAGTCAAGACGTCGAGAACAATGAGGAGGCTTATCACCTGAAGGGTTTCCAAGACTGGACCATCGGCAGCGATCTCTCCGTGGAGTTTCCAGAACATCTGAGGGAGCACAAGCACCTGCTGGATTACGAGTGGCATCCCGCTGAGATCTCTTCCCCGGCGCTTTGGGCAACGGAGGAGTCGTGGGAAGAGATTCGAGCAGTCATCAAGGCCATAGGGGAACGGTACTGGATCATCATACCGCCAACCGCCGGTATGCACTTCCATTACGGCCATGGCATGGAGTACATCCCGGTCACAAAGCTCAGACGAATGGCGGCGCTGTTTCTCGCAATCGACCCCATCTTCGCGCAGCTCCTTCCGCCACACAGACGGGACAGCAAATTCTGTCTAAGTAACAGACACTATGCCCGCATCGCTCGAGGCGACTCGGCAGTATTCGATGTTTCCGCAGCAGAGGCCGCTGTGGAGGCGGAGCCCGAGGTCATGCCGCTGAAACCCGTCCAACGTCAAGCTAAGAAGCCCAGACCTGCTCCCAGTGTTCCATTTCGACGCGGAGAACTGACCGGATATGACTTGAGCCAGTCCATTTTCAATCAAGAGTGGACTGAAACCTACCAGACTTCCGAACGCCCGACGATAGTATGGATGGCGAACAAAATGCTGAACACCCAGAGCGCACCGATGGTCGCGGAGCTCATGTCACACCCAATTCGGAACGGACGGCTTGCCTACAATTTCCGCAACTACGCGGCCGCATTTTACAAGAGAGTGCTCCGAGTGGATGGCATCCCTTCCCCCGATCGCCAGTACAAGCGTACAATCGAGTTCAGGCAGATGGCGTCAACAATGGTGGCCGACGAAGTCGTGGCTTTCGGCAAGGTCATCGTGGGCCTTTGCGAATTCGCGGGTCAAGCAAGTCTGGATCAGCTGTGGAATGTCGTTTTCGATTGCGACACCGCCGAAACTGACGGTACGCAGTATGATGCTTTCGATATGATCTCGGACCTCGGGCTTGACAGCGAGGCCAATGTGTTTGTAGAGTCCATTACTCGCTTCAGAAACGAGTCCGCCATTCCCGTGGCCCCCTAGGCTCCTGGTGAGGAAGCAGACAAGATGTTGCAGTTGAAAACACTTTCTTGAGTCGTAGTATTAGTTAGGATGTTTGCAGGAAAATGAATAATGGCACACATCGCCATCATAGTTGAATCCATCTCTTTGTGATACTCGCGGACAATGTGAGGATGATGTCTTGAGAACCTTTCATCAATCATCGTAATGACTCTCCGACTCGGTGCTTATTGCGGACGGAATACCCTTAACGATCGTCGAATGAGTTTAACAGTAGGATCGCAAGCTTTCGAAGCTCATCGAGTTCTTTGAATAGATCATCCGGCGTTTTGAAGTGGCCAATCCCAGAAGTCTAGCATAAAATCTCGACTCAACCGAAGCATCCGCGTTTCGCTCGCACAACTGGACTGGCGAGAGGACTCGTCGCACATCTGTGAGGCGCCCCGTGGTCTCTATCTCGATTCCGAATCTAGATAATGCTCATGAACACCCTCGTCGACTCCCGAAGATCTGGACTGCAGAGAGAGAAATCTGGGTATCTTACCCGTGTCGTCGTCAATGTTGCGTTAACATACACCCCTTGCATGGCGGTGACGATCGGATTGTCCTCTGAAGCATCGCAATGGCGCATTCAAAGTCCAATGCACGGATTCCAAATCATGGGAACCATTTTATATCCAGCTCGTTGTCTGTCTATACCGATGTGTTTTTCACTGCGTGAAGACAGGAAAGCTTGCCTGTCCTTCCAGACTCGCTCAGGGCAGTCCATCCAGCATCGAACAGAGCAAAACGAGTGTATGAATTTCCTCGAATTTTTGTAAAGAAGAAAAGAAGGAAATAGGCATTTTGGCGGTGGTCATCGTCAAACCTGCCAAAATGATATTCGCGAATCTAGTTTGATTGGAGACTTCCACCGATGACCTCAAGACGAGTGCATTGGCAGTTGCGGGTGGTCGAGAATCTCAAGATCAGAAGGCGTGATGAATTCTACGAGCACTGTGCGAAATATATTTCGTACCTCCATCAATCTGTTGCCGGTATGTGACGGACCGAATCTGACCGGCAATGACTGCTTGACGAGGTTCAGCAAAAAGTGCAAGTCTGAAAAGTTGTCGCGCATGGCTTCATCATCAACAAATAACGCACGTACGGAATACAATACCTACATGTTCCGGCATGCTCGACAAAGCTGTACGGGTGTCGGGCAAACACCCAGTCGCCATCAAAGAGTCCTTCGTTAAACGTACAGATATATATACAAATTTACACTATGGTTCTTCCTCTTCTTCTCAATATACACACTATGGCTGAGAAGTTGAGCTGTCCGGTCGATTCAGAGACCCGTAAACAATTCATACCTGATTGCCCCATTCCATGGCGATTCCAATGAGCTGCTGGTCTCATGACTGCTCCTTTTTTCTCTTTTTCTTGCCGTGCCCAGCGCTTCTATGTTGTTCGGCTCCGGATCGTGATGTTCATAATCCTCATAAAATCATCATGATCTCCCCCCTTCACTCCTCTTCATTCTTCTATCTTTTTCTTTGTATTGTCACTGCGTCTATGGTAGCCGGATCGAAGCAGGAAACGTCACAGTCGCTGGGCTCATGGAGAGCCCTCCGTTCGCGCTGGTCTTGACGTTCAGAGCCGCGGCACCTTCAGCATGCGCGGTAACGACGGCGCCATCTCCCTGGCTGCAGAGGAAATCGTGGCCGACGCTGACTCTGTGGTCACTGGTCATGACGAACGAAGCGTTCCAGCCAGGCACACGAGTCAAACACCATTGCAGGCCATTGTCAGCAGCCCCCTTAGCCAGCGATCCACTGCAGCCGCTGCTGTAGTCGTTGAAGGTGGTGCTGAGGTAGAAGACAAACGACTCGCCGCCTGTGTATCTGCCGATGCCTCCCGTGAAATCCGTGACCGTGAATATTGCGTCGCCTGTTGTCTCTGCACATGGCAGTACTGTCGGCCCGGCGTCTGCGAAGCACGTGAACGACAACACGATGGTGCTGACGACGGGGAATATGCTGGCGAAGATCATGTTGACTAGGGCGTGCCTGATGAACCGGCGCAAGTAACAAGATGGTATGAAGGTGAGGCTGCCAAGAAAATTGCGGCAGTGGTGAGATATGGATAAGTACTGGTTTATATTACTGGATCCCCGAGGTCGAGTCTCCCTTGAGGTTTCGACTGGGGATATGCAAATGCCAGAAGCGAGTTGAGTAAGTAGGCCCAGGAATATCGATAATGGAGTGATAACGTTGAATTTTAGGAGACATCGAAAGCATTTTATATATCGAGCCGGTTGAGTTGGTTATGGAACTAGTTGGAAAGATGATGCTTCCGAATACATCTCCCAGGTCAACATATCACGATCGGTTGTCCAATCAATGCACCATCTCGAATTCCAAATAACATCTTGTCACCGGTCTCACCCTTACACGAGGGAAGCACTTCTAGGCATCCTCATGTCGTCCCCGTTATTCGTATACAGCCGTTCAACGACACGCGGCATGCATGCGCTGATGGTTCCATTGAGCCCCATTATGGTCATCCATAGCTCAATACTAGCCGAGGAGGGTCCTGAACCCCTTGTCATCCGACATCATCTTTGCGCGCAGTGCATGCGAGCAGAGTCAGCATTCGAACTTCCAACAACTCTCACGAGGGGCAACACAGTGATAGGTGCGAAATTCAATGCGAGGGATGCGCCAAGGCGTTGTTGGGTGAGTCGTGCCTAGTGTATTCTGTACGCGAGGTACTAGCGAGTGAAGGGTTCGGCATTCTGTGCTCGCCCGTGCAGCCATATTCCGAGCCTGAACAGGATAAATTTTTTTTATTCTTTATGAAGCTGCAGATCATTTGGCCGTTACGATAACCGTCCAGCTATCGCGGCGCAACCCCGCGTAACCCCACCTGCACTCCCATGACAAATATCATCCGTTGAAAGCACGATGCCATGGGTTGCTGGATCTTGCTCGAAACAACAACAATACCGATTCAGATGCATACGATGAGATGCCCAGTCATCCGCGCCCTTTCAAGCATCATACCAAACAGATTCGTCTTGCCAGTCTCGTACTTCGTACAAGATGCAGGAAAAGGGATTCGTGGGAGGATTTCGTGGATAAGCTTCTGATCAACATGTCTTACGTGTTGTTACATTCTGCGTCCCAGAAGCCATTGTTCGGCATCGATTCGGTGTTAACTTGCGAAGATCACTTCTACTAAAACGGGTTGATAAGCCCCTGATTCAGGGGCCCTGAATATGAAGCTAAGCTCAATGTAAGTTGTCGTCTGAGCAGGATTGCTTGATGTGCTTGCTGATACATCTACACGATTCTATCCGACCTATACTGCTTGACCCGTGCTCCTGGGGCGGCTGTAACTCCCATATGGCAAAGTTGATTTGGCACTACCATCCAGATATTAACTGTTCACACCTGCGCATCTCCGTCTGTTCGGCCGAGTTACAGGATTGGCGTCGACTGCCACAGTTCTCCTTGCGTCATGTTGTGATCGTGCATGACGAGTCTGCCGAAACCAGTACGAACAGACTGAACAGCCCGGAAACCGATCAAGTGGTACCGCATGGCCAAATACCAGGTATTATTACTTGTACTCGTCCTCTGAGTACCTATCATGTACTGAGACAGGCTATTATGCTGCTCTACAAGAGCGAAAGCACATTACACCCTCTAGATATGTCGTCAAACCACGAGCGTGGCAGGAGACGAACTGACAAGCTCGTAAGTCGTCAAATCCACTCATAGGGAACACTGACATGGGGTGGCATGTCATATGTCCATGGCATAGCCCTAACCTAAGGCCATAATATGCAGAATCCCTGCATTTCCTGATTCCTAATCTTTTCTCTGCATCTCATCTAATCCGACGACGTGCTTGGGGCCTCTATCACGGCCCCGTGACGCCACCATACGTTCGATGCAACGCTGGATTGCCGCAGAATGAAGGGTGTGCTACTATGTAGTAATTTACAAGTGCCGCCTGGATCGCCAGTCAATTTGCCCACGAGTGCCTTTTAAGAGCCGCAAGTGCCGAACTTGACAATTCCAAATCATCTCCACCTCCCCGTTCGCGGTATTCTCGCGGTCTGCATTTGCCCTAAGTACGGAGGCGACCAACGAACACGCCACGAACATGCGTACCACTAGGCTATTCCTACTTTCCTTGGCGGTGAAGTCTTGGCGAGTATGCCGACGAGAATGATCTGTGATGGCCCTACATGTACGATGTTTATCCTTAGGAACTCGTGCTTTGCTCACGTGGTTTGCCTTGGTTGCATCCTGCTAGGCATTCTTTGCCTGCCTATGGACTGAACCGGGCTTGTCTCCAAGTCACGGAAGTCACTTTCGCGCAAGTCTCAATGGATGCAAGAAACTCGTAGCATCCGAGTTCAAGACACGCCAACACATGTCACCAGAGAGCTGAAGCCAGCTGTAATGTTTGACATCTTTCTACCCAGATTGGAAGCGAATGGAACAACTCTCAACTCACTACAACGCATGAATTCCGATTCTAGCCTCATGGAATCTTCTCGATAGGAGTAAGGAAACAGAAATATTCACCCGGATGAAGATAAACTTGCTCAACCACACTCCTTGGCGCTACCTAAGCTACATACATACCACCGTCGCATACAAATTTACACCCAGGAAAACCATGCGCGCGTAGCGTTGCATGTCGCCAAATCAAAAGCTGGATTGTGATTTGACAATGTCTACTGCCAAGTTGTGCACGTACCGCCGCGATACTCGACTAGAATGCGACCGTTTTGCAAAATATTTGAGATGGGCTCGGGATCGTCGAGATGTTCCCAGTGTCGTTGACGCCATGCGATTTTCTGCATGGACTTTGGGGTAAGTCTTGGAGTCCGAAATGAACGGTTAGAATCGGCGTCGAAGTGCAAATCATAGGGGGTGTGTTGAGCTATTACTGGATCAGCGTTCAACGCTCCGTGCCTGAGTTGCCTCGCTACTCTGATACTGACTACGGTTTCCGAAGTATTCGATCAGGATGCCCGGTCCGGTTTCCATCATCTTTTGAGCTAACGTGATGTGCAGGATGTTTTGCCTGACGTGATTCAGAGAATGGATAGGTATCAGCTGCGGTTTCTCTCGATATCGATACTCACTGTCCAGGTCCTGATTCATTTACCAGTACATTCAACCTCAATGCAGTCTTCGACAGACCCTGTAGAATCAGACCGCGATAAACAAGTATGAAGGTATCGTATAACAAGACGAACCACAAACCACACAGAAACTCGGTTAGGATATCAATCTACTCGCACCTCCTCTAAATCCAATATAATAAGCCATTCTGTCCACTCACTCATCACCAACCCCTGAAACCCCCAACCCTACGTAATAAACAAAAACGGCCTCTCAAAACACTCATCCCACTCCGTGCCCCCAGACTCCCAAAACTTCCTCAACATCTCCTTCGCACACACCGGCATACCACCACCCATATCGCCAACACTCCAACCCAACATATCCGCCACAAACGCCCTCTCAAACGCCGTCCCATTGACGGCGCACACGCCCGATACGAGAAGCGGCCAGAAGAGACAGTTCCGCAGGTGAGGGTGCTGGAAGGCTTCCTTCAGCTCGAGGAGGAGGCTGTCGTATTCGAGTTGTTTGCGATGGAGAGACTCGGGGAAGAAGGTGGGGAGAGAGTGTAGGCAGTACAACAGCACGGCGCGCTGGTGGATGCGTGCGATGAGATGCCATTTTTCATGCGTGCGTTTGGTCCCGTGTTCGGTGGCGTAGTCGGAGGGCGAGAAGGATTGGATGGAGGCGAGGAGGGCTTGTGCGGTGTTTGGAAGAGTGGGGGGGTGTGAATGGACGAGAGCGCGGAGATGGTTGATTTTTATCACGGATATGAAGAGGGGTGGCGGGCAGATTGAGCCTACGTAGACGGCATGGATGTTGGATTCCCAGAGGGTCTCTAGGAAGGCGATGTTTTGTGGGTTTGTGAGGTGGAAGAGTTGATTTGTGCTGGGGCTCGTGGTGTTGGCGAAGACTTCTAGGCTGTGAGGCCGTCAGTGGACTGATTCATCGATATAAGTTGAGCAGCTCACTTACGCGACCATTGTCAGGACCCCGTTTCGCATGTGCGGACCAGTATGGTAGAGTTCCTGGGCGCCGCCACGGAGCTCGATCATCTTCATGAGTCCGTCGAAATGAAAACGCCAGCGCTCTGAGGGATGGTATTGTTGCTGTATTCATATCAGCAACTCGTCGCCTTAATCTCACGACTCGGTTCTCATCCGACTGCTCACAATCGTATGAAGGTGAAACTGGACGGGTGTTCATGAGGTGAGTGAGAGAAAAACATATAAATCAAGCTTACATCTTCCCACAAAAACAAGATAACAGCAGACATGGTCATATCACTCGTCTGCGTCTCCTCACAGGCAATATCCTCATTGATCGCATGAATAGCCTGATACGCCCAAAACGCAACAGCAGACCGCACACGCGCGCGGACGTCCCTGTCCGCGTCCCGCGGCAACTTATACATCTGATGTCCCAGCGCCAACAGGACGAGTAAAGCCCTCATACATGGCGGCAGTAACGGCGCCACGGAGGCAATGGGTATTACTTCATGGGTGAAATTCTCGAACAAGAGTGTGTGTGGTGAGCGAGCATGGTAGAGTTGCATTCCGTCTGGTTCCCCCGTCAGTAAGAAGGGCGATTCAATGGTCTGAATGAGAGTTGGGTGAACTTGCAGATATACGACGCCGCTACGCGCGAGGGCTCGTCGCATGTGATATCGTATCGCATGATCGGGTCCAGGACGATGGATTTCATACTGTTGAAGCAGGGCAGGCGCGCGTTATCCGTGGTTTGCAGCGTGCCATTGTCGGAGGAGGAGGACTCGCTCGTGGGAGAGTCATCGGGACACGGGTCTGCTTCTTGGTAGCGGACTAATGCGCCGGATTTCGGGCGTCGGCGATTGCGCGCGTGTACCCGGCCCGGCTTGACCCAGCGCAGTGGCTTGCTTTCGCCGTAGCCGGGACACACGATCCCGCTGTTCCGGCACCGATTACATACGGGGCGCACGGAGTCGCAGACGAGTCGACGGCGCTGACACTCCCAGCAATGTTGTCGAGATGACCCGGTCCCGGTTGGAGAAGTCTCCTTGGCTTGCACCATTTTGGTTACTGTTGTGCTTGAAGATGCGATCACACGGGATTAAGAGAGGTGAAACAGCATCGCACTTCAACGCAGCGAGGAATGATGTTTTAACGGGTGATGAACCCGGCCATTATTGTCACATCGCACCCGTATTCACATGCTAACGGTACATCCTTCTAGCGTGGCTGAGATGACGCCCTGCCAAGCGTTGACACCATGGTTGTCTATTGACGCTCTGACATTGGAGAACTCCTCACATTGTGTTCCCCAAGAAAGTGGCGAAGTCCATCGCAAAAGAAACGTTCGAATCCAGGTTAGTGGCTTGTTGATCTTTCCTGCAAATATATTCCGGATAGGCACCGTTGGAACCGACCCGGTCTAGCTCTGGACTTTTATTTGATTCTTGAGTCATGTGCGTGGGCCAAGCCTTTTTTCCTTTCTTTTCTCGCCCAACAGTATCGCTAGGATCTTCGTTTCGTGCAGGTTACCTATCAGTTGCTTGTGACGGGGTGCGATTCTACGCTTCCCGATCGGATGACATAAGGAATGAGGAATTCACCAGCATGCAAGATCCCTTTTCACATAGTCGACGACGATACTGTTGTAGGCAGGCGGCACAGCTGGCAGACAAGGCACCGGATGCAAGCTGAAAAAGGTCTCCACGGTGACAGAACGAGAAAGGTAGCATGTCTACCTACTGTGTTTGTTTACATCGTAAAATAGCTTCGTCTCTCTCTTTATCAAGATATTCACGCCGTTCTTCTTTTCTCATTCTACATAAACCTCGATACTTAGGAAATTCGACTAAGGGGATCTGAGCTTCAAAATCGACGGGTTGAGCGGTAGTCTGCCCCTCGATCCGGCCTCATTTAATCCGAGATCATTCACTCCCAAGGCCAGGCGTCGAGTAGAAGCTCTCAGCATCTTCCTCTGCACCCGCGCGGAGTTGCAAAGCTACTTAGATCTTCGCCCGACACCAGGTGAGAGGACATCTAGATAGGTAAGTAAGTAGGTTCCATAAATCCACGCCATTCCAACGGGCACAATCATGGCCTCACGGCGTCTAATGACGACCAGAAGATAGAATTACAGCAACCTGTTTTCGTATTACTACATAAAAGCTACCTACTAATAGAATAGCAACGGGGGGTGTAAACGACGAGAAGACAAAAAAAAGGTCTTCATCCATCTCAAATCATCTTAGTTGATCTGCGCAACAGCCTAAGCGCGAAACACTCTCTCTGCCTTCCTGCCTGCCTTCCATAAAAACGCCGGGGGGTATTCGTTTTGTTGTGACCGTGAACTTGACTGAGTGTATCCGGTCTAGGGACCGCCATCATGTACATGAATCCACACATCGCATCGGAGAAAGCAAAGTCTCGTAGACTGACTGAAAAAGGAGATTAAAAAGCAAAAGCCAACCCGAAACGAGAAAAACGAAAATCAAGTAACTCCTTTAGTAGACCCTCTGTGTATGTGTACGTGTGTGCGTGTGTCTAGTAGGGCGAGTTGACAACGTCTTCCTTGCCTAGCTTGTACCGACCACTGAGCGCCGTGCCAACGCGAGAGCCGCGCTTCGGCGCCTGGTAGCGATGAAAATCACCGGCAATACTCTCGCGAGTGGGTCTGCTCATCTTGTTCTTTCCGACCATGCTGACTTCGTTGGGGAGGGCAACGATGACGTTCTGGTCGGAGCCGAACTTGAAGTCGTTAGCGCGTACATCCTCGGTGTATCGCTTGATGATGTACGGGGCTTTGGCACCGCGCAGCACCTTCTTCAGGTTCCAGTCCACGATGTAGGGACCTGTGGCCGTGATGATGGACGTCTCTTCACCCGTTTGACTCGTGTTGAAGCGGGCGGGTGTGAATGAGACACCCTTGCTAGTCTCATGGTGGAACTGTGCTACGTGTTCGGGGGTGAGGGCGAGACGGCGCGGCTGCGGCTTCGAGTCTGCGGCGAAAGACTTCTCGAAACCAAGCTTGCCCTCATTCTTGCCTTCCTTTTGCATCGCATCGATGAGAAGCAGATATGTGCGGCAAGTTGCCAAAACCCAGCGGCCGTCGGCGGACACGTCTAGACCGATGATAGGCTCACCGAGAGCTGGAATGTGAGTCTTCGCATTGATTCCGAGGCGGTCAAAAAGACGGATATCTCCCTTGTTGGAAGCCACGGCAATGTGACCCTTCTCTGTAGTGGACAAGGCGGAGAAATCGTTCTTGGAAGCGTACTGCTTGAGCTGTGACTCCACAATCTTGGCGCCAGGTAGACGAGGATCGACACGGAACAAGGCGTTCTTCGAAACACCGAGGAATGTGGGCTCGTGAGTCATCTGCGCAAACTTGTTCTCGGGCGCAAACTCAAGAACTGGGATATCTTCATGCACGGTCCACTCATCGACGACCTTGCCATATTCGAGATCCATACGATAAAGCTTATGCGGGTCGTTATCCTTCTGCAAAATCATATTGCGATCCTCATTGTGAAGCATGACCTTTCTCGGACTGAATAACTCGCCTTTCGGCGTATCCACTCTCGAGATGTTGGTAGAGAACTCGAGGCTATCGTTGGGGCGGTGCTTGAAAACACCAATCTTCGAACCGCGAACAACAAAAGATCTGTCGTTCTTGTAGCCAACGGCCAATGCGGAGTTTAAGTCGCCATCGCGTGGCTGACCCTCAACATCGTCCTCCTCTTCGTCACTGTCATAATGCTCGCTCGTAGCTCTGTCGTCGTCGTCTTGGGCATCCTCATAGTCTTCCTCTTCTTCCTCTTCTCCTTCCTCGATGTCAGGAGCATCTTCCATCTTAAGATCCTCAAAAGCGTCCAGAACATACTGGCGTTCACGCTCCTTGACTCGTGACCACTTCTGCTCATTGAGCTGTTCCCACAAGGCTTGCATGAGTCCTTCTTGGAATCTAGCGAGCGTGTTTTGATCACGAAATCTCAGGAGCCACGAGTAAGCTGAGCCATCCTCAGTGAACTGGTTGAAAATGAATGAAAGAAAGTCGAAGTTGAATACTGGGTTCATGTCGGCCACGACGGGAATACCAATCCAATCGTGCTCTTTGCTGGCAATATGGAGCCAGTATTTCCAGTCTCCAAGGTCTGAGACGCTGGCTGTGACTGAGCTGTCTCGAAGAACAAATGCTCCGGACGGGAAGTCAAAGAAATGGAGTTCGGCAAGTTCAAGGGAAAGATTCTCCAGAGCCTCAGGCTGTTCCGGGGCAGCTGGTGGCGCCTTGGGATAATGTGTGTCGACCTCTTGAGACTTGCTCGATTCCGGGCTGGCGACAACAAGCTCGTTACGTGCTGCCTTCGCAGGCGTGTTGGATTTATTCTTTAGCTCAAACATCGCGTCGGTTGAGTCAATCGAGCGAGCTAGGGTAGGGCTTTGGACAGGACTCGCCTGAGGAATGGGTTCTTCGTCGAATTCAAACTGTCGGAGATCGTCCTCAGAGGCGGTATAGTGCGCCTTGCGGTATTTCCGCTCGTACTGGCACTGCTTTGCAATGCGATCGAAGGCGTCCACCTGTGTAGACTGGATCGAGGTGTCGCAGACGAATTCGTAAAGATCGCCAACGTCACCGCTCAAATCCTTCCAAGCAAGTACCTTCTCGCCACTATTCCGAGTTTCCACACGGAAATGAATCGCCTCGTCTAGTAGGAATGTTTTTTCGTCCCGCTCGGCGGCCAACGCATCAATTTCAGCGTCCTCACCCTCTTCCTCGGCGAGAAGCTCAGCTTCGCCTTCCTCGTACACCCGTTGAACAACGAGTTGGTATTGATACTCTTGGGCAGTTCGGCGGATGCGGATCGCGGAATCCTTGAAAATGAGCTCCGAGTAACCCTTCGGAGAAAGCGGTCGGACGAGGTAAAGTTGCCCTTGCGGCAGTTCGATCATGGACTCTTGGCTATTGCTGCCGAACAGTAGCTTTCCGACTGGATTGACGATTGTTGTTAGCTTGAATCATGGATGGAAAATGGAAATTGATGAAATGTTGCAATTGAAGAGAAGGAAAGAGAGCGGGGAAGGAAGTAAGTAGCCAGTAAGCACTTGAAACACAGAAAGAGCAAAGGTCACGGCTCAGTGATGAAAGAGACTCGTGGAAGAAAGTGGAGCCAACTCACCATTCTTGAGGACAAACATCGTGTTTGCCAGTATCGTACCAGTCAAGAAGTCGTTAAAATTGATGGAGGCGCGACGGATGAAGGGTTTGCGGATAGGTAGATAAGGGACGAGGTTATCTAAGATGCACAAGGTTCGGCGTCCGCGCTGCGCAACTTTGTTGTTGGGCCGTGTCAGAAGGATGTTTTGGTGATGTTTTTTTGATGGGTGACTTTGAGAACCCGCAGCGACACTTATTTACCACGGCAACACGTCATTGTGGTCCTCTTCTCTTTGATTGGTGAACAAGGCACCGAAATATGGGGTCGGTCCCTAGTGCACCGCCACATCTAAGGCAGCAGGACCCACTCCTAACATCCCTGCCCCGCAATTCTTGCCTTGTTCATGTACGGAAGGTATTCCGTACTTCGTACCTACCTTAGGCCGACTAAATCGAACATGAGGTCCAAACTCACAGCGTGCATCATAGATGTACCTATGTAGGTATTAGTGTAGGTAAGTCATCTTTCCTGTTGAGATTACTGGAACTGATTCAGATGTGATCACCACTATGTCCAGATACCTAGCACCTAATCCACAGGTACCTACTGTGGGAAATAATGCGGATGTGGTCACTTTGAAGTTTCACAACTGTCACATGCACAGTACAAAGTGCACGTGCCAAATAGTTGCCGTAACAGCCATTTGTTGGATGTGGCTAGAAATGGGGAACTCTCAATGACATTGGATCCACTGAAGATTCCGCCACCCTCCCCTTCAGGCAGGCACAATGCATTAGTGGCGGGGGTCGGCCAATCAAAACTTAATTCCACGAACTCCTCTCCACCCGGTCAATCCAAAATCAGGGTCGGCGGTTACCTATTCAACGCCCTACTGTCGCCTACCGTCAGCCCCACACGGAGCAATGTAGGGACCGACTACCGATGTACTCGTAGGTACGGAATCTCTCACCGATGAACACCGGCCATTACTACTCGTATTTGGTCATCTGAGCTGCATGAAGTCGTAGGAAAAAAAGATTGACTTGAAATTTACCTCCTACAACTATCCATACAACCTTGAGGCCTTACATTGGGAATATCTCTTCTGATCTTCCGAAATCAAACGTCGAGTCACATAAAAATGAGAGTAGCCAGCTCTCTAATACTAAGTAGATCGAACAGCCAGCCCTTCACGATGCAAGATTGAACACTTGCTCCATGGCTGCACCCGCAGCGCCAGCACCGACGATAGCCCAAAGCCATTTGTTCGTCCATACATCAACCTTGGGCCAGAACGAGTTGTGGGTTTCTTTGAGCCTTTGAAAGTCGGCAAACTTCTCTGGGTTAGATTCGGAATATCGCCTCGCTTGATGACGTTCGGTCTGCTTGTCTCCGCCAACATGGCGCAGGAACAAGTAGTTGGCGATGCTGCCAAGAATCTCGACGGGAGCGAGCAAATCTGATCCATATAACAACAAAGGAAATGATAGATGAACCAGTGCATCACCGAGATAGCTGCGCAGGTATTAACATGTCGGACAGTTGGGGCGGGAGGTTCTATTATACCTACTTTGGATGACGAACTAAACTCCAGACACCCTCTTTACAGACAGACGTTGAGTCTTGGGCAGAATTTTTGAAGCTCTCCAGTTGTTCATCTGCCAGCACTTCGAGGGTGAACCCAGCACAAAACAAGCCCACAGCAAGGGCCTGAATGGCTGGATGGTATCCGGTCAATACAGCACCTTGGTGGTGGAAAGGCGCCGTGATGGGGAGCGAGATGATAGTTTGGATGAGAGCCTCGGGCAAAAACACCGTGAATAGCGCTCTATTCCAGTATCCCTCTTCTTTCTTCGCAATTTCATACCGTGGATCATCAGTGCCTTTACCCTGGCGTCGTCGCTTGATGCTTCTACTAGCAATGCGGTAGAAGAGGCGACCACCCCAAAGCGTGACACCGGTCAAAAGTAATCGTTCGGGCCGTGACAGGGTCCCAAAAGCCTGTCTGAGTGTCAGGCCACGCCTGTATACCTTTCTTCCGACGGAACTCCACCATCCATTGATCATCGGCGCGACTGGCCACAACCAATCCTTGGCCTCGACGCTGTCAGTGGCTCTGCCCACGCCATACGCCACAAGAGCCAAAGGCGCATGTAGCTGGAGGCTGGGCAAGATTGTGTCTTTGAAAATACCGACGTCGAGCAGTTCTCGTTGGACGGTGACTTCGTATGAGACCGTTGTTGATGGGACGGGCAATTCGGTCGCGAGGCCATCGGAGACATCGTAATCGCCGGGGCTATGGTACGACTCTATCAAATAATACGACATGGTTACGGTAAAGTGTTGACAGTTCAAGAGTTTGCCGCCTTGAGACTTTCTGAACTGTTATCGGTTCTTGATCTGCCCCTTTTATCGACTATATTTCGTACTAATCGGGACCAGCATTCGATGGGCGCCGTGCGGGGTGTCGCGACGCGACGTAGCCGTGACATCATCTTCCATATCGCTACAGAATGCCGAGGTTTTTATGGTAGGAGTTGAGCTGCCACATGCTGTTACGTCATGGCTGAACGCTTGCGCCGGCAGGTCTCGTTTTCTTGTCCGCGTCCTGGCATACCTAATACTTGTCTGACTGCGAATGTCGATGCCCGATAATATCGACTGTCGGGTACGTCACTGCTGTCTACTACCGGCATTGGAAAGCTTACCAGTGGGTTTTCCAACCGTCACACATTCTAACAGTCGTGTTCTTGTCGATAGAAATCTGTCTGCTTACTGGAGCCGACTTACTTCTGCGCATTTCCTGTCGATTGGAGTTCGCATTTCGACTGAGGCTTCAAGTGTGTCGGAAGATGCTTGATGGGCACTCGATTGTTCGATATAGGGCCATCCCGAACGCTTCAAACGAATCCCACTGCATTCCTCACATATCGAGGTCACTTATAGACGCCGTTTGGTTGGACACGACATTACCACAAATTGCCTTGGGCGCTTTATTTCAATTAATAACTACTTGATTTATATTGTGCTAATATCAACCAGTTGATCAAGCTGCTCTGTCAAGCCGCATGCGTATGGTCCGGTGTTAGGTCTGGTGACGCATTGATCCACGCCAAGATGAGAGCTGGCCCTGCCACACACATCGAGACTTATCGTGGGATGAGTCATGTTGTCTCCATTATCCAGGTCTTTAGGTTTTATTTCTTATCGTCATCATCGCCATCCTCTTCCTTCTGCTTCAAAGTGACTTGAAGCTTGCCGCTACGATCCGCGGCCTTACCAATCTCATACGTACCGCCGAGCACCAGATCCTTGGCCACCAGCTCTCGGGTACGACCCAAACTTTCGATATCGGAGATTCGTTGTAATGTGTCCTCGAGGAACTGGCGGAAGCCGGGTTCTGCGCATATCTCTCTGAATGCTCGATGCATCGGTACGGAGCTTGCGCGCACCTGAGCTGAACTCGTAATGGTGAAGATGTTTAGCCGGTCAAGCTCCCGGATGAAGTCCGATCTCGTCATGACCTGCTGGGCCTTATGCATAGGGAAAGTCGGGAGCATATGGCCTGTCTCTACGTCGTATGTCTTCTCCATTTCCTTCTCTTCATCTACAAGCGCTTGTGCCAGCACCATTGCGGCCGACTATGCGTAGTTAGTTGGCAAGATCGCTTGCGCGGAGCGGGGATTGACTTACAGCCCATTTTTGCTGATCCATCACATCATCATCCATCTCTGATCCAAGAATCCAGCATTGGTTAAGAAACCAAGTCTTCTCGATTTCCTTGATGCTATCGCATGTCGCTAGCATATCGCGCGATTTGGCGACCTGGTGCAGAAACGCAAGTCGGCCACCTACGCGGTCGTAAACTTCTTCCAGGATCTCCTTGCTCGGTACTTCCCTGAAGTGACTGAAGCGATAACGTTGAAGCGCCAGGAGAGCTTGTTGCTTCGGCAAATCCGTTACCGAGATGATATCCATCCTCGTTGCCAACTGCTTGAATCTCTCCAAGATCCAGTAGTCATCCGTGTTGAAGATCATCGTTACGAGATTGGTAGCGGCCCATTGCTCCGCCCTCTGCTGTAGCAGCTTGAGTAAGTCGCGACCGTCCTCGTTGTCTCGGATCAATTGTGTCTGGTTGATGATGAGAACAAGTGGTTTGCGGTTTTTGTTGCGGTGCCGCAATGCGACTTTCTCCAGCTTGTTCAGTGCCCGCTCGATGTCCAAAAGAGCGGTGGTGTCCCGAGGTCCACGTTCACTGAAGTAGCCGCCGATGTAGTCTTCGTGAAACTCATAGTCGAGTGCTTTACCCAGCCGAATTCGAAACAGTTCCAGGTCCGAATGCGCCTCAAACATGGCACAACCTACACCATCGATCTTGTGCATAGCATCCAGCAGCATACTGCTCTTGCCGCAACCTTTATCACCCATAATGATATAGTAGCGGCCCCTTTCAGATCCATCAACGATAGCGTCGATTCTGCCCTGCTCTTCGCGCGCAACCCAATCCTCGGCCGCGGACTCAGGTGGGATGTCCTTTTCCAAAGCGGCCATATCCAAGACGGGATCGCCCGGCTTGAAGGCATTTTCTATTTTCCGCAGTTGTAGATGCTTGTAGGCTTTGTGATAGCAATAGCCGCTGATAGCAAACGCCACGCCGAGCACCAGGACGGAACTGAGGGTAGTGGTGGCGGACTCTACCGCTCTTGAGAAGAGCTCGTCTCTTGAGCCCGACTCAGACAGACGAGATCTTGTGGATGAGAAATTCTTGCGTTGCGAGTGCCATATTTGATCTTGACATCTTTGCGGTACAGTTCTGGGTTGGTTTAATGTGGTGGATCTCAACACACGCAACACCCGGGAGTGAACCGGGCGCTTGGCGAACATGGTTGCTGATTGGCCCAATGGCTGATGCTAGAAACGATTACGGTATCATGTACGGAATAGACGGTTGTTGCGGGCTTCAACTTTTGCTGACGCTTGTGCTCCCAGATGCAGCGTTCACGGACAAGAAATTAGGTTGGCAGAAGCGGCCCGCCGTTGTTGTTGGAGAGAGTTTCTGAAAAGGGGGAGTCCGAGAGAAACGGGAGGTCTCCAATGTCTTAAAAGCCAGATCATACCTCCAGCATATTGCGTACAGTGATTGACGTATTCTAATTTACTGTATGGGTTACGCTACCTAGTGTAGTTAGCTGTCGACCCGAGGGCTTGGCTCCGTTGTCCTTGTTGAAATTGCAACGGGTTTAATTACACGATTGGCCTTAACCGCAATTAGCTATTCTTAGATGCGGTCGGTGCGAGCTGAATGCGGATGATGTAATTCCTCGGCTCTGGCTGAACAAACGCTTGTTTTACAGTACTACAGTCTGCGACACACGGTCCGGAGTGGGGACGCGGGAATGGTGGGCCCGTCCCGGCTTCTTGTGGGCAGGTACCCCAGGTACCTTTTACCGTACCCACGGGGAAGGTACTTCGGCAGGCACTTGGTGGCACCAACGTCAACTCCAACTGCAATCACGGACATGGTTGGCGTCCATGCAGCGAAGCACTGCGGTTTGAAATGGGGATGCCGAAACTGGAATTCACAGCATAGATGAAATGATTATTGATGCTAATCTGTATAATTCATACCTGAAAGGCTTTTGCAGAAAGAATGTTACGGAAAGTGAGGATGAAACTGGGTAGTTCATTGGTGAGGTTGGGTGTGTGCATCTCCTGCCTGAGGTTGTTCTTGATTAGCAATGAAATCCATTACCACTGACAACCACGGGAGCACTTAAGTATCCACTGTAGCGAGTGACTCGAGCCCTCTATTCCAGTACTGTAAGGAGCTCGGACGCCGCCTGTAAGTAAAAAAGTACCACTGGCAGTTCTTCTTGCACCCATTTCTGTCACCTGCCGTCAACAACAACTACAATACATTGAGAACGGCCATTGCACCTGGGTATAAGTATGATCCTATCTTTTTCTCGCCATCAGCATCACTTCTTCCGTCCTTCTTCTTCTCCCATACACACTTCTCCTGCTTGCGATTCCATCAGAACATCCACCAAGGTTCAGCAGCATCTGGCGTTCTACACATCTCTTACCATCGTCGCCATTTGTGCGCATACACTTCACGATCTTTCTCTCTACTACCCATTGTCCTTCCAAGCATCTGCCTTGCACAAGACTGGACCATACTACACACCGGACTATTGTTGTCGCAGTTACCCATAGTTCATCCGTACATCACCCAGTCCCAACTGCAGTTCCCATTCAGTCTACTAACCGCCTGACCCAGGTACAGAAGTCGTTGCCAACATGAGTGAACTCAACGGCGGCACCAGCCTCGGTTCTATGCCCGAGGCATACTACCGCAATCCGTTTTCTATGCACCTTTCGCTGGAGGAAGCAATCGAACAGAACCTCGCCTTTCCTGTTCATCCACACAATCCGGCTAAGGAAGAGATAGTAGTCGAGGAGACGATGCAGCAGCTGCGCGTAAGTTAAGAAGAAAACAAGAGAGACAAAGTCCACAAGCCCACGTGTCGATGAATTCGCTAACCAACTGCACTGCTGACAGGATCGTCTGGGACTTCACGGCGACGTTCCCATTCCCGCTCCGCTGCGGATTAGAAAGCGAGCTCCTAAGTCGCCGACACTACCTCCAATGGAGCCGCATTACAAGCCGGCATCCACTAGAGGTAATGAACATGAAAAGCGAGGTGCGGATTCCATATCTTTTCGCAGTGATTCTCCCACCTTACCACCATCTTCTTTTGCCATCGTACAGCCATCTGTGTCTCCCACTTTGGCACCATCTTCATCTCCCACCCTGTCACGATCTTCATCTTTCACTTTGGCGCAATCTTCATCTATCCATCGCGCCTCTTCCATTGAAGAATCTATCCCCAAAACCCACAAGAGCTCTCCATCAATTGGAGAGTCAACACTTGGAGAGTCAACACCGCCCGCTCCAATCTATTCACTCTTCCCAAAGGTGGACGTTGCGGGAAGTCTCAGCAAGAAATACAAAAAGCCCTTCAACCCTTTGTCTTCCGCGCTACGGGCTCGTCAGCTCGGAAAAGCACTACCACCTCTACCAGTGCCGCGCAGCACTAGAAACACAAGCAGAAACATGAGTGGTACCCCGCCGTCTGTGAAGGGTGATGAAGCTGGAAGCCGCAAGGTTTCCAAGCGACAGAGCCTCAGGATCTCAGGTGAATTGAAAACCAACCGTCTGCCCAGCTACACCCACGCCTTCATTCGTGAGCACAAGCAATTTGGAACTGACAAGCGACAAATTGTAGACACCATGTCTCGCCCTACGAGCATTTACGGCCCTCCGCCATGCCCGCCACCCAAGTATCCCGCTCCACATATGCCGAAGCGAAAGCCAGTTCCATCTGCGGCGAACAAGCAGAATACCTCGGGTTCCGCGACCACAGCTTAGCATGCCGGTTGCGTGCTCGAGGTTTCTGATCGTTACCCGGGAGTGGTGAAGCGAGACTTCTCTTCGGGCAAAGTGCCCAACAATATCGAGAATCCGTATGCTAAGAGTGGCAGCGGCCATACTACGCCTGTCGATGCTGGCGTGACTACGCCCAAGACCGCGGTCCGAACCAAGAGCATTACCAACCTCGCGGCCAAATCTCGTGCCCAGGGCGATGAGGGAGGTTGGGTCGCCAGCAACAAGCGCGCCCATCAGCAGGCAGTTGCCGGGCACTATCAGGCCTCCGCTCAGAACCCGGCCTCCAGTACCTCTGGCAGTGCGACTGAGCCTACCAGTACCACCAACAACCTGGACTGGGCCACCGCTGAGCTCTTGCGCATGGCTACCGAAGCCGAAGAAGAGACGTTTGCTCTTCCACGCGCCAACACCCATGCCACTTTACGTGGTGTTCAAGCTCGAGCTGACGACATCAAGGTGTCGGCTCGATCCCCACATGTCGATCGACCCCGTTCTGGTGACTCGTCTCCCCTGGACCATGTTCCGGTCGGTAGACCCCGTTGTCCCGGTCCCTTGCACCCGAAAAACATCCATCGCACCAGAACTCTCTTCACTAACACTCGCCAGACCAGTGGTGGATCCAGCCCCCATTCTGGTGAATCTTACTCGGTCGAGGGTGCAGAGCGTCCTCGCGGACCCCATCGCTTCCCCGTGGAATCTCACCAAGTCAACGGTGCAGGCTGCGGCCATCGCGAACAGCGACCCCACTCCGGTCATTCTTACCAGGTCGATGATGAAGGCCGTGGTGCTCGTGAGCCCCGTCCCGTTTCGGGTGTATCTCACCAGAACGGTCTAGCTGTTCCTGCCAACGGTGACCGTCCCCGTTCCGGTGGATCTCACCAGGTCAACGGTGCGGCCCACGGCACTCATGAAGCCCGTCCCCGTTCCAATGGATCTCACCAGAACGGCTTGGCTGTCCCTGCCAACGGTGGCCGTCCTTCCAATGGATCTTACCAGGTCAACGGTGCGGCCCATGGCACTCATGAAGCTCGTCCCCGTTCCAATGGATCTCGCCACGTCAACGGTGCGGCTCATGGCACTCATGAAGCTCGTCCCCGTTCCAATGGATCTCACCAGAACGGCTTGGCTGTCCCTGCCAACGGTGACCGTCCCCGTTCCGATGGATCTTACCAGGTCAACGGTGCGGCCCACGGCACTCGTGAAGACCGTCCCCGTTCCAATGGATCTCACCAGAGTGGCCTAGCTTTCCCTCCCAACGGTGATCGCCCCCATTCCAATGGATCTCACCAGAGCGGCCTAGCTTTTCCTCCCAACGGTGACCGTCCCCGTTCAAATGGATCTCACCAGAGTGGCCTAGCTTTCCCTCCCAACGGTGATCGCCCCCATTCCAATGGATCTCACCAGAGCGGCCTAGCTTTTCCTCCCAACGGTGACCGTCCCCGTTCAAATGGATCTCACCAGAGTGGCCTAGCTTTCCCTCCCAACGGTGACCGTCCCCGTTCAAATGGATCTCACCAGAGCGGTCTAACCGTCCCGCCCAACGGTGATCGTCCCCGTTCCGGTGAATCTCACCAGCTCAACGGTGCAGCCCATGGCGCTCGTGAGCCCCGTCCCCTTTCGGGTGCATCTCACCAAAACGGCGTAGCTAACGCCCCCACCAACGGCCGTCCCCGTTCCATTGGATCAGACCACCCCCACCTAGGTCCCCGTCCCCCCGGCGGACCCCGTCCCATGCCCGGCGCAACTCAGCGTACCGGCCTCATTTTCCCCGTCACCGGTGGACCCCGTGGACCCCGTCCGCACATCAAGAAACCTCGCGCCCCTCGTCCGGCCCTCCCTGCCGAAGATACCTTCATCGCCCGTCCATATTCCCGCAATACTCCCACGGCTGATGATGATGAAGCCTATCGCACGGGCCGTCTCCACCGTCCCTCGTTCTCCGAGTTTGATGCGGCTGGTGGTTTCCGCGTTCCTCCGCCTGTTAAGCCATCTTTCCTGGAGCGCTGCGGCAGGGCTCTCCAGAAGAAGCGCAGTTTCTGGCGCAGAAAGGACTGAGAATGGGTGGGATAGGAGGAGAAAGGGAGAGATTAGGGTGATAGTCGGAATGATATTGTAGGTGTTGCAGAAGGATTCCTGGCGCCGGTAAGGCTCTCCAGAAGAAGCGCAATTTTTGGCGCAAAAAGGACTGAGAATGGACATGGAATAGGAGGAGAAAGTGAGAGATTAGGGGTTGTAGTCGGAATGATATCGGGGGGTGTTCGGTGTTGCAGAAGGATCTTTCGTTGAGGAGTACGGATTGAATGCCTACCAGATACTGAGGCATGGGTTCTTTAATCCCCCCTTTCCTCATTTCTTCCCATGTTGAAGGGATTTTCGGGATGTTTACGCGGGACTGTCGCTGACTCCCTTTGCTGCTGCGAGATTCTCGCGAGCTTTCATGCAGCGTACTTACTTGCCATGATTCATGAAGGTCAAGGATGACGAATCTAGATACCTAACGATTCATGAAGTGTAATAGTTCATCGATAGTCAATGCGATGTCGCTCAACAATGCCAATGGAAGTGTTTTTTCGTGAGAAGTGAAAAGTAATCCGTAAAAAACCAAATTCCAGAAATCTATTCATGCAAGAGTCATAATGCGTCTAAAGAGTCTATCGTGGTATACGGATTACAAGAAAAGAAATGCACTAAACCGTAAATTACGCGGACCCAGCCACAAGCCGCTGCTTCAATCCCTGAGCAGCGAGCTTTCCAAAGTTCTCCAATGCACCCAAAGACATGATCTCCATGACACTGATCGTGAGGCCGAACATCTGGTTCCACAGGCGTCGCAATTCAACAGCCATGAGCGAGTCGAGTCCAATCTCTACCAGACTGAGGGAGATGTCGACTTCTTCGATGGGCTTGAGCATGAATGAGTAGACGCGCTTGCCGATCTCCATCGCGAGGAACGCGACGCTCTCGGCCGAGTCAAGAGCGCTGGGGTTGGTCGTCGCGTTGGTGAGGAAGTCGCGCAGTCCGTTGCTGTCGTCAGATTCCTCTTCCGAAGCGTTTTCCTTGGCGGCGTTGTGGTAGAGACCCATGCGACGGTCCTTCTTCCATGCTACGTTGTTGGCCGCGTCGTCGAGATGGGTCTCGGAGTGCAGACCCATGATGATCGGCGTAGGTCCGCGGTGGCGGATGCCGAGTTCGATGTACTGGAGTACTTCACGCTCGTTGAGGAACTGCAGACCGTTGGAGCGCAGGTTGCGACGAGCCTTGTCATTATCTGCGACGACACCCACGTCGATGCCACTGACGGCAATGGCGGATGCGGGGAGTCCGAGTCCGTTGCGGTACTGGCAGAAGGCCTCAAGATATGTGTTGGCCGCGTTGTAGTTGGCTTGGCCTGGGACGTTGATCGTGGCGACGATGGAACTTGTGACGAGGAAGAAGTCCAGCGTCACACCCTGCAAAGCATTGTGGAGATTCCAGGCACCGTCAACCTTGGGCGAAAGACCTTCCATCCACTCTCCGTGTGTCATCTCAGGGAAGGGAGCATCCTGAATGCTGTTAGCAAAAATAACCATGTTTCGGGGCTATATCTATTCTTACCCGAAGCACCGCAGCAAGGTGGATAACACCC
The DNA here is from genome assembly GCA_023079495.1 of Xylaria sp. L1 SY-2022. Classification (NCBI taxonomy): domain Eukaryota; kingdom Fungi; phylum Ascomycota; class Sordariomycetes; order Xylariales; family Xylariaceae; genus Xylaria; species Xylaria sp. L1 SY-2022. The sequence goes on from JALIDW010000009.1 coordinate 1,829,884, forward strand.
TTAACGGACTTAGATGACTGCGAAATTGCCGACTTGACAACATCCATGTTCTGAATAGGACCCGCAATGGGAGTGAGAATGCAGCCCATGCTCTTCAATTCAGCGATGAAAGCCTTGTCTTCAGCAGATTGACCGGCGGATCTCGAGATGGCTGTGATAAATCGGGCACCACGCTCAGCCATCCAGCCGCAGATGGCTTTTCCGAGGCCACTGAAACCACCAGTGACGATGTACGAAGCCTCGGAGTCGAAGCTCAGAGAGTTCTGAGAAGAATTAGTATTTCCTTGCCGTTTTGAGGATACAAAATCACTTACATCAGGAGTCACGCGTGAAAGTTCCGAGTCAATTGTGAATGGGGTGTATCGGCCAACCTTGATTGTGCCGTCCTCGATCAGATACTCGAAATCAGGAAGAAGCTTGGAATCTGAGTCCGCCTTGGTGACCTTCTTGAAGACGTTCGAAACCTGCTTGGCCAGAGCGGGATCAGCCGGGTTGACTTCCAATGTCGTCAGGGACAAGTCGAGCTCTGTGCGGATAGATCGCAAGAGTCCGATGGAAAGACCGGACTGGGGATCTTTGCAGTTCTTCTGTGTTGATGGGAGCACCCATAGCATCTTGCGTGACTCCATCGACTTGCACTTCGTCATGAGGTTCTTGAAAGTTGTCCAGTTCTCTGCGGAGATGTCCTTGAAGAAAGGCTTCTCAAGATCCAGTGTGAACACGACATCGTGCTCATCGGCGACGTCTTCAGCAAGAGTCCTGTGGATGACAACATGGCCGGAACTGGCTAAGGCAGCGGCAATATCAGCAGTCAGCTCGCTGTCGAGGTCGTCAGTGACTAGAGCGATGGGGGTGCTCTTGCTGGACAGAGTAGGCACAGGTTGTGTGATGATGGTTGACCAGTATCGGTACGGAAGCGGTGCGTCTTCGACGACGTTGTCCGCACCAGTGTAGCCGGCTGCCTTGAGTTCTCGGTCCCAACGGGCGTTTGAAACATATGGTGCCCATTCACGACCGTCATTCTGGCCAGCCCACCATGATGCGAATGTGCCGAAGATGAGGGTGAGTGACACTCCGTCGGTCTCAGGCTCAGACAGGAGCAATCGTCCATCAGGCTTCAGCACGGCATGCAAGTTCTTCAATGTCTGCTGGATGTAAGGAGTAGAGTGCACAACATACGGTGCGAGAATGAGGTCGTAGGCGTCTGCCTCAGCGAAACCCTGCTCAAAGGGATCTCGGCTGACATCAAACACCTTGTACTCAATGTTTGGCGCATTCTGGAAACGCTCCTTAGCCTGAGGGAAGAAGCCAGGCGAGACATCGGTGTATGTGTACACTGAGAAGGGGGGCAAGCTGGCGTCCTTGGCAATCTGGGACAAGATGGTCTCGGTAGTACCACCTGCGCCCGCACCAATCTCGAGAACTCGCAGAGCCGGTCGAGAGTTGGACATAGCCTGGACGTAGCCCGCATAGTCGAAGTTGATCGTGGAGTAGATGTTCGTCAAGATGCCGGTTTCCATCATAAGTTGCGCGGCATCGACAGATCCGTTGTACAAGCCCTCAATGTTGGCATGGACCTGGGAAATGGCAACGGCATACGCAGCTCGTGAAGGGATTTGCGACAACTGGGCATACTTGGCGGCAATCAATTGAGCCCTTTCCTTGCGCGAGAGAGCGAGCAGCTTTCCTGTGTCCCCGATGACCGGCGACTTGCCCGACGCGGCCACATCAGCCTGCATGGAAATCCATCTGCCATACTTCTCGAAGTGCGGACTTGTGTGCTTCTGTCCCTTGAGACGGTCGGCGGAATCAAGGATGCACAGCAAGGCATATTCTTCGAGGAGTTGTGTGGCTTTGTTGTCGGATGGAGGGGTGACAAGCTTGTAAGCTTCATCGGTGAAGTCGAAGTCCGGACGCCATTCGAGGTATGCGCCATCGGTGTGGTGCAGAATTCCGGTGTCTTCTTGGGGCAGTTGTGTGAAGCGAATGCCGCGGATGCGGAGTAAGGCCTTTCCGTCGGCTACACATTCGACGTTCATAGCTGAGCCGTCATCTACAGTCTGGGCGACGGCGTGCATCAATGATGCTCCGCGGTACACCTCCAGTTCCTCGATCTCGGTGGGGACCTTGATCTCGGTGTAGTTGCGTGGCAAGCCCTTTGCTCCAGCGATGACGGCAAGCTGCAAGCAAGCGTCCATGCTTGTGGGGTGGAAAAGGAATGGGCCCTTCATGATCTCCTCACTTGTTCGGACAGATGCACTTGCTGCCTTAGTTGTAGTCGCGGCCCTGAGACCCTCCAAGAGCTGGAAGTTGGGACCATAGTTGAAGCCAACGTTGGCAAAGGCGTTGAACCATCTGGATGCATCTCCGACACGAGGAAGCTCAGCTCGCTTTTCAGCGGTTGGCGCATCCTGGTCAATGGGCTTTACCATACCCTCGCAGTGGCTAACCCAGGTAGTTCCATTGTGGGAGGCGATGCTGAAGTGATAGTAGTCTGATCCAGGCTCTACTCTGAGCGCAGTGAAGATCTCCGTCGATGCCTCACCAAGTTTCAATGCCGCAGTGACACGAGCGTTCTTGATGCTGTAGCCGGTTTCAACACCCGAGATTTGCCGGATGGCCTCGCCCGCCATGCTGACGAAGCCAGCGAATGGAACAAACGCCTCCTCTCCCACCTTGTGGTCGAAGATCCAAGGCACATGGTCAGGGACGAGCATCAATCTCCACGAGGGGATCAATGAAGTACACTCGGCCACTTTGCGGCCCAGGAGTTCATGATGACCGTAAGGTCTGAGACGCCATTCTCTCGCGACTCTCGGCTCGTACCAGAAAGTATCCTTCAACGACCAGGGGTACAGTGGGAGGTCGGTCAAGACGTTTCCAGATGGGTAGAGGGATGCGAAGTCGACGTCGACATCTTGCTGGTGAAGCTGTCCGACAGCGGATAGGAAACTCTCCGTGCAGTTCTTGCCTCTGAGCATGGTTGCGACATAGTTGAACTTGGCATCGTTTTCGGCGCAGATCTCGCGGACTGGGCCTTGCAGGGTCGAGTGGGGACCAATCTCAACGAACAAAGGATTCTTGATTTCCTGTGTGATGAGTCTCACTGCAGAGTTGAACAGCACTGGGGACGTCAAGTTGTCGATCCAGTACTGAGGTCCAAATTCTCCAGAGTTGGTGACCTTCTTGGCCTGAAGACTGGAGTAAAGCGGGATTTCAAGCTCGCCGTGGTTGGCTTGGTCTTGGAATCTGGAGAATTCATCGTTCAGGCATGCCCGGTAGTCCTCAGACAGCGGGATCATGTGGTCTGTGACAAGTCTGTCAGCTAAAGCATCGCAAAGAGGAACTTGTGCATGACTTACGGGAGTGATAAGCCATTTCAACCTTGAGGGCTCGAGCGAAACAATCAGGCTTTGCGGCCTTGATGTTCTCCAGAGCCACCGGGATCTGGTCGGCATCACCCGAGATGGTCGTGCTGGAAGGGCTGTTCTCGCAGGCCACACCGACACGCTCAGGGAGGAACTTCCGTGCCTCCTCAGCTCCTAGTCCAATCGCTGCCATTCCACCAGGAGTCTTCGAGGTCTTCGAAACGAATCCACGGAAGTATGCCGAGGTGACGGCCTCACGCAGCGTTAGAGCGCCTGCAGCATATGCGGCACCGATCTCACCACTGGAGTGGCCCACTACAGCCTGCGGACGGACTCCAAGGCGCTTCAAGGCGTTGACGAGTCCAACCTGGACAACGGTAGACAAGGGCTGCGCCAGCTCGGCACGAGCCAACTGAGACTCGCCAGCAGGCTTACTCAATTCCTCTGCGAAAATGTCAGATATTGGTAAACAGGAGATTTTAAATGGGAAGATCAACTCACCAATGGCCGTCCAAGCGGGTTTGCGGTGACCCAAGCTCTGGAGGATGTTGTCCATCTCAACCACATCCTCTTTGAAGCCGGGAAGTGACTGGATCAGGTCGTGACCCATTTGAGCCCACTGGGCACCTTGTCCGCTGAAGACCATGACCACCGTGGGTGTCTTGGCGGGCTTCCTTGTGGGAGGCGCAAAGGAGACTGTAGCCGGGTCGGAAAGGACCGCATACGATCTCCATTTGAAATGCTCCCTGCGTCGAGAGAGGGTGTAAGCCAAGTCCGGTAGGGACTCCGGGTGTGTCGAGACGTATTGCTTCAGATTCTCGATTCCAGCCTTCAAAGAGTCTTGTGAGTTGGCAGAAACGACGGCAAGCTCAGAGCCGTACCGGGACTGGGAGAGCTGCTTGAGGTATTCTTCGCCGGATTCGAGAATGCACTGCAGGATGTCAGTTTACGGACTTCTTACTAGGGGGTGCGGGCGGACTTACGTGGGCGTTAGTACCGCCGATACCCAACGAGTTGACACTGATTCGGTACGCCTTGCCTTGCGGCCATGGCATGGGCTTGACCGGAATTCTGAGCTTCTTCTCCTCAAATGGAACTGGAGATTCGTCAGTCGGGAAGTCCATCATAACGCCAAAGGAAGATATACTCACTGTCCTTGTTGGGGATCTCGAACTTGATGTTCGGAGGGATGGTCTTGTGCTCGAGAGCGAGGACAGCCTTCATGACACTCGAAAGAGCCGCTGCAGCTTCCGCGTGTCCCAGATTCGGCTTGACAGATCCGATGTAGATCTCTTGATTAATTCCGAAGACGTTACCAACCGAGGTGGCCTCGATTGGGTCTCCTACTGGAGTACCGGTTCCGTGGCACTATACAGGTGTTAAGACGACGACTTAATTCAAGGGTTTCTAGGGGCGGATACTCACCTCGACCATGGCAGTCTCAGCCGGATCGAGACCTGCATCTGCATACGCCTTTCTCATCACAGCCTCCTGTGCAATGCGACTAGTTGCGAACAAGCCAACAGTCTGGCCGTCTTGGCTGAGACCAGTGTTTCTGATGACTGCTCTGATTGGGTTGCCGTCCCGAATGGCGTCGGATAGGGGCTTGAGGTAGAGGGCATTGATAGCCTCGCCACGTGCATATCCATCAGCACGTGCATCGAAGGTCTTGCAGGAGCCTTCGGGAGACATGATACCCTCCTGTGTCATTTCTGCGGTGGTGATGGCCGTCATGTTGAGGTTTGTGGCTGCCACGATGGCGGCATCGCAGTCACGGTTCTGGACAGAGCGTACTGCTTGGTGAAGTGCGATCATGGAAGATGAGCAAGCCGTCTTGATGACGAAGCTAATAGACGGTTAGCAACCATACATGGTCCTGGTGTCGAATGGAATGTGCTTACCTAGGTCCTCGGAAGTCATACTCGAAGGCCACGCGGTTTGCCAGCATAGGATCCAGGTGGCCGGTTAGGACATAACCGGTTGCGTGTTGTTCTTCCTTGGACTGATACTGTAGCCAGTCCTCCGAGAAGGTACCAACGAAGATACCGGTCATAGAGCCTCGATAATCGGCCACACCGGCACTCTCGAGACATTCTCGAATGACCATGAGAAGAAGACGTTGCTGCGGGTCAGCCTTCTCGGCTTCGTTCTTGGTCATGGTGAACAAGCCAGCGTCGAATGCAGCCAAGTCGTCTTCCAAGAAGTATCCATGGTCTTGGTAGACGGTGTTCGTCTTGCCCATGGAACTGTCGAAGCCCCTGATGTTGAAACGAGACAGAGGCAACGGTTTCCTCGGGTCCTTGCCGTTATACAACAGATCCCAATACGCCTCGGACGTCTTGATACCGCCCGGCAGACGCATGGCCATACCACAGATGGCCACGGGCTCGACGGTACGTCCAGTAGCCCCGTTCATCTTGTCGTCGTGATGTGAGAAAAAGAAAGAAAGAAACGAAGAAAAAAAACAAAAGCCGGGAACCAGGTATCAGGTATCAGTTGCAGAAGTCAATGCAAGTCTATAAAGTAATGGAAGTCTAAAGTGTATACCGAAGCGAATGTGAAGACAAGAAGAGGAAGTGATCTGGTTCCTGCTCTTCTCCTCCTCAATGAATCAGACCCAACCACCGCGGGATGGCCTTTATAGATATCGGTTCCTAGTGGCAGGGCGCCGTATGACACGACGTCGTTTTGCCGACAGAACTTTTACAGTAATCCGAAAGTACGTGAGGCCCTGCCATACCCTCGTCGATTCGTCGTATGAAGTCATGACTCGAGGTCCTACGCGAAGACTCAGTATGGCATCATGAGATATCAAACGTACCTACATACCGCCCTGGACGGCGTATTAGTCGGGTTCTTCACCAACTCGTAGTACGAGGTGGGCGTCCTTCAGAAGGGGTTTGCACCCCGGCCCCCCAAGCAAGGCGAGTCCGGTCTCGTCTGTCCTATCATCGTATTCTTGCGCGCGGGTACGGAATAGGCAGGTCATGAAACTGTTCACCTGTTGCTGCCTATCGAGGTCGATAAGCTGACGGGAGACGGGCGATGACGAAATACGTGGAAGAAAACCAAGAAAAACTGCCGGATCCGAGTTGAGGAAAGGCAAGGACGGTGAGCCGTTAGGACGCGCCTGAATTTACCTAAGGAGATGCAAAGTACGAAATACGATATCGACGGATTATTATGATCCAGAGCTGAATTCCGCCCATTCACTCTGACTAACTCATTCGGTCGGGATTCTTATACTCACGGTACTCACGGTGGGCATTCATAGGTCGACGACGAAGTAAGCCGTGTTGATTGGTCTGAACGCTGCGAAATAGGGATTTGCAGTCTCTCGACAGGCAATGAGATAACGAAGATCGTCACCGTGTGTCATGGACGACCGTGCCTGCAACGAGGAGGTCGATATATACAGATTGGTTCGTGACTAAAATGGTTAGTTCGGACAGATCAGCGAGATTCAGCTCGCGAGTCGATGCCTATCGTCTGTTTCAACTACACGAATTTATGGGGCGCTGCCCAAACAACGGTGCCGGCGACCGTGCTAGGTACAGCAACGGTGATGCTAGCGACGGCAATGCCACCGACGGCGATGCCAGCGACGGCGATGCTAACGATAGCGACGCCAGCGACGGTGATCTTGGCTACCCAGATGCTAGCGATAGTGGCTGCGACGGTGCCAGCGACGGTGCCAGTAACGGTGCCGACGTGAGTCATGCACCGCAATGTAATCCGAATAGGTACGAGTACGAAATATTTCGTACAGAAATGAGGCCTTAACCGTAGCTATCTACCTAGTCCCTACCCGACCTAACCTAAGGTATGTAATTGCTGTAGGTAATCCGTGGGTAATTGATTTTCTGCCGGGCTTGTCCCAATATGTATCCATCCTAGGCAAGTCGAGCCGCTTTGGTTACCACGTATATAACCTCGAGGGTTGCAAGTCCCAAAGCCATGACACAGGGAAGAGCGTTGCTCGTTGGGCAACGTTGCTGTTTGCTCGCTGTCCTCTGCCGTCATCCCGTTTGCTAACTCTGATACAGGCTAGGATCTTTTTTCCTTTTTTTTTTCTCAAAGTCGGTGAACGTTACCTAACGGCTCCCGTGGGAAGGGGGACATTACGATACCAACTGGGTATGTTGGTTCAGCCGAGGTGACTTTGTGTGTATTGCCAAGTTATCTGTCAGGCACGGGTTTCTATTCTTGACTCGTTTCCCTCGACGGGCTCGTGTCATTTGTCGAGATCTGATGCCGACTGGAAAAGTGTCGTAAGACTCAGATGCAACACAGAGCGAGAAGAGAAGAGAAAGGAGAGAGAGAATGAGAGCGAGTTGCCAACTGCAGTTGCAGCAATGACACGCCGCAGTGGTACTCGAGACCGGTGGTGAGATGGCTAGATCTACAACGGACGCTGCTACATGAGTCGCAGTCACAAGCGCTTTGATCTAGAATCTTGGACTTCCTGTAGGGGGTACGAGTTGCTGCAGACCGTTCCATTGGGAAAAAGGTGACGGGCCTTGACTAAGATCGAGGCCTTGTGGTCTGAGGGGGCGTTGTGGCTTTTAGGACCCTGGGATCGACGTTGTTTCGTTCTGAGGGATCATCATAGGCCAGTTCCCGGGGATCTGTATGAAATAAACGATGGTCAGATCTGCCCGCCCCACTCCTCGCCTCTGTTCTATGTACGAGTAGGTGTTCTCGATGCAGCCACATGGCGTATGCAACCTCTAACGAAACAACAAAACAAATCAGTTGGGGGTAATTAACAATGGATTACGGTGCCTCGCTTCGTGAAAACAAGGCATCGATCGACAAGTCTGTGCGGACGAGAATACGGAATAATAATAAGTACGCAGTAACATGCATCTTCCCAAGTAGGCAGTAAGTAATCTACAATTACTCCTACGATACTACAATACGGACACAGATTTGCAAGTTGCTGCGCATATCTGACTTGCATACAATGTCACACGTATACACTGACATTGCATTTGGTGGCGTTTTTCTCTCGTCGTCGTCGAGTTTTATGTCGTTGATGATTACTCACATCGAGACTTACGGATTACATATTCCGTCAGCGGCATGACGAATTTGGACGGCCCGAGCCGCCCGGGAATCCTTTAGGAACAATGAAGGTCCTTTGTGCGCGCTCGGGATGGCGATGCCATACCAACGCCTGTCTACTACTGCTTCGAGGCAATGAAGGGTTTCATGTCGATAGAACTCATATTCATTTGAGTCTTTTCTTTGTCAATACAATAGAATCTAGGTACTGACGAGTAGCTCCTGACTGCAAAATCCTCATCGTTTCCGTAACAACTTCCGGCTCATCCATCCCGATCTCCAAACTCCCATCCTCGGAAAACTTTTAAGATAGAAACAAACACATGACTTGACTTGACTGCCGTGCGCACCACTCGCTTAGAAGTAGGGCTGGTTCCTATCCTCGTTGGCGTTGCACCTCTCCTACAATACGTCGTACTTATCCCGACATGCTGGAATTCCCACAGATCTCTATCACGTGCAAGAAAGACACATTTTGTCATCGAATTTGTTAACCCAGCCATCTTCATGGAAAGGGTGCCAGTATTCCGTGGAAATGGTGCAAGTAGTTAATTAGTAGGTGGCGAATCCTACGACACGACTCAACTACCAAGCGCGAAGGATTCAACCCCTGGCAACCCGTCGCGACATTGGCAGATAACTTCTTCCCGTATCCTCGGCATATCATAGACAGACAATACGAGCATGTGAGAACGAGGTAGTAACTAGGAACTACCGTCGTACGACCTCGTTACCGAGACATGCATCCTATCTCCCAGTTGCCGTACGCTGTCTTGCTACCGTAACCCTCCACATACCACGCTACGACCGTCTCCTCGGTACCACTCTCTCCCCCTCGATACCACTACGCAATCACATGGTAATAGTCAATCACACCGTAGCACGGAGTATAAGAACTATATATAGAGATATCACATTTCAGAAAGGTCATACGGCGTAAGTAGTATCAATCAAAACAGATCCATGGATCCCGTTTCTCAAATCGCGAATCATCCCTTCGTGAAAAGTTCCAGATGATCGGCGCTGTCAGCAGACACACGAGGGTAATACGTACGTACGTACGTACTTCCATAGGCACTCGTAAGCTCATTCATACCTCCTTTCATACATTGTAATGCACTTTGCGACGAAAACCTCATCCAATAGCGTCCACCCGTACCAAATAATCCACGTATAATCCACGTACATCCATCCCATCGAAGCAAATTCACCCCAAAATCTCACGGCTTTTTTCCCTCTTCATACTCTCCGACCAAGAAGAGGCGGCGAGAGAATCTTACCTCATATTTTCACCAAGAGTCTAGGACCCTTCGTGCCAATGTGATGAACAGACCGCCCTGAAAAGGGAGATCACGCGTTTGTTTATGATGTTAATATGTATGTCAATTGTGTGGGTTAGGTACGTAGGTATGTGAGATCACCAACTCAGCTAGGTACCAGCGTCAGACCACAGGACAGCTTCACCGGCCCCACTCATGACGGCCCCGGAAATCGGGATTCCAAAGAGGGTGCCGGTGCGGAAGCTGAGCTTCTGGACCTTGGATATGGAGGCCGGGATGCTGGTGAAGGTCAGACCTGAGAGGAAGCCGTTGAGCACGCCGAAGATGAGGATGATGTAGTTGAAGGGGAGGAAGGAGCCGATGACGAGGAGTACGAAGGGCGCCTTGAGGAACGGTAGTCGCGTAGGGACCATGGTTCCTTGACGGGTGGGAGACGGGACCGCACGCCTAGGTTGCCGAAGATCAGGAGGCTGAGGATTAGGAATCCGACGTTGCGAAAGGTCCAGCCGAAGCCGATGGGGGCAGAGGTTCGTGACGACAATGGGAAGCAGGACGTCGCCCACGCTGGATCCAGAGACCATGATTCCGAAGGCGAGTACCCGGTGTTTAGAAAACCAAGTATGGCTGTAGGGGCGTCAGCGAGTAGATTTTGGTTTTGGGGCCCCTGAGAAGTTGGCTAGATATTATTTGATATATTAATACTAACGGGGGTAGAAGACGAAGCTCACGCCACTTGCACTCGCAATCAACTTGGACAGGAAGATCTGGTAGTACTCTTTGGACAGTGAAATCATCAAGACGGGCAGACATGTCTCGAAGAGCATTAGCTATCTCGGGCCGGAGTTATTGCCGAAGACGATGCCCTGCGAGGCATAAGTAAGTAAGGCTATACGTAGAAAATTTAGACTTGGACGGACAAACCGACCAGAGAAAATATCACAAACGTCTCGGTCGCTTGGATCCATGCTACATCGCCGGGCAGATACGATGCAAGTTGATGCGACTGGTAGTAGTCCTGGAAAACGCCGATGCCTATGAGTGACCGTTAACGAGACGTCCTCGCTGGTTATAGACTGTAGTCTCAAGCAAGAGTTCTCGTACAATTCAACCAGCCAAAGCTGGCAAACACGGCGCAGAATCCCCCCGCGATGCACAGCCATGCGTTCAAGCCGCCATCCGAAGGATTGGCCTGATCGAGTTCGACAAGATCCTCACTCTGTGCTTTCTCAGAATCTTGGAGGCTCGTGAGCCTCTCGCTGGGGGATTGCGGTCATGTCTACCATTTCCCATGTTTGATAGATAGTAACAAATATACCGGCAGACTAATACATTATACAGCACGAAGCTCGATGCATCGAGAAGCAGAAACCAGTTCCTGAGACACGATACCATTTTTATAAGTCGAACTTCATATCACGAAGTTCGAACCCCGTTGTGCTGGCCCTGGCTAAAACAGTGTCTTTCCCTAGGCATAGACACACGATCGTGTTAAATCCAGACAGCTCCCCGAATCTCATCGTGTCCCTCAGACCCGGGGATCGAAGTGGTGACGACTAGCTGAGGGAAGGAAAACAAGAGCTTTGAGACAGGCTCGACTCAAATCATCGGGTCGAGTTCCTCACGTGTCGGTCCCCCCTCCCAGATCATAATATCGACACTTCCCATTCTGGTGAATAGGTTCCAGTGGCATCGGTCGGGTACGGATTGCATGCTCTTCGAGAGGTTCTGGATTTTGTAATCATATATTCCTGTGCGGTTTCAAGCCTCCGATGTCCAACTCTTGCCGCCTCCTTTCACAATACCCGTTTGGATCCGAGACAAGATGGTGCGAGACACGGACAATTCTCGGTGTTAGACATTGACCATGCCACTACCTTGACAGATGTGCTCCGAAAGGTCAACCAATTCATTCTTCTAGAGAGAGCGATTGCGCTGTTCTTGAAGTTGTTCGCATCTTACCCAGAAATCGGGTTTCGGCGCCGACTGTCTTACCGGTACTCATGTGGTCTCATTTTTTGTTGCAGGTTCCTGGATAGTACCGGGGGACGTCTTGCCCACGATTCATAGTCTCCTAGCAACATGCGATGTGATATGTATGCACATCGACAGGTTAATGTTTGTATCTGGTCTCAGTTGATAAGCTCCTGTTCGTTCTACCATGAGAGCCAGATCGAGGCCATACCAGGCATTGCGCGAATGCAACTGCAGAAAGCCGATGGGATCGTCAAGGAAGTATGGCTGTCCCTGATCGTCGTCAAGTCCCAATTTACACCATAATATCCGTATATCGACTGTATATGCGCGTCAGTAGGAACCAGCGACGACTGTGATCCGTACATGCACTTGTATGATCTCCCTTCGGGAAGAAAGACATTGACCGTGTATAGATCTACCTGCGAATGAGGCAAAACAAATAAGACTTGTATAATCATGTCTAGAAATGCGTTTACCGTGAGCGAATTCGGTGCTTGAGATCGCTGTTTGTATAAATGGCACTGAGATATGAGACAACAAGCGGAAAGGAGGTTCGGCAGATTGAGGCATGCTCATCTTCGGGTCGGATTGGTGATGACATTAGCAAGCAGGCCTCATCTGGATCCCAACCAAAAACGTGAAAGGGGTTGGTAGCGTACTGCCTGCTTAATAGGACGTCCGTAGTACTGCAAATGGCAGAATCTCTGCTTCTTTTCTTGATCTCGAGAACTCACGGAACGGTCCATCAACCGCTGTGAGATACCGACAACGTCAACCATGAAATCCTCAATAATCAGATCAAGACACAAAGAGATAGTAGAGAGAACAAGATCTTGCAATTCATTGCAATCTGCGTACCAAATGTGAAGAAACGGCGACGAGTCTTCACAAAAGGACGATGAAGCCGAGAGTAAACCGTTGTCCTGGTGACGGGAGTCGCAACATAACCCGCCAACATGATAGCCCCTCTACAGCGATAGAAGCCAAATCATTAGGTACCTATTCAGTAATCTACAAGACCCCGATAACCGAATACACATCAATCGATAAGCCACTCGTTGTCAATGACGACTGACCCGGCGCGACATCACTCACGGTCGCAACTCACATCTCATTCAGTATCTTAATTCATACGACTAATACACGACCTCATAGCGAAGAACCGACCGTCTCATCATCGATTATATTCTCCTATACTACTGCTATCCCTTATCACGCGAGAGTCCGGGATAAACCGCCTCATCTCATAAAGTCCGCATACCAGAGAGTCGTCTCAGAGACGGAGTCATAGAATCGCATAAATAATTCAGGACTGAACATTTAATCTTGCCTAATACACGCCCGACTTATGATGGCAGACCCGAAGGAGACTTTCTTCCGCCATTTCCAAACCGAGGTAGCCCGTACGTTGAGCCAGCCCCGATCTTCTCATGAGCCGGACCTCACTAATCAATGCCCAATGTATCATCAGGCATACAAGATGAGATCAGTAGCCTGGCGGGGACGACGGCCGTCGGCGGCGAGCGTCAAGCTGGAATAGACAAAGTGCTGGCGGGTATTTCCCGATTATCTAAAGAGGTCATGGATGCGACGGATTTCATTCCTAGCTATGACCAACGCACGTATTCGCAGGTGGGTGCAACGGCTACTACCAGCATCTCGTTTCCTTCACTGCTCACTGATACTGAGATAGGCCATCAAATCTCTGACGGAGAAACTCAATGAGACAACGGGGAAACTCGGCCCAAAGTCGCGCTTCCAGTTCAAGTCGCGGAATAAGCCGACAGGGGCAGCCCAGTCGCAGCAAGTCCCAGATCCCAGAATACATAGACCCTGGGGAGCTGATAAAATCCAAGACTCTGAGGACCTCCTGAAGACATCACGGGATGATGGTCAGACTCGTGATGCTGCCGGAAAAGACTACAACGAGGAGCTCTCACGTCCTGAGAACACACAAGTTATACGGAGACCGAGCTTCTCAAAGGCAAAGAATGTTGTCATATCAGGCCACACTGGCCTGCACATCTTACTACCCCAAACTGCATCAGTGGCTACATCGTCGGGCAGCCTGACTAATTTGGACCGCTGTATCGTGGACATGAGCATCCCGACAAAAGCAGGCGCGCCATTTGCCGGACTTGCGTTGAAGAACATCAAGCACAGTCTGATCATCGCAGGACATGTCGCTGGGCCGGCGCACATAACGGGAATCGAGGACAGTATCATCGTGGTAGCGGCGCGACAGGTGCGAATGCATGACTGCAAGAACGTGCATGTGTACCTGCATTGCACAAGTCACCCTATCATCGAGGACTGTTCCATGGTGGCTTTTGCGCCTCTGCCACATTACTATGTAAGACTACCTCTTAACCCATCGGCTTTTAAGCCATGATTGATGTTAGCTAACAATTATCGCTTCTTTCAACCAGGGTATCGAGTCTACCAAGGCAGAGACGAACCAGTGGAAGGAAGTGGACGACTTTAAATGGCTTAAAGACACCGCCTCACCCAACTGGAGGATCCTTGCGGAAGAAGATCGGGTACCGGACGATGTGTGGGGAAATGCGGTCTGCGAAAAGGCGGACACGAATGCTGACGATGTCCTGCGCGAACTCAAGTTGACGACATAGACGGGTCGGGCATTTGCATTGTAGACTGAGGCATAAACTTCGAGGCGAAGCTGGGTGCGATTATGGCTTTATGCGGATGCGGTCCATGAACTTATGAGTTCGGAAAATAGAGTCACTCCAATACCCTTTTTGATCAAAGCATGGCGTTGGGAATATGCGTGGCGCTGGTGAGAGATTACACATGGCTTGCGCCCGATATGTAATATACGACATTAATAGTCATATCCAGCCATCGATCGAGTGTCATCGTAATGAGGGTGTCGTCGACATAGTGAAGACGCCATGATAGTATGCTGTTATCGTCGGTCTTCAGAGGTAGGCAATATGGCGCGCCCCAAAGTTGCAAGTTGTGACATCGGACGTATGTTGCCAACCCACAAGTTCGACTTAAAGGAGCTGTTTTCTTTCACCATGCAGAGGTTTTTGCACCACACCGCGGCAGGCAGAACTAGGTAGACGGTCTCACATCTCCATACTGTCAACGTCCCCATCATCCTGCAAGAGACCCAGCCGAGCGCCCACCTCGCGCAGCTTAGCAAGCGTATCCCGTTGCCGCGCGATGCGCGCTTCCAGCGCCGCAATCTCGACTTCTTGGTCCGCAATGCCGCGGTCCAAATCCGGCAGCGACGTCTTGACCAGGTTCCGGGCGCGCTGGAAGCGATGCCTCAGCGCGTCTGTGGCAGCTGGGATTTCTTTCAGAGTGAGCTCGCCGCTACCATTGCCTCCTGGTGTTTTTCTCTGCGAAGCCGGGGTCGAAGAGATGAGGGGTGTCGGGACCGGGGTTGTCTGGCTGGCGGGGAGATGCGAGGGCGTGTTGGCTGTCGTCGTCGATGCTGGGAGGGTTCGAAGACGCGTCAAGATATTGGCCAGTTCGGAGAGCACGTCGATCGCGTCGGGGTTGAGGGTCTCTGGGAGAGGAAGCCCGAGAGCGTGGGCTGCTGGCTGTGTTGATGATGACATCGTTATTGCTGGTATGTGTGTTGAAGGGCTGTATGATAATTGCTGCAGCGAAGTTCGTATAGAAAGATGAAGAGTGAACAAAGAAGAGAGGAAGAAGTAGTAGGTGGACAGTGGTGAGACGGTGCTAAATTGCTCGAAGCCTTAGTGTAGGTGGTTCAGAAACGAAATGGAAGTTGCGATGCAAAGCCCGGCGCCGGCCCCGGGGAGTAACAACTTGACGTCAGCAGCGCCCTGTTTCAGGTACCGGCCCGAATTTTCCTAGTTGGCTATCAAGTACCAGATACCAGTCAGCTCACCGTACTTCACTCCTCGAACAAGTATCGGGGATACGACCTCAGTGTGATCTTCACGAGATAAATTCCATTCACGTTACAATTCGCGCTCAACAAAGTATTACGTAATAAGTATCAGCCCACCTGAAATACGAGCGCGTCTACAGAAAGGACGTACTCACATCTCAAGTTGAAGAAGGAAAAGCTACCATTAACAAATTAAAATCTCTCGGAGATGAGGCCTACAGCTTCTCGTGAACATCTGGAGTCGAACGATGTGTGATCCAGGTTGAATTTAAGCGTAGTACAGCCATTCAGATTTCAGACATCGTTGGATCGGTACAACGCCGAGAGTATGCGCCGAGTACCGGTACACTGCGATCGGGGTTCCCTAACGGATCCCTAACGTTACATAAAAGTCTTGCTGAGACTTGAAAATTGACCCCTCCATCCTCATCCCACCTGCATCCAACTCAAATCTCAACCCCGTCACCGGACTCTCTCTTTGCTGGGCGGGTTTCTTCCTAAAATCACGCACTCTCTCATCAATTCACTGTCTTTCATTGTTAGAGATTATACCCTAGGGAAATTCCACGCGTAACGAGCATGCCTGTCCCGTCCCAGAAAGCCTGTCTCATCGTCATTGACGGTTGGGGAATCCCCACCGCTGACAGCCACGGCGATGCCATCACCAACGCTCAGACCCCCGTGATGGACGAGCTATGCAAGAGTGCTACCGGCTTCACTCCGCTAGAGGCCTCCTCGTTGGCCGTCGGTCTGCCCGAGGGCCTCATGGGAAACTCGGAAGTCGGCCACTTGAACATTGGTGCTGGCCGTGTCGTTTGGCAGGATGTAGTCCGTATTGACCAGACTATCAAGAAGGGCGAGCTCAGCAAGAACGAGGTCATCAGCAAGGTCTTGCAGAACGCCAAGAACGGCAATGGTCGCCTGCACCTCTGTGGTCTCGTCTCCCACGGCGGTGTTGTATGTCTCACCCCTCCTTGTTTCTTCTCTGTCTGACGTCGTCCCGCTAACCGATCATGTTGATTAGCACGCGAAGCAAACCCACCTATATGCCCTCCTCGAGGCGGCCAAGGCTGCTGGCGTCCCCAAGGTTTTCATTCACTTCTTTGGCGACGGTCGCGACACTGACCCCAAGTCCGGTGCTGGTTACATGGAGGAGCTGCAGCAGAAGTTGGGCGAGATCGGCATTGGACAGATCGCCACCGTTGTCGGCCGTTACTACGCCATGGACCGAGACAAGCGATGGGAGCGAGTTGAGATCGCCATGAAGGGTATGGTTTTGGGCGAGGGTGAAGCCAGCTCAGACCCTGTTCAGACCGTCAAGGAGCGCTACGAGAAGGGTGAGAACGATGAGTTCCTCAAGCCCATCATCGTCGGCGGTGAGGAGGCTCGCATCAAGGACGGTGATGAGGTCTTCTTCTTCAACTACCGATCCGACCGTGTCCGACAGATCACCCAGCTCATGGGAGACGTTGACCGCTCTCCTCGGCCCGACTTCCCTTACCCCAAGATCCACCTGGTCACTATGACCCAGTACAAGGTCGACTACCCCTTCGATATCGCTTTCGAGCCCCAGCGCATGGGCAACGTGCTTGCCGAGTGGCTCGGAAAGCAAGAGGTCAAGCAGGTCCACATCGCCGAGACCGAGAAGTATGCTCACGTCACATTCTTCTTCAACGGAGGTGTTGAGAAGGTCTTTGCTCTGGAGACCCGCGACGAGACGCAAGATCTCGTGCCTTCAAACAGAAACGTCGCCACCTACGACAAGGCTCCCGAGATGTCTGCTGAAGGCGTTGCCAAGCAGGTCAGCAAGCGCCTTGGTGAGCAGGAGTTCCCCTTCGTCATGAACAACTTTGCCCCACCTGACATGGTCGGACACACTGGTGTGTATGAAGCCGCCATCGTCGCCTGCGAGGCTACCGACAAGGCCATTGGCATCATCCGTGATGCTTGCAAGAGAGAGGGCTACATCCTGTTCATCACCGCTGACCACGGCAACGCCGAGGAGATGAAGTTTGCCGACGGCAAGCCCAAGACCTCGCACACCACCAACAAGGTGCCTTTCATCATGGACAACGCCCCCGCTGGCTGGTCTCTGAAGCAATCGGACGAGGGAGTTCTCGGTGACGTTGCCCCGACAATCCTCACTGCTATGGGCTTGCCCGTGCCCGAGGATATGACGGGCCAGTCTCTGTTGGTCAAGGCATAGATCGGAGTTTATTCATGGTCAGTCAGTTAGAAGGTTGTTGCTGGTTGTTAGATGGCGATAGATGGGTTTGTCACACGAGTAATTAATAGAGATACCAAAGTGGGAACATGGACACTTGATGATGTCGTCCAGCAAATTTGCGTTGTTCCAATTTATTCCGTGTTGTGCTACCTCGGATTCTCGCGGTCATCCGGGTTCTCCAACGACGATCACTGAATTGCTGCTCACTATGATGTAGCTATCCGGCGTTATGCAGATAATCAGTACGTAAACCCCCGCATTCTTGAATTTCTCATAGATGCATTGTTGCTTAGACACAGTGCCAGGAGTGCGTGTAATCCGTACTTGACCAAGATCTATCCGTTCATTCGGATTACCACCTGAGCAGCCCTGGAGCCTCGTCGGGTTTCGTCCCTTCGACCTGATTATCGCAAGTTCTGAGTATCTGAATTTATTGGATTATCAAATACAATAAACAAACCAAAATCCACTTATGAGGCAAACAAACAAGCAAGATTTGGTTACGAAACTGGCTTTGGAGATGCGCTTCAGTAGCATTTGGTAACGCACAGTGCAAACGTGTAAATACTCCCTGAGCCCCTCATATGTACCTCCTAGGTGGCAACCCCCAGATCCGGATCTCCATTCCGAATACAGCCTCTTTTCCAAGCCGCTTATCTAGCGCCCACCCGCCCACAAGGCCAATTCGAAATCTTCGACACAGACAACCTGCCCCACCACCGCACTCCCATTTTTGATCCCCTTCGACTATCGTCGAGAAAGCCTCGCGATCAAGCACGCCAAGATGGATTCCGAAGACCCCCGGGAGCGTCCCGACGAGATCAACAACGTTATCAACGGCCTAGAGCGCTATAACCCCGAAGCGGTTGGTAACCTTGAAGACTACGTCCGTCAGCAGTGCGAGAACAGATTCACCGACTGCAATGCGAACCGGACCTTGTTGAAGCTGTGAGTTGAGTCCGAATTACTACCTCGGAGCAGACCGCCTGGCTTCCTAGTCTGCCCCTATTACCGTTCCCACACAGGCCTCCTCGTGGTTCATGTAACTCGAGGAGGACCTATTTATGTCGCCTATCTCCATCTCTGCCCGCCTCGATGAAGCATCGTGTTGGCTTGATTGTCTATGTAGTCCGTATAGATGATGCCTATGGGCCTAGTAGCCCTGCCGCTCAGAAGTCATAACTATGACTGGATCGATCCAAGCCAAGCTTCGACGGCCCTCGTTTGCAATGATTCGTCCCGGCGCTCGCTCAGTTTCTCCGTATCGTTATCATTGCAGTCCACTGACATGACCGTGCGTCCAAACAGGTACCAGCTCAACCCCGACCGCGTCAAGGATGAGGTCATCACCAACATCCTGGTTAAGGCCCTCGCTTGCTTCCCGTCTCCCCAGTTCTCCCTCGCGCTTCACCTCATCCCCCCCTCCGTCCTTGCGCCCGCCAACTCCCGCAACGAGGAACTCCCCGAGGCTGTCGCCAAGCTGCGCCAGCTCAACGACCAGCTCCAGGGCGCCCAGTACGCGCGCTTCTGGGCCACTCTCGACTCCGATGACCTGTACGCCGACCTGACCACCGACATCGAGGGTTTCGAGGACCTCGTCCGTCTGCGCATCGCTACGCTCGTCAGCCACAGTTACCGCGAGATCGATCTCCCCATTCTGGAGCAGTGGCTCGGATTGGAAGGCGCCGCTGCGCAGAAGTTCATCACGGAGACTGCCGGCTGGACCATCGACGGTGCCATCGTCCACGTCCCCAAGAACCCCGAGAACGAGGCCAAGAAGTCCGAGGTTCGCGAGGACGTCAGCGTGGAGATGTTCTCCAGAGTGATCCGCCGCGCTTGGGAGGACACGGCATGAGTGTTGAAGGGTAACTTGAGTTGAAAAAGGATACCTACCTGAATAGAGAAGGCTCGTGTTTTTTCTGCTGGGGAGCCCGGGTGTTGCATGAGTGCATATGGGTATGGCCGGGAGTGGAGTTAGCAACTTGCGAACGAGAGCAATGCTTCACACACATCCACATGAATTGAGAAAGAACGAGAACCAGAAAAGAAAAAAGGGAGCAGAATCCGGCTCATGGCGTTGGGGGGGATTTGGTCTTAAAATCGCTTAAGACTTCGAGAATTACAATGCATCTCGAAGTCTTGTTGTAATTCTCGCTCTCTCTGACGCGCTTTTGAGGACCGGCGCCGCTCGACTCGCTGGAAGGGGGGGAAATCTGTCTTTTTCCCCCCATGAGGCTTCTCTTACTTCTCTGCGTGTCTTCCTTTCGTAGGGCTTCGCTATGTGCGAGCTGGTATGAATAAATGATTATTCAAGAGGTCATCTTGTCGTACTTGAAACGACTGGTTAGTTTCTTCGTCTTTGAGAAAAGGGGTACGGTGTATGTGTGTATGTGTGTATGTATGTTTTGTATCCCTCCCCCTTTTTTTTTCCTTCTGTCAATGGGATTCCGACATGTAGCATCGTAAATCGCCAAACAGAGTGAGATCAAATCATGGAAGCCGAAATCACTTCGTCTATTCTATGCATAAATCAAACAGAAGAATAAGTGATGAAAACCAATTCCTTATTCAAAGAAGCCGCGTTGGTCAATGGAAACATGAACACAAGGGGAACATAGGATGCGGTAGACTCCGCGACTCAAAACACGACATGATTTCTCCGAAGGATAGAATTGCTTTGTTTTTGGTTCTTGTTCATGAATTTGTTTTTATTGTGTCCTTGCAACGTCCTTACTTATCTCATACACGGCAAGGTAAAGCAGTAAGGGGTATCCAGCTTTTTTCTTTCTGTTGCAAGGGAGGATCAACTGATTGAATGTTTCTTGCTTGCTTTTATCTCCGTGCAGCATCCGCCTAGAAAGACTGTCCGAGGACGTCCATTCCCAGTTCCGGCCGGACGTCACATCACCGCCTTCCACCGCCGGGAGCAGAAGAACCGACTTCCTCCCACTGCACACCTGCCCACTCCTCCAGATATCCAGCCTGGCCCTCCTCGACGCCCCGGGCCTGGCAATCCCGCTCACACACACCAACGATGACCGTTCCCCAGTCCATACCCTCGAGCGACAGCTCCTCCGCCTCTAGCTCCGTGATGGCGTGCGGACAGAGCTGCACCTCAAAGGCGCGGGGCCCGCCGCAGTTCGGACACCGCGGTAGTCCCTTGACACCTGAGCCCGTGGACACGGTGACGCCGCTACCTTCGGACTGCGAGGGCGCGAGCGCCTTGCCTATGGCGTCCGTCTTGGAGTACAGCAGGGGCGTGCCGCCGAACTCGTAGCGGATGGACTGCTCAGGGTTCTGCGCCAATCTGTCTGCGAAGCGCTGGAATGTGGTGTCCATCGTCGACTCGAAGACTTCCTTGTCTTCCTTGCCGCTGCCCGAGCCGGAGTTGTCGTCCACGTCCATCTTGACTGTGGCCTGGGGTACCGGCAATGGAGTCGGATCCAGGGTCTCGTACTCGGCGTCGGAAAGGTAGGAAATGGGGTACGGCTTTTGCTGTGAGGATTCCGACGGCCAGGGCTCCGGCGGGGTCTGCGGGCTACTGGGCTGTGGGTTGTTGAGAGACAGCGTCTCGGCGAATGTTTTGGGTAGAGCCTTTACGTCCTCTGGCTGAGAGTCGTTGGTGGTCGTTGGGGCGGGCTTGGGTGCGCTGAATGGGTTGCTGGCGCTTGCAAAGGGGTTGGCTGGTGCTGAAGGGGCGGCAGAACCAGATGTTGAGAACGGGTTCGCTCCCAACGAGCCCCCGAGAGTCGTTGCGCCGAAGAGTGTCTCGCCCAGGTTACTCGGGGGTGCAGGCTCATCCTTCTGCTTTGGCTTGTCTTCCTTCTTCTTCGTCTTCTCGCTCTTCAAGGGGATTGTCTTACTGCCAGGCGCTACACGCAGACCGCGCAGGGTGCGCACGCTGCCGTCTCTTCTCTGGCAGCTCTTCTTGCGACACGCGAAGACATAAAGACGTCGCTCGTGGCCAGGGAATCGGTCAGGTAATTCGGCATTTAGTTGAAGGAGGAGGACCATGAGATCCTTGCAGACCTTGCATCTGGCCAGGGCTGCCGAGGGCGGCGCTTCGGAGTCGAGCCAGTCCTATGTAAAGGTGATCGCGTGAGTCCATGAAATGCTTCGTCCATTCACACATGGCGTAGTTACTTACAGGGCGGCCTCCCAGCCGAGTTATGGGATCATCGCCGGGCTCCTTTGAGGCGTAGCCTAACAGAACATTTGTCTCTGTGAAATCCTCCTCTTCACCCCCGGACGAGTCGCTATCGTACGGCGCCATGCTGTCGTTGATGTTACTGATAGTTTTTTGTTCCTCTTTCCCTTTGGAGGTGAGAAGAGAACAAAAAGACAATAAGCCACCGGGTCTCAGTTGCAATATAGTATGAATTAGGAGGTATTCTGTAACCGTCGATATGAGTCACGGATGGAATAGGTATTCCGTCGTGGACAAGATCAACCCAGATGTTTTAATTTGGTCTTGTCGCAACAACTTTTTTTTGGAGGGGTACGGATTAATTGCATTAAACTCGCTGGAGGGGCTTATCATTGTAAAAGGAATATATGACTATCGGGGGCCGTGTGCACCAACCGGCGTCACGCGTGGCACTCAAAACTCATTGTCGGATTGTCATCTCGCCCACCTCGACACGACACATCCACCTACTTGTAGTATTCCTTCTGCCCATATCCCGTAAACCTCATATCTTAGGATTCAAGAACCGTCCGAATCATTAGGCTTCTTTCCGCTTGCATCCAAGCTGCTACCAAGATGCATGCTTCGTATAATTATCGCCCTAGACGGCTCATCTTCTCCACCACCGATGATCTCATGATTGTGGTTCTCGGAGGCTGTTCGCTTCATGCATGCCACCAGCTTCGCCACGTTCTCAACCAGTACATGCAACGCTGATGATAGGTTGGTAGGTAATCCGTCTGCACGGTTGACCCTCTCCATGCCTACTCGTAACTTACGAAGTAGGCTTCGTTTACATTGCCAGCCCCCTAAAGTGAGGCTATCGCGGCTTATGTGGTCTCCATTTTTCACGTATGTAATGCCTTATGAGCCAAACTCGTCATATCGTTGGTTCCGAGCTGCATTGTGTCCTGCGCGGCCTTGCCAACGCGGTGACTTAAGTCCTTGGCATCCTGACGTCTTACTCGTAGGTTAGGTAGGTACCGTGGTTCCATCCATGAGGTTTATAGAATCGCTCTCGCACAAGCAGCGAGAACCCCCCAGGGTCGTTCTTCTCAAATGCATGACAGTTAAGAAGGCTTTGTTCTCTCACAGACCGATCCATGCTTACGGTGGGTCTATTGAGCAGCATATTTATCAGCGATTATCCTTCCTACTCTGTCTGCTCTTCTGAACTTCGTCACCATTCAATCTTACGCCACGCCGACAGTGAAAAATCGAGTCATTGCCTCTCAGTACCACAATTCGTGTGTCTTGCCAGGTCACAGATTCAGAGCCTATTCCTTCGCATCGCACGTCTAGACTTATGGTCTCGTAAGCCATAGTTTTAGGGGCACGTCGAGGACCATCTGCACAATGCCAAACCCTGAAGACTACACCATTGGCTGGGTGTGCGCCATCGCCTTGGAGAAAGTTGCCGCCGAGGTGTTTCTCGACGAGGAACATGAGCTGCCAGATTTTCGACCCGATGGTGACAACAACCACTATACCTTAGGGAGGCTAGGAAAACACAATGTCGTTATTGCAGTGTTGCCCGACGGTAAATATGGAACCGCTAGCGCTGCGAGTGTTGTTCAAGACATGATACGCAGCTTTCCAAACCTCAGAGCTGGTCTGATGGTCGGCATTGGTGGTGGTGCCCCTGCGAAGCATGATATCCGCCTAGGCGACGTTGTAGTCAGTTCGGCGTGCAATGGGAATGGAGGTGTGTTCCAGTACGATTTCGGGAAGACCATGCAAGGGGGGACTTTTCACCACACTGGTATCTTACGAATGCCGCCAACATTCATGAGGACGGCAGTGAGTGGACTCCGAACTAAACATATGAAAAGCGGTCACGGCCTCCAGCAATCAATCGCAAATGCCTTCGAGGCATTTCCAAAAATCAAGAAGAAGTTCCAACGACCTGGGACCAGCACTGACAGACTCTACAAACCCGACGTCATCCACACGGCTCAAGATGGCGATAGCTGTCTATCATCTTGTGGAGATTGTCAATCGAAGTTGGTTCTCAGGAGTGCGAGGTCGGCAGACGACGATGATCCAGCAATCCACTACGGCCTCATTGCGTCCGCCCACCAACTGATGAAGGACGCCACAACTCGCGACAAGCTTTCGAAAGAGAAAGACGTACTATGCTTTGAGATGGAAGCTGCTGGATTGATGAATCAATGTCCTTTCCTTGTTATTCGTGGTGTATGCGACTACTCCGACACTCACAAGAATGATCTATGGCAAGGCTATGCAGCAATGACTGCCGCTGCATACGCGAAAGACCTCCTTAATGAAATCCCACCAGAGAAGGTCCAGGCCGAACAAAGACTGTGCGAGCTCTTGAAAAATGGTAAGTCTTCTACTCTTTCCATATATATATATATTTGTTGAACATTTGTTGAGTAATGGATTATGGTAGTGCATCAAGACATTCGTGAAGTGCGAGAAGGCATTCAACCGGTGAAAACTGCAACAGAAAGTCTCGACGTGGCAAAGCAAATTGAAAGATCTCACAAGTGGTTAAGGGCCCCTGATCCATCTACCAATCTAAATAAGGCATTACGCAACCGACATGCAAGCTCCGGGCAGTGGTTCCTGGGTCACGAAGCGTATTCGCGCTGGAAATCGGATCACAACTCATTTCTATGGCTCCATGGGTTGGCTGGCTGCGGCAAAACCGTCCTTGCATCCATTATCATCGAAGACCTGACTACCATAAGCTCTCATGATGTCCTCTACTTTTATTTCGATTTCAGTGACATCGAAAAGCGGACATTTCGCCGGATGATTCCATCCCTTATTTCCCAACTGTACGACAAGAATGAGAATATACGAGGCCATATAGATGAACTTTGCGAATCGGATCGGGCGAGGAACAGCTTGCAAACGCTTTGTGCAACATTCGAAGATATGCTGTATGCTGTTCAGCAAACCAAGGACGTCTGTATCGTGATCGATGCAATCGACGAGTGTGAGACAAGAACGGAGAACGGTCGAATTAGCTTTCTCCCTTGGATTCGAAGTCTTCAGGAATTGCAACTCAACACCCACATTCTGCTGATCAGTAGGCAAGAGCCAGATATTGAGGCTGCCATTAAGAAATGGGCAAGCGATCGGGATATCATCCCTATGAAAACCAGTGAAGACATCAACGCGTATGTCAGATGGAAAGTTCGAGAGGACACGGTAGGTGCCCTCAGTAAACGGTGGTCTAGCCGACCAGATATACAGGCTGAGATTGAAGATGCTCTGGTAGAGAAAGCAGGCGGAACGTGAGTCAATACCCACCCTATGGCTGATGGTTGTCTGGGTGCATCGTGGAAAGGTCCGCGAACGATTGAGTCAAGGACCTAATTTCTTCCGATCATCATTGACTTGCCAATCGATCAGTAATGCTTGTCAGCATTCAGAACCAATGGACGATGCGAATCGTTCTCTTGACAACCCAGGCTGAACCACAAAGCTAACGAGTCATAGGTTTCAATGGGTTGCTTGTCAGCTTGATGAACTGGCGGATTGTGTATCCCCTCATGAGGTTCGAGAAGCTCTTGCATGCTTACCAGGAACATTGGACGACACGTACAGCCGCATCATTTCTAAAATACCTGCCAGACGCAGGGAGCCGACCATGAGGTTGTTGCAGTTCATGGCTTATGCCAAGCGTCCCTTAAAGGTCAGCGCAGCTATCGACATTATTGCAGTGGATACGAAGAGCTCTACATTCGATCGAAATCAGAGAATTCCCCATGCAGAAGAGATCGACGGATACCTCTTCGGCTTAATTACGATTGTCCAGGGAGGAATGGGACCATGGCTAGAATTAGCGCACTTCTCAGTGAAAGAGTTTCTTGTGTCAACGATCTTCAAGGATGCGGAAGATGTCGAGGCATCAATCGCGAAAGTTTGCCTCGTATACTTGTTGCACCTAGATGGCAATATCAAGCCGAGGATGATACTACGAGAGTACCCGTTTTCTAATTATGCTGTACAATTTTGGACACACCATGCTGTTGCGGCCAAAAGCAAGAGTGCGTCTATAGACGACTTAACGCTCGCACTGATCACCGATCCTACGGCTTTAGGAAGGTATCAACGAATATACTCTCCTGAAGGATCATACTTGAAGCAACCTCTGGAAGCGCCAACAGCCTTATATTTTGCAGCGTTAAATGGACTGGGTCGAACTGTTGAGATGCTGCTGGATCAGGGTGCTGATGTGAACGAACAGCAAGGGCAATATTGCACCGCCCTGCATGCTGCTTCATTCCGTGGGCACGAAAGCATTTTTCAGACACTACTGGACCGGGGTGCCGATGTGAACGCCGAGGGAGGACCGTACGGCACTGCCCTGCAGGCTGCCTCAATGTCTGGGAGCGAGAGCATCGTCAACACATTGCTGGCCCAAGGTGTTGATATAAACATCAAAGGGGGATACTACGGCACTGCCCTGCAGGCTGCCTCAATATCTGGGAGCGAGAGCATCGTCAACACATTGCTGGCCCAAGGTGTTGATATAAACATCAAAGGGGGATACTACGGCACTGCCCTGCTGGCTGCTTCATATTATGGCTACGAGACTACTGTCAAACTACTGCTCGCTCATGGAGCAGATGTGAATGTACAAGGCAGATTTGGTGCTACCGCCCTGCAGGATGCTGCACGGCAAGGGCACAAAAGAGTTGTCAAGTTGCTGCTCGCCCATGGTGCTGATGTGAACGCCGGGGGAACCAACTCTACCGCCTTACAGCATGCTTCTGAATCTGGACACGAAAGCATAGTCAAGCTTTTGCTGGCCCATGGCGCTGATGTAAACGCCGGGGGAACCAACTCTACCGCCTTACAGCATGCTTCTGAATCTGGACACGAAGATATTGTCAGAATACTGTTGGCTCATGGTGCAGATGTCAATGTACAAGACGAAAGGGGTACTGCCCTGTATCGAGCTTCGGCCGACGGCTGCGAAAATGTTGTCAGGATACTGCTGGACCAGGGTGCAGATGTGAATTTACAAGGCAAAAATGGTACCGCCCTGTATGCTGCTTCAGAGAAGGGGCAAAACGACGTTGTTGAGATACTCCTGTCGCGTGGTGCTGATGTGAACGCCATTGGGGGGAAATACTGCACCGCCTTACAGGTTGCTTCTGCTGAAGGGCACAATTCCGTCGTCGCAACACTGCTGGCTCACGGTGCCGATATGAACATTCAGGGAACAAGCCCCCTGTATTTTGCTTCAGGGTATGGGCGGAACAACGTAGTTAAGCTACTCCTGTCGCGCGGCGCTGATGTGAACATCCTGGGGTACGAATACCACACCCCCTTGCAGGTTGCTTCCGCTCGATGGCACGAATCCGTCGTCAAAACACTTTTGGCTCACGGTGCCGATGTGAACATCCAGGGAGGAAAACACCAAACCGCCCTGCAAGCTGCTGCATCAGAAGGATACGAAAATATCGTCAGGATACTGCTTGACCATGGCGCTCAAAGCTCCGTTCCCTCCATGCCAGACCATGATTGGGTAGAAGCGTAAGTTTTGATGATGGCAAAGGGGCCGCGATGAGAAGTGTTCGCGGCAGTCGATAGGGATCTCTAACAATGTCGCAGTGCATCTAAGCGTTATCTCGAAAAGCAGTCAGCCTGGTGAAGAGTATCCTACCGCGGTGACGAGTGGAGACTTCGAAGGAATGACTGGAGCCTTTCAACTCGGTCGACGACGGCAAGATCCCGAGTCCACGCTTCACATAGCCAGCTACTCGGACAAGTAGCCCCCTATAAACACCTCTGGCAATAACCGCAATCTTTTTGGATTCGTCGATGAATCAGAACGACGGACGTATTGGCTTCTTGATCGACCGCTTCTCAATTTCTAGGTCCTGACATCAATGGTAAGTGTTTGCTCTGCGGTCATTGAGATTCTCAAGCAGTTTTGGGTCCACCAGGAGAAGATCCATTGGAAAAGGTTGACTCGCTACGTCCACGATAAGTCGTGAAATCAAGAGAAGGGCGTGTCTTTTTTTTGATTTTTTATCCGTCATGTGTAGCAACAGAAGAGCTGGCAGTGTTAGGTTGTTCGACGACTGGCAAACTGAACAGCATTCTGACAATGATAATGACAATATTTTATTCTCTTGTCCCAGCTTCCGTCGTCCTCGAAACTCCCTCCATACGGTCTCGTTCCAAATAACGACTCCCCGTCAGTGGCAGTGGCAGTAGTTGTGGACGATGTTATATGTTAAGTCCGCCTATCTGACTGCCTACCTACCTGTTAGGAGACTTCTACCCATTTAGGCACAGCAGGTCAAGGTCATCAGTTGAAACTCGTATATTCTTCACACCTCACCGTGTCTCACAGCGCAGAACCAAGGTTTTTGTACTCATGCAGGACAGGTCTAACGTTATTGAAGAGGACGCTCAGGCAACGGTAGACGACAAGACGGGCTGCATTCACCACTTACCAGAACCATCAAGTTGCAAAAGCCGTTATCGCCGTTCAGCATACGCATCGAGCATAAAGCTCAACTCGAATCTATATGTTTATTCCTGCCAATAGAGTATCGACTTAGGAGAACAGCATTCGTCCAGGGCCAGCTGACATTTCCAAACAAGCGTGTTTCGCCGTCAACAATCATTTGCTCGGCGAGGTCATCTCAACGGGGTTTTGATCTGAACGAGCGGGCGCTCAACCTCAGGAGTTGGGAGTAGCCGGCAGTGATTTGGAGCGTGCGGCGGACAAGCCTGGAACATTCGTGCCGACTGGAGAAACGAGGCATCGACGGTCGGCTTGCAAGCCTGGTCATATGCCGATCCGGGGGAAATACTAAGTTGGGCGTCCCGGGTTAACCTGGGGAAGACATGCTCCGCAGAAGATTATCGTAGGCATGGTGTTATCATGTGCCTCCCTTTCTCCGACGGTGGTGGCAAACAGATGCAGCCTGGGGCCCCGGATTCCAAGGCTGCTAAGGCATTTGCTGTTAGGGTGACTCGTGAAAGGTGATCCGCCCGTGGATAACTCCCTGAGTCCTGTCAGAAGAACTGACACTTGGACTCTTGCTGGTATCGCAGTCGTCGCCCCTGAGCGGAAGAAGAGCTCTTCGTATTGTCATTTTAGGTTCGAGCGCTGCATGAAGCACAAGGGGTATGCCAGCCATCGAATCTGCAGGAGTACGTGTCTTTACCTACTCTCCAGGCCATCTGAGTATGTATTTCAGTTTGCACAGATGTAGGAGAGAACCTTCACGGTCAGAGCAAACCCGGATCATCCATCTTCCCCCGAACCAAGTCTCAGCTCATGAGGCAGGGCTTGCCGTTCGTATAAATACCCGTCCGACCCCTCTCCCGTCTCGCCTTTCCTCCCCGCCATGCATTGTATCCGCTGTCACCCATACTTTTAACACATTCGGGAATGCAACAGGATAGCAAACCAACCTCATTGATCGGGAATCTAACTCATCCTGCTAGATGATCATATCCATTCCCTGATTTTCATATCTACCATCGGCCTTCGGCCATGTTGCACTCCTTTCGCGCAGCGTGTGATAGATACCCCCCTTGATTCTTATGTCCAGCACTCGATTGCACGGCAGAACCCCTTCGTGGATCATCCGACGCCCAAAATGGCATGGGACCACCTCTCCATCACCAAGTCGCACCTGGTGTACACCATACTAGGCGGCTTCACCTCGCTGTTCATGTTGTGCTCCACCGTTCTCAAGGAACGCCTCTACATCGGTGAGGCCACAGTGGCAACGCTCGTCGGCGTGATCTTCGGGCCCCACGCCGCCAACCTCATCAACCCAAACTCATGGGGCAATGTTGACGAGATCACGATCGAATTCTCCCGCATTGTGCTGGTCGTCCAGTGCTTTGCCGTCGGCGTCGAGCTGCCTAAGTACTACATGGAGAAGCACTGGAAGTCGGTCATCGCCCTGCTGCTCCCCGTCATGGCATCGGGCTGGCTCATCACCAGTCTGATCATCTGGTGGCTCTTCCCCCTCAATTTCCTAGAATCCCTCGCCGTCGCCGCCTGCGTCACGGCCACCGACCCCGTCCTGGCTTCGTCCGTCGTCGGCAAGGGCAAGTTCGCCGGGCGCGTGCCGAAGCATCTCCGCGACCTGCTCTCGGCGGAATCCGGCTGCAACGACGGCATGGCCTTCCCCTTCGTGTATCTAGCGCTGTACCTGATCCGCGATAACATGAACGCGCGGGACACGCTCTTCCACTGGTGCGTGTACACCATACTCTACGAATGTATCTTCGGCGCCATCTACGGTTTCCTCCTCGGATACATCGCCCGGCACGCCATCAAGTACTCGGAACGACACGATCTCATCGACCGCGAGAGCTTCCTCGTCTTCTACTTCGTGCTGGCCCTCTTCTGCGCCGGATCCGGCAGCATCTTAGGCGTTGACGATTTACTCGTCGGATTCGCCGCCGGAGTAGGATTCTCCAACGACGGCTGGTTCAGCCAACAGACGGAGCAGTCGCACGTCTCGGACGTCCTCGACCTGCTCATCAACCTGGCCTACTTCGTCTACCTCGGCACCATCATCCCGTGGGAGATGTACAACAACGCCGCCATCGGGCTCCCGGCCTGGCGGTTCGTCGTCATGTCCATCCTCGTGCTCCTCACCCGCCGCATCCCCATCATGCTGCTCCTGAAACCCATCATCCCGGACGTCAAGACGTGGCGCGAGGCCCTCTTCGCCGGCCACTTCGGCCCCGTCGGCGTCGGCGCCATCTTCGTGGCCATCCTCGCGCGCGCCGAGTTGGAGACCGGACACGCCGTGCCCCTGGCGAGCATCCCGCCGGCCGACGCCGCGCATTACCAGGTCATCCTGCTCGTGTGGCCCATCGTCACGTTCATCGTGATATCCTCGATCTTCGTGCACGGCTCGTCGATCACCGTCTTCAGTCTCGGACGACGCATCAATCGACTCTCTAGCAACCGGTCGCAGAACGACCGACCTGAGGATGCGGCCGCGCTGGAGGAGGCGGATAAATGTTCGCTGTACTCGCAGAATGAGGAGCGGAGGGGGCCGGTGGAATCTGAGAGAGAAGATGGTGGTCTCTTTGTCTGAAGTTTGATATCGGGGATATTTGCATGCATTTGGAGTTGTTGGTATGGTGTTGTCTCCAGTTCAGTTAAAGCTGGGCTGCACGCAACCAGATGAGCAGAAAGCCAAGGGAAAGGACGCACATGGGGCGACCAACCCACGGTCTGCCCAGTCGGATACCCTCTTTCCCAACTGACGTTCATCGCCTCATGTCTCTCCGATGGTAGACAGCAATTGGACTCGGCCAAACAGTTTATTGGAACGGTTGACGGATCAGGAGGTACTGACCGAGTGAACCGACCATCTCTCCGAAAGGATCAGTGCAGCCAGGAGAGCAGAAAATGGGACATAGCAAGTAGGCAGATTAACATATTCCTGTACTCATAGCACGAAAGTAGTTGGGCAGAAAGGGGAAAGATACGTGTGCACTCTGGCAAGACGCCAGGACACCAGTTACCCGACCTACTGTCGAATTGAAGCTGATATTGGGATGATATCCAGGCATGAGGAGATAAAGTATGCAGTCATTCTCATAAGCTGTTTCAGCACTTAATCGTGATGATCATCGGTTCACCACATGTGAGCCCAGCCGATGGACAGAAGATGATATGTCCACAAATCCCGTATGGTCTTTTGTAAGGTGACCTTTGCCCCCTGATTCAGCTTTACAGTCACATCTTGATGTAAAGAAAGCGCTTCAAGATCATAACCCGTTGGAGGCTGAGAGGGAAGGGAAAAAAGGAATGGATAAACAACAATGTACGAAGGGCGAAGGGCGAAAAAATGATGCGAAAGTGAAGGAGGCCAAAAAAAAGAGAAAAAGAAACTCCGAATCGGGGAATCGAACCCCGGGCTTGACGGTTCCTAAGCGCCTGTTTTGAAGCAGGCGGATGAGAGCGTCAAATGTTAGCCACTACACCAATTCGGATTGGGAAATCGGGGTGGTAAATCTGTACAACGCCCAACCAGCCGGTTCTCGGTATCGTTGCAATTGCCGTTCCCTGCGTGAAATATGCCTTCTTTGTGGAATTTCGGTGATTAGGATGATCGTGAAGTGATTAATACTATTTGGTACTGTCCGTGGAAGTTTTGTAGCTATTCCGTGCGTACGGATGGTGGAAATCTGAGTCACTTCCGATGTGGGCCCCACGGTGCTCCGATAATAGTGGTCGCTTGAACCGAAATGTGAACAGCGGATGTGTTAGAGAAGAGTAACAGAATAGGATAGGTCTCACATGAGCTAGACTATTACCGAGATTAATCGCCAATTCTTCTCATCTACCAGTAGGATATCTGGCAGCATAATGTTTGTCAGTTTGGCCGAGACGGGATCCGAATGCCCTTGCATCTAAGCCGTAGTTAACCGGAGAGCTGCCGCCGTCCTACGTACTCCGCACTCCGAGTTGTCCACTCAGTAGGGAGCCGAGTCGAGATCTCACATGGATAGGCGGGCACCTCGTGTAGGCGGATGGTGTGGTTGGCTGACTTAGATCTAGAAACCGGGGTCTGGCCACCCCAAGAGCAATACATATGCAGGGATGAACATATTACCTACATACGTATGTAACTAACTTGACTCTTGGAGAGAGCCGAGTTTGTTGAGATCTTTGACGCTCGATTCGAAACATCTCACAAGCTGGAGGAACAGTACGTCCTAAAGTCTCTTGGTCATCTCTGTATAGACCAATCGATCGAACTTGGCGATGTCAGTCGCCATCTCGTATGGAGGGCTGATACTTGGAGTTACCCCAGGAGCAGTCTATGTTGGGGTAGATTTGGAGGCTATTTCATCCCGGACGACCAGGTGTCCGAGTTCACGACAAGGCGACGGGCCTTGCGGTGGTGAAGCGGTTGTTGACGTTAATCTACCCCCTGTTGATTGAGAACAACGGCTGGTATTCCGTAGACCTTCCCGAGTGTCGGCGCATTCAGACTGCAGCGACGCAAGTCGCCCCACGAAGACATTTCTCGTCTTACTAGGGAAACATTAATCGTGCGGCTATGGGCAGTAAGAATTGTTCAAGTGCGTTGAGTTGTAGTTGATTGCTGGCGAAGCGATCAACACCACAGCGTAAGGAGTAACCTGGGCAATGCAGAATATGTACCATGTTGGCGCACAAACTACCCTCGTTCGATGTCTTCTCTCTAGCTAAACCAGCGTAAGATCGTTGGAAATATGCAGTCATGGCAGGGTAAGTTGATTGGGCCTGAGTTTTCTGCATTATGCTTGTGAGTCCCGGGCAATTTCAACAAGCCGTACAGAGACGTTCAGGAATCAGCAGACAAGATATGCTGCAGACTGATCCTCAATCAAGCCGAGATTGCATTCAGATAAAGTCGAGACTTATGACGATAGTCTTAGGAGACATCCCATTGTCAAGTCGCTATCTGTGGATCGAATGCAAAGCTGCGAAAGAGTGAATACGGAATATCTCATTCCTGAAGGGCAGAAGGCCCTGGTGTATTCGTTGCCTGGTCTGAAGGAGAACGGACCGTACTCCGCCTTTTCGTCAGGTTCTGGTCGTACGTGTTTATTCGTGTTACTGTTTCCACTCATCAAGACTCATCAATACTCATCAAGAGGGAGGTGGGCGGGACCCAGGTAGTTATATGAAGATCAATCAGAGGCGCTTGGAGTTCTCTAGCCAGGGCCGTTTACCAACCACGGACGGATACGGCACGCGTTAGGTGCATTCCTGGGCTCATCATGCTGCAGGGTGACAGGGTCCTTGTTTATCTAGTCGCGCACCCTTGGGGTCGTTACTGTACAGCCGCGCATTGCCTGAAGAATCTAGGCGATGATGACTGAGACATGGGATGGGGATGTTCAACTTAGCGGGTCACCTGGACTTGCCAGACTCCAGACACATCATTTGTATGTGTCCTAGACTCATTATGGGAGCAATTGAATGAATCGTACAGGCAGGAATCAGGATGGGCTCCCGTCCGTCGACATACTACTCCGTTGATAGCTCATGAGTCGTGAACTGGCAGACGTCAGTGAACGGCAGTCTGACAGTCTGCAGATACATAATAGACGAATTATATGGGACAGTAGATAGGCTACAATGGAGAATATTACGATGCTGCTGCTGTTTCTGCTGCTTCTGCTGAGCTGGTGCTGATGCTGAGTGTAAGAGGCAAAGCAGTGTCAGTAAGCAGAAGGGTGAACGCCAGTGCCACCCTGGTCGACCTGGGTGAAGAAGGATGACACGGAAGCAGCCGTTGCCAGCCGTAATCGGTAGGGA
The DNA here is from genome assembly GCA_023079495.1 of Xylaria sp. L1 SY-2022. NCBI lineage: Eukaryota > Fungi > Ascomycota > Sordariomycetes > Xylariales > Xylariaceae > Xylaria > Xylaria sp. L1 SY-2022. Next base: position 1,864,167 of record JALIDW010000009.1, read on the forward strand.
GTATCCATTCTGCCGACTGGGCCCCGTTTGGCCCCATCTGGCCCCATCTGGCCCCACACGAGTGAGAACCTGGCTCACCCGCGACTGCCAAGACGAGCGTCTGAGCAACCCCGCCATTCCGTCATCGGCGAAGATCTCATTTTTCTTGAGCTCTTGGAACTAAAACTCGATTTCTATTTCTATCCAGTCCGTCGCTCAGCTTTCTCTTCCTCTCACGTCCCCTCTCTCTCTCCTCCTCACCCACAACACTTCCCTCCCCAATTCCTATCTCACTCCTCAGATCCAATTGGCCCATTTCCAGTTGATTCTCAATTGAATCCGTCGCCATGGCTACCTACTCTCTTTCCAAGGAGCACAGAGATGTAAGTCATGACCGCTGGTGGCGCTGCTTCTTGCCGTTGACCATGAAGCATTGAGCCTTTGAAGCATTGAAGCTGACTTTCTTCGCAGATGCTCGAGAAGTCCCTCGTGGAGTCCGACCCCGAGGTCGCTGAGATCATGGTATGTATCTGTGCTTTTAAATCTATTTTGTGATCTGAGCAGTCATTAACAGTCGCGCAGAGAAAAGAGATCCAGCGTCAACGGGAGTCCATTATCTTGATTGCCTCTGAAAATGTCACTTCTCGTGCTGTTTTCGATGCTCTAGGATCTCCCATGTCCAACAAGTACTCCGAGGGTCAGCCCGGTGCTCGTTACTACGGTGGCAACGAGCACATTGATGCCGTCGAGCTGCTCTGCCAGAAGCGTGCTCTTGAGGCCTTCCACCTCGACTCTGCCCGATGGGGTGTCAACGTCCAGTCCCTGAGTGGTAGCCCTGCCAACCTCCAGGTCTACCAGGCCCTCATGGCCCCTGGTGGCCGTTTGATGGGTCTGGATCTCCCCCACGGTGGCCACTTGAGTCACGGTTACCAGATCCCCAACAAGAAGTAAGCCTCACTTCAAGCCGTGCTCTCTCTTTACTTCAGAAAACTAATCTTCTTGCCCACAGGATCTCTTGCATTTCCACCTACTTCGAGACTATGCCCTACCGTGTCAACATCGAGACCGGTATCATTGACTACGACAGACTCGAGGAGAACGCCCAGCTCTTCCGCCCCAAGATCTTGGTCGCCGGTACCTCCGCTTACTGCCGTGAGATCGACTTCGCCCGCATGCGCAAGATTGCTGACTCCGTCGGTGCTTACCTTGTCGTCGACATGGCCCACATCTCTGGTCTCATCGCCGCCGGCTGCATCAAGACCCCCTTCGACTACGCCGATGTCGTTACCACCACCACCCACAAGTCTCTCCGTGGTCCCCGTGGTGCCATGATCTTCTTCCGCCGCGGTGTCCGCAGCACCGACAAGTCTGGCAAGGAGATCAAGTACGACTTGGAGGACAAGATCAACTTCTCCGTCTTCCCCGGTCACCAGGGTGGCCCCCACAACCACACCATCACCGCCCTTACTGTTGCCCTCAAGCAGGCTGCCAGCCCCGAGTTCAAGGCTTACCAGCAGAAGGTCGTCTCCAACGCCAAGGCTCTTGAGCACGGTTTCAAGGCTCTCGGCTACACCCTCGTCTCTGGCGGTACCGACTCCCACATGGTCCTCCTCGACCTCCGTCCCCTCGGCGTTGACGGTGCCCGTGTTGAGTTCGCCCTCGAGAACTTCAACATTGCCTGCAACAAGAACAGTGTTCCCGGCGACAAGTCCGCTCTTACTCCCGGTGGTCTCCGCATTGGTACCCCCGCTATGACCTCCCGTGGTTTCAGCGAGAAGGACTTCGAGCGCGTCGTCAGCTACATTGACCAGGCCATCAAGATCTGCAAGGAGGTCCAGGCCAGCCTCCCCGCCGAGGCCAACAAGCTCAAGGACTTCCGCGCTAAGGTCAGCAGCGGCGAGGTCCCCAAGATCAACGCCCTCAAGGCTGAGATCGCTGCCTGGTGCCAGACCTTCCCCCTCCCCGTTGAGGGCTGGAGAATGGATGCTGGTTTGTAAATAACTGTGCTTTGATTCTACTTCTTAAATTTACGGGTTAGGGCAAATGGCGTGCGTGTATCGCGGTTCAACCTCGACGAAAGCAAAACGGAACCACAAAAAAGGAGAGGATTACTCAACCCTTTCTCCAGGGTAAAGCGCGCAAAATGACAATTTTTTATGATTTTGGAAAGAAACTGGGTCAAGAGAGACAGAGAGAGAGGGGAAGTTTCATATATATATGCCTTGCATTGCATTTTTCATCAAGAACAGTTGCAAGTGCCTTTGTGTTTTTTTATCATCCAGTTAGACAGGAATTGGGGGACAGTTTTTTTCGGAGTTATTCAACAAAGTACTCTTGTCATATCTGCTCCTGTATGTATGTATATACCACCAAGCTATCAAACGAATAAATCAACCACTACGTGAGGGTTGTTACATCTATGATTCGTCTCTTCGTCTCCTCTTGTCGTCCCATATCTCGTCTCGTCTCATCATGTCTATCTGCCGGACTCGTACGGTGAATACGGATGACGTGAGGTAAGCCAGCGAGTTCAGTCCTACGCGGTAGGTAGGCTACCACGGTAGTATGTATGTTCACGGTGGTATAGGCATGCGGCCACCTGCATCCGTACATGCGTCGCGTGAATGTTACCTCGGTCGATCGGTCGGGCACCGGGCCCGGGCCGGCCGGTTCTCCAACTCCCTGGCTCCGAACCTGATACATACAAATTATTGTATACACAGGAGAAAAGGAGATGTCGAGTTAGGGAAACAGTATGTAGTAACCAGGTCAATCATACGGCACCACAGCAACCAACCCTCAGCAAGGCTGGTTGGTAGGTTGGATAAAGGGGTTATGTTAACACAAGGGGAACGGCTACCACGGAACGAATTTCGTACTGTCTACGCATCTCATCACTTCAACCCCATTCTCCATAACCAACATCACGAAAATGGTACCAGCGAGCAAGCAGGGAGCAAATAGTAGTCACCATTCTACAACATCATTTATAGTACAACACATCCATCTGTCACCAAATGCTCCCATCACTGGAACCATCCTCACAGAATCAATCAAGCACGAGAAACAAAGAAGGAACGAAAAAAGATGAACTACCGACCCCCCTCTTTTCTCTGTCCATAGATAGCGCAAAGCACCAAAAAAAAACCGGGGTATTCGCAGAAAATATCGTATTTTTTTCTTGATCATGTTTGTTATTCCCCGTTCCCCCCAAAAAATATCCCCTATGTAATACAATGAACCAAAAAAAGTACCTAACAAAAAAAAGAGCCCCCCTTTTCTTTTCTCTTGCGTCCGATAGGATAAGGATTTTTATTGTGTTTTTTTTGGTTGGTTGGTTGGTTTTGACCTTTGCCAGCTCTCTATTCCGATTCCTCGATTGCAGAGAAAGAAAGATCTAATGAAGCGAGACAGCGACGGAAAGTAGATGTAAAACATGTAAGGCGATGCGATGACCTTCCTCCAAAAAACCCCCCATTGCTACCTCCCAAATCCTTTCCAGACAGCAGCAGGGTGGTTGTGCAGTAGATAGATATTGCAAGAACAAAGACAAAGCATCGAGTTTCTTCGGGGCGGTAGGAGCGATAATAATGCAATCGTACTATCGTCTCGTCTCTAGTCGTTGATATGTGGGTTGAAAACCATGCTTGTGAGATGGTCAAACTCCGAGAACCATTTCATACCGTCTGGCTTCTTGAGCGATACTTCCGACGATGATGACCCAAACATGTAGCTCTTCCTTTCGGACACGGCAGTGCTCAGCCTAGTTTGCCAACAGATGGAAGGGGAACGCCCGCAGTATGCGGTACAGCTGGGTTACCATTCATCGGATGCGGTACATTTGTCATATCAACCTGTGATTGCGGACCTGGATTAGCTTGCGCATAACTAACACTGCCCGGTTGGCTAGCTCTAGCAGCTGCCATTTGGGCAGAGTTGGCCCCGAGGCCGATGCCACCGAGGCCGACAGGCGGGCCAGGGTGGCTCTGGCTGGGAGACGTAAGTTGTTGTCCTTGACTGACCATCGCATTTCCGTGGGGCTCATTAGGTTTCTGGGCGTTTTGTTGAGCATTAAAACGAGCCTTGGCCTGATCCACTGCCCACATGGGGGAGTTAGCTATTTAGTTTACTTGTCACAAAGACCAAGGGGATTAGGAGAAACGGTCTAGAATACTTCTAGAGAACCACGGATATCAATATGAAGGAAGAAAGAAAAGGATGGCTTACTAGCCTGCTGGACCTGATGCGTGCTCAACGAGGTCTGGAAAGACGTCGCGGGTGCCTGAGGTATTTGGTTCGGGATGTGATGTTGACTGGGCATCTGGTGACTCTGCATCGGTGGTAGCACTGGTGTTCCGGGATAGTAAGGCCGCTGCGGGTTGTTAGGCATATGCGAAGGACCACTATATGAGGGCTGCCTAGTAGGAGTGGCAACAGGATGATATCCTTGTTGTGGCACCTGAGGCGAGTGGGGTGGCTGATGGTGGATGTGCGGAGAGGCCGTCGTCGTCCGCGGGGGTATCGCACCTGCACCGTTGGGATAATGTCCATAGGGGCCATGTGATGGTGTCGGGGCAGGCGGTTGATGAGGTTGGTAGTGCGGATGTGCGGTAGGCGGCTGATACCCTTGATACCGGTGTTGCTGTGGCGAGCCGTTGCCCATGTGGCCCATGTTATTGTAATTGGGCATGTACTTAGAATTCGGAGTAGAATACACGGGCCGGGCTGGAGGTGGAGTTTGAGTGTATGGAGGTTGCGTATAAGCGGCCGCAGGCTTCACATATTGCGCATGCGGCGCATAACCCGCGTGCTGATATGCGTTGGAGGGACGATAGCCCGCGTTGGACGGAGGCCGCTGCTGATAGTTTGGCGGCATAGTTTGGGGTGGTGCTCGTTGCATCACAGGCTGGGGAGGCCTGACTGGAGTCTGGACAGGGTAAAACGGCGGAGCCTGTGCTGGTGCCCGACTCGCATGTTGGTGATACGGCTGATTGTACTGAATATTATTAGATGAGCTCGAAGAACGATGCGATACCGGTCGAGCATTGGCGGCCGCGGCTGCATTCTGCGCAGCTCTGGCGCGAGCGGCAGCCTCATCCTCCTCCATCGTGCCTTGGTATTCATCGGTACGAACTTCAAGCTTCGTCGAAATATTCAGCTCTTCCAACTTGTCGGAATTCAGACGAGCAACCGCGTAAGGCGGTAGCATCTGAATTACCAGCAGGAGCTGGGCTTTCAAAGCTTCGTATGTTGCCGTCTCTTCTTCTCCCGGCTGCGCTTGGGTGCCGTTTGTCAGCATGTCGCTGTTCGCAGGGTCGGAACCGTACCGGCTCTGACTAGACGCAGTGGGCAACACCAGATTGCGGTTCCTCTGATACGAGATGAGGGTCTGAATCATATCGGATACATCCTGAAGGATATCATCGGTATCCTTCTCAGCTTGTGGCTTCTGAGGGCAGCAAGCTTCTTGAAGACTGGGGTCTATCAAGTTGTCATCCCAATTGTCGAGTGCACGCTGAAGGAATTCTTCATCAATGTCAGCCGCTTGGTCGTCCTTTGTCTCGGCCGCCTCATCTTCAACCTCGTCTATGCGTTCGGAATCGACCAAGCGATCAAAGCTGCGTTGCCCAACTTTCTGCCACCAGAGGGTCCGACTGAGCCAACCCGATGATATCATAGCAGCCGAGTCATCCTTGGATGGCGCAAAGCTGGAGAATGCACCGCGGAACAGAGATTCCAGCTCCGAGGCTTCAACTTCTAGCGAGGAGGGCTTGTTTCCCGCAAGGCTCAGGGCACGTTCGCGTTGTTTCGTAGTCTGCGACATGGAGGAGGCGTTGCTGTAGTCGAGCCATTTCCCTGCGGAGAGTGGTTGACTAAAATACGATCCGATCCGGTACTTGGACTTCTCGGTCAATTCAGGTCTGTGCCAACCTACCTGTACACCTTTCGTGGTACTCTTGGGTGCCTTGGGAGGAGGCAGTGAAAGCAGAGTTCGTGGGGCAGGGAACAATTCACCAAGTGTCTTCGACTTCTTGTCCTTGTCAACAACAGGAGAGAAAGAACTAGAGGCGACCTTGGCAAGCTTGATGCCATTCGGTAATTCAATCTCTCTGAGTGGTCGGGCTTCCTTGTTTAACTCGGCATCCAGTTGGGTGGATTGCTGAAGACTCGAATACAGTGTTCGCGGTCTTGGGGCATCGCCGAAGACGCTGAGCATAAAGCTACCACCGACATTGGATTGTAGATCCTCGGCGGAATCAAGTGGCTGGAGCATCTGAAGGCAATCGGGAAGAACGCCGTCAGGAAGAGTATACGAAATCTCCCGTTTCAGTAGCTCATAAGCCTGTTTCTTGAAGGCAAAGACTTGCGCAATGGCGGAATGACGAGCTCTAGGGTCATCTCCATCTTCCACTTGACGTAAATCAGCTAGTTGATTGTCTATAGATGTCTTCAGGTCGGCGACGAAGTCATCGATAGAGTCATAGTCGCGCTGGGCGAACTTGTCGACGATGGTACGCGGCGACTTGGGGTCCACGGATTTCTGGCGTTTCGCAGGCGGCTCAGAGCTCGGATCTAAGTCCGGGAGGGGACGTTTAAGAATCGAAGGGGTTGTGTCAAACCTGCACAAAAGCAATCAATGAGTATACAGCGTGAACAGCCATGCCTTAGGGCGCAGAGAGACAGAAGAGGAGGGGAAGCAGGGGCAGCAATGGCGTAAGTGTTGCAAGGGTATTATATCGCACCTCTCCAGAAGCAGCAGGTAGTCTCCAAGCGTTTTGCGAGAGATGATGTCGCGCTTTACAACGGACTCGGAGGGATCCTCAGCAACAGGTGCGCCGGTAGGAATGGCGGTCGCGTCTTGCATGTCCTGGTCATCGACATTTTCGAGTTTGCGCTTAGGAGCAGCAATGGCAGTTTGCGAAGAATCCACATTCGCATCGAGCTGCATTGGCGTTGTCGTGGGGGCGCCGTTGGGGAGCGCGATGGCCGAGGGGGCCGAGGAGGCCATGGCTGCGGGTTTAAATGGCCGGAACGAGGGAGGAAAGGGAGACTATGCGTGGCGGTTGGCGACGAGATCCATCAACGTGGGAGACGAGACGAATTGTCGCGCGGCCGATGGAACTCGCAGTTCACAGGATAGCTTCCTATTAGAAAAAGTCGCTGGTGATGCGAGTGCCGGCGTCCCTTGGCACTGCTGGCGCGGGCGCAGGCGCGGACCAAGCGTGGATAGTGAATATGTATGTCGATGAATTCCGCGGGCGACGGGAATGGCCTGGTTGATTAGTGGATGCACACGCGACGGTGCACGACGGGCAGTCTGATCGCGGGTTGGCTTGTCGCGGGGGGAGAAAAGACGGGCAGGCTTGGTAAGTACAAGCAGCAGCAGTCGGAGACCAGCGAAGATGGTCGTAATTATTATGGACCTGGCAAGCTCCGATGGCCACGGCCGACTTGCTTCAGCACCACAGCGATTCTTACAGTGTGCAAACCGGTCTTGCAGCTGTCAGGAGGACCTCGACCAGATCCTGTCGGGAGAACACTCCGTAAATGATGGGGAAGATATCCCGTGCTGAATAAAAAGTCAGGCTGTGATCAAATGGAAGCTGGGGCGAGAATGCGTGGGTTGAGATCGCGAAATATTTACCTGGGTACGCGAGATCTCGACTGTCTTGGTGCGTTTTTGGTGTTCTTGAAATCTGACAGTTGGGAATCGAACGAAACTGGATGTATTCTCTACTCGTAGACCGCAGGAAGGGAGACGCAGTGGCCGACGGAGACGGAGAACAGAGATGCAGGCAGGATGTCACGAAACAAACCCGCTGAGCCAGAGAGACAGAGAACTGAACTGGAAAATTATTGAGCAGGTACTGGACTGGACGGGCGGGACTGGACGCGGTTAGGTAAGGTAAACCGTAGGAAGAAGGTACTTTGGACAAATTTAATTGCCGGCAAGTGTGGTACGGATTGGAGAGGTTTCAGTGCCTGTCAGAGGCAAGTACAGTGGGTACTACGCGCTAGCAGCTGCTGCTGCAACGGTCCAACTAACAATTGTGGGTCCCTTACGCTATGTATTCCGTACATAAAAGTACTTGTACAGTTCCTGCTCACTGCTTCCCCTCCAGTCACGTGGCTTGCATTCCAGCGCTCTTGCGCAACCGGCAGCTTTCCAGGTCAGTTACAAACACTTTACGCCTCTAAAGTTTTACTACCTATCATGCGGCCATCTACAGGACGGAATAAATCCAAAATAATAGTATGGATTCCTACATCTCCAGTCCAAAGATCCTGATATTTCATCTTTAATCGCATCCGATCATACATAGGTAGTCATCAGTGAATCAGTATTTTTTGTGCATAGTGTTACCTACTCTCGAATGAAAACTCGTCTCACTCAGTTACCTGATATGTTGTTGTTACAACAAGGTCTGTCTCTGAGACTCTAGACACGATTAATTGAGGTTACCAGGGTTGCAATATATGCGTAAAATCTCAGACAACGCAGGCAATTCGTCTAGAATATCCCTAAACTACCACCAGAGTCACCTCTACCTATCGTAGAGACTTGGAACCGCGAAGAATCTTTCTGCCTGGCGAAGCTTACACGGGGTCAAAACCCACTCCCGAATCATCCCTTGTCCCGCCGTCGTTTCTCGCTCCGTCGTTTCATATCTAGGGCTCTTGATATTCTCTTATGCCGTTGGCATCCGTATGTGTGTTCTGTTTTGTTCCGGGACTGACAATTCGCATAGTGCCATCATCCAAGCCTGTCCATCGTCGTCATCCCTGTACCGGTAGGAAATCCGTAGTCTGTATTAAGAAGTACCCGGCGGTACGGAATGGTGTTAACGCGGGGCTAACGCGTCGATTCAATCCATTGTCCCGGGGTAGCCATTACACCTACGCAGGTACGGGACATCCACACATGCAAAAGAGGCATGTAAGTGGTTAGGTCCCCTTCCCGCTAAGCCCGTGAGCCCTTATTAGGCCAGGACGATTACGTACATGGGGGCGGGAGAACCCAGCGACGGGTTCTACTACCTTCCAAGTACTACCCAGCATCAGTCAGGAAACCCTGGACTAGGCATTATCTCTCATCAAACCCGTTTTGCTATAAGTTGTCACCTAAGCCCTTTGGCCTTAGATAGGTTATGGTTCGGTGACAACAGATGTTTGTAATTGACCAAAATAGACGAGGTATCATTCAGACCAATCTGAGGGGAGAGCCAGCGAACTATTCCATATACCAAACGTGATTGATAATTAGGATGCCGCACCAGCAACGTGTAGACATTAGTGTACATAGGTATGCGCGAAATGATACCCAGTCTCGTCTCCTCATCTTCGTGCCATCAGCAGTAGTAGCATCTTGCGGGTCAAAGACACAAATAGAATAATACCTCCAGGGCAAACTGACCCGATCCAGACTCAGAAGCTCAACCCACTTTCGACTGGCTTTAACCGGCTTGTGCCTAATAAGTCCCCTCCCAATCCTACCCATTCCCTACCGTGTAGCCATGATTCTGTTCTTAGCAAGACTTGCTTGTCTAAGCCTATTTGGCCTTGGCCAAGCCAACAGTACCCTTTCCGAGGTCGTAGATGGAGTACCATCTTCGGAGGAAGGCATCGCCAAGAATGGCGAGAGGTCCGACGGGAGCCGGGAAGTCCATTCCCATGAATGTTGAGATGCAGCTGCCCGAGACTTCGAGAATGTAATCGTAGGGGGTAATGGCAAAGTCGTATCCGCTCAGCTTGAAGGAGATGTCGGGCAACGAGTCACGGGCCGAGCAGTCAATAGTGTACTGGCCGTTGAAGCTCTTCTTAGCACCAAGCTCCTTGTTCAAGAGCTCGGCGAGGTCGCTGGGGAGGGCAATGAGAGATGTACCAGTGTCGAGGATGACACCGGTGTTGTCAAGTTCAGCGGTCTCGTCACCGAAAGAGATCGAGTCAAGGTCAACCTCCCAGTAGGCCTTGCGGCGAAGAGGGATCTCGGTAATCTTGCCCGTGTAGTGGTCCTTGTCGACACCTCCGAAGACAACCTCAGAGTCGTCGCCGCCATTCTCACCGCTCAGGTAGAAAGCGAAGACGGGCTCATCAATCAGCTTCTGGTTGACTAATTGGTAGAAGGGAGGCACAATGCCGTTGACGGAAATGCGGTCGAAGCCCATTCCCAGAATACCATCGAATCGACCGAAGGCAAAAGCCAGGCCAGGCTCGCTGGTGGCCTCAGCAAAATCTTGACCCTGGATCTGGAGGTCACCAATGGTGACGGTATCTTGGGACACAAAACCGCTCAAGCTACCGGAGCCGTAGCGGATCTCAAAGTTGGTGCCGTTCTCCTTGTAAGAAGACGAAGACGACGAATCGTACTTGTTGTGAAGGAAGCAGGCAATGCTGCCACACGATTGTGAGGGAACCCAGAGGTTGGAACTGCCAGTGTCAAGGATGACCTTGAAGTTCTGGGCTGGTGTGCCGATGCTGATCTCGGAGAAGTCTGGAGACGACGTTAGTGAATGTCGGCAGATATCAAGATCAAAGAGTAATGGTCGAAGTACGAACACTGAGCATTCATGAAGTTCGAGATAGGTAGCGGGTGGTTGCTCTCGACGTCCACGTCAGAGCCTTGGAAGACAGCCTGAGCGTGGGTTTCGGGACGGATGCCCAGGTACTTTTGTCCAAGGCCACGAATCTGAGTCTCGATCGGAATAGTCTCCTGGATCATTCATTCATCAGTACTGGAAAAGAGGCCTCGAAGACTGTCGGGGAACATACAAGTTGCTCGGCGAGAGGAATCTTCTTGAGCTTCATCTTGTGGACTCCGCCGGCGTGGACGGAGCCAAGCAGCATCGCCGTACTAAGCAGAGCTCCCTTCATGGTGGGCAACTCTTGTAAGGACGATGGGAAACGAAGACAAATTCAAAGGTATCGGAACGCAGGATAGGGGAGTGATGTTCTGAGGAAAAGGGAGAACAAGTAGGTCAGAGATGATAACCGATGAGGGCGATGATGTAGAGTACTTAAGGTAAATGGAGGAAGGTCTGGGGAGATGGAGAGAGGTGGGTAATGGGACCCGCGGGATGTGATGCCTGGACCTGGAGGTGGCAGAGGCATAGTGCGGCAGTACAGCGCTATTATCACTTAAGGTGATAATTAGCCTAGAGCCTAATCCTATTCAGGCTGGACTAACCCGGACAGGCGGAAGGAGTGGATGTTTCATGCCAGGTAACCACGCCTCGCGTCAAGGTGACTAACCATATTGGTGCACTAAAACAAAGCAAAATGTGGCACATGAGCTTCGCGCTATAAGCTGTGGCTTGTGACCTGCTGATCTTAACCTAAAGAGGTAGCTGATGACGCAGCGAGAGACAGCCGAGCAACTAATCCGTAATCATTCAATGGCCAAGTTCGCTTGCTACCACACCACTGTCCAGGCCGAGTCACTCCTCTATCCATCCGGTAGATTCCCAATGCCGTTTTCGACTGTTTTCGGCTGTTAACCCGCAGACGTTGTTGGTGATTCGCCTATCTGTTTCATTCAATAATAATGGCCTGGTTCAGAACCCATCCGATGATCACCCGTAATTACCGACCGCCTACCAATTGGCAATTGCCATACGGAATCTGGAATCCGGACTCCCCTGCTTATCTTCAAGTCCTATGCAGGCCGTCGTTATCGAATGATAGGAACTCCGTAGATAGCATAGCATGTATGCATCTGGTATCCAATGCCCTTTAAAGTACATTTCCACGCGGCGATACTATGAAGCATCGTAATGAAGAAGCTGACGCGGTCATGATAGTAGCGTTACGGAATGCTGGCGGCTCACCGCGCGCTTAAAGTAAGCACGGATTCCGAAGCTTCATGGCGTGATATCACTGCGTCTTCATGACCTGTACGGAGTATCGTACGGGTTACGGTCTAGTGAACGAATACGGAATATCTACCTATTCCATACGTCTTAGGAATCCGTATTGTTGATTTCTTCCTCAGAGTGTCCCGGTCATGGTCGTTGACCGGCCTGGTCTCACATGCAACGCCAACATGGGCGATCCAGAAATGTGCGGAATACCTACGGACAACCCAGGTACCGAACGGATTATCGCTTGTTGTTGGGCCTTGAATAAAACGCGACGAATCATTGACTGGATCCAAAAGCTGAATTACGGATTACCTATCATTTACAGCATCCCAACCGGCGCAACAACATACGTATGTATCTCTTTGCTCAACGCCATCTCAATCAATTGGTCCAACATAAATCGGCACAGCGGTGTGTGAGCCAGTTTTCCAAAATACAACTCTCTACCGTACTGCATACGAATTGGCAGAATGAAGTTCTCGCTGAGGTCCTGTATGAGATCCTACCGACGGAATATCCAGGATCTCATACCTAGGTACCTACTCGTTATCTTCCAACGGGACTGTGGAGTCCGTGGAGATGGACGAATCCACTGTTGATCGACATCCCCAGAGTGAACCGTGCCCTCCGGACATAACGCCATCAACCGGAGATATCATGCTCGATGCGCTAACCACGTCCACCCACGGCACACTAGAGAATGGGACGGAGGGCCACAGTATGACGTGTGCAGATCACACTCATTGCACTGGCGTGGTCGTGGGTGGTGAATCTCCAACCTGCTTGCTAGATCTATCCGTAACGGCTACGGACTAGGTACGAAATAAGGCGGACTGGAAAGGAACCACCTACACCAGTCATCAATATCACTGCAATCCATCTCTCTAATCCAACCATTTCGGGTGCGATGTCTGGGGACTCTGTAGTGTAACCCAGACAATCACAAATAGGGCTCTCTCCCAGCCAGCCATCAAAGAGGGATCGAGAAGCCCGACATCCATGAGACGGAGCCTAACCGTATCTCCTTTTGTATCGAGATCAGACACCGAGACTCACATCGCACATTCAAACAAGGACTCCGAAGGTAAACAAATCCGTTACTGCTAACTCTTCGGGTGATCAAGGAACTAATCAACAGCTACCTACCTAAGGTAAAATTCATGTTCGCTTTCACGCGCACCTCTTTCCTAACTCTTATATCCTTACGATGGCGACTCGCCGTTAATATCTCGCGATACGGATTACAAACAAAGGAAAAGAGAAGAAGAATAGCAATCGACTAGGTACTAAGCCGTATGTGCTTCGCGTTGGCCACCCATCCCTCGAGACTTACATAGGTCGTCTGTCTGCATAGCGTGTTGCTCTACCGTGACTCGAAGCGGACTTATTGAATTCCAGAAGGGTTCCTTATTGCCTTGGTTACTGGGCCTCCTTATTTTCAACGTCCTCGCTGGCCTCAGCTCCTTCCGACTCTGAATAGCCACTTTTTTCACTACGGCCCAAGACGCTAGAGTCGGAGACGTATGGGTCTGGGTTGATGTAGATGGAGAGAGATCCCAGAAGGTCGGACTCGGGGAAGTCGAACTCTTTATATTCGTCTTCTAGAGCGAGAGTACGAGCCGTGCCACTTTGCCTGCGATGACAACAAGGTTAGCGTGACATCCACGCATCCATCCAACTTCAAAACTCCGAATGGCATGACGAACCGAATAAACCCGCGCCCATATTTTTCATTTCGGGCCTTGTATAGCGCATGGCTGCAAGGGGTCTCCCAGATTATGGCTGCCGGTTTTACAAGGTCGGTTATGACTTCTTTGACAGGGTCCGTAGCATATGACGACGGTGCAAAGACGAGCGTGGCCTCGTCGACACGTACGTATCCGCCGGCCCCTCGCAAACCTATGACCTTGAATCCCATGCTTGCCACTTTTTTTCTACAAGCGGTCGTGTACCACTCGCATTGAGTGTATAACTCAACTGCAACACCGGATTTCTTGCTGATGGTCTCGGCTATCGTCTGGGCGGCTAGGTGCCGATATATAGATCCCGGTCCCATCATGTCGCCTTTCTACAGGCTGCCAAGGCCGAAGCAGACGATCGTGTCGATGGATGGAGGCATAGGGACGCTCGAAACAGCCTGGATGATTTGATTTCTCAGGTTGCGTGAAATGTTGTGGAGGTCACCGCCTCCTTGCCAGTTTTGCCTGCAAATCTCCCAATAGTGATTCTGTGCCCCCCAACAACGGGAGTCGGGCCGGGCCACTGAGTTCCAAGGCCTTTCTCTCAGGAGAACAGTACACAGGAGCGGGTCCCCGGGTTGCTGTTTGTATAATATTTCTCGAAGACTGCGAAAGCAGACCACACAGTTGCGGCTACAAGGAGGTGAGAATATGCATGGTCAGCGACGGTAGGTCCAAGATGTGGTTCCTGCTGAGCATTAGGTACTTACGCGGTCCCCCTGCTATATTCGACGCTTCTGAATCCAGGGACAAATGATGGGAAGTTGAAGACCGACTCACTCGACGAATTCGTTAGGGTGCACTCTAACTGGAAGAGCAGCTTTGAATCCCACATTTTTCTGCCTGCATTGTATTCGTCAATAAATAACCGCTGCCATTCTTCCATGCCATCACTGGCATATAGAGCGACAGCTCTGCCTTTAAATCTTGTTGATGGGGGAGGGATATCCATTGCAGATGACCTCTCGCATTCCTGCTCGGTTGATAAGACAGGCTCATCCAATCTAGGCCACTTTTCGTCTTCGATCTTGATTGATGGGGAACTCTCGTCTTCGATCTCGGTTGGTCGGCGAGGACAAAGTATTGCAAAATACCTCCTGTCTTCCTTCACTGGTTGGAGAGGACCACTCCCTGCAGAACCCCCTCGTTTTCTCTTGATGACAGATAGCAAGGAACGATGATAGAATATCAACGAGTTCAGAACAACGCGCACCCGATTTTATAAATCGAGTGAGGGGGGATTCCTACGGCTGTACGACTGGCGAGAGAGAGGTGGGCGTCGCGAAGTGGTGAAAGCTACTTGAAAATGATGAGTGTGCGGGAGACGATCAGGCATCACAGAGAAGGGAAGAATGAAAATATGAAAAACCAGACAGCTCCGTCCTTTAGGTAGGTCGTGTCTTTCGGCTTATTAGCAATGGCTTTGGCGATAACGTTAGGACGGGTTTACATGCCGCACGAAGCCTTTACCAAGAAAGAAGAAGAAGATGATTTCTCCAGATGGGTTCTGTCACGTTTATCCTACTGAGAAGGAGAGCCTCACAAGGTGAAAAGGAGAGGCAGGACGTCTTACCTAGCAGATTTTGGAGGAAAGCAAGATCGGTTGCGCAGGCAACAAGGATTCCTCTACGGAGATAACTGGCAGGCAGCATCTCAATGCTCCTAGCCTTATTACCAGGTCATCGCGAAGGTACTCGTATGTGAGATGCAGGCCAGGTACGAATCACGTTTTACGAATCACATTTTGGCATCGGAACTGGCGTCGGGGCCTTGCATCAAAACGGGTAGCAATGCCGACCGAACTGAACATCCGCCTTGCCCAGACGACTTCTGACGCCTCACATTTGCAGAACCCCAGATCGGTCATCCAGCAGAACCCTGCATTGATATATTCCTCCCCGTGCAATGGTCGGGTGAGTTCAATATTATGCTGTACGAGGATGATGCTCAGCCATCGTGATTTGAGATGATTGTTTTGAAGATCGAGATGATCGGAAAAGGCGATGAGGATGATGAAGATGATGGATGCAATGATGTAATGAGAGAACGAGAAGGCGAGACGTGACAGGTTGAGTGAGCGCCAGTGAGATGACGTATGGGGAAGCAGGCCAGCTACTAATAAAGCGTAGAGCACAGCTTCAGCTTCAGCAGTGACTTGACTCAAGAGTCACTTGGAAGACAAGAAAGAAGCAAGGGATGCGACAGGGATTAACAATCTCCAAGTACGTAAAACGCATCGAGTAAGGGATAGCAAGAGGGGAACGAGTGAAGAGAGAGAGAATGCATTAACACGAGTCGTGAGCAAGCAGGTCGTTTTTGCCGGAGGGTGTGCCGCCCAAGAACAGCAGCAGCAAAAGCCACACGGAACATGCCTAAAGACAGCCGGTCCGTGAACCGTGGATTATGCAGTGAGAAAAGAGAGCACCCAAACAGGCAAGCGTTTACGGATTACGGGCATGGATGTCAATGGGTGGCCACCAAGTCTGGGCGTAATCTGTCCAAGAGACATCCCCAGCGTATGGGAACATGCACATGACCCTCGAGAAGGGAGGGCATAGAAAGGAATAACAACAAAACATTCGGGGTAAACAAAACAAAATAAATCATGGGATAGGTAGGGAGGAGAGAGTGATAAAACAACGAATTCATGCTAGGAGGCTCAGCTATGATGTAGGTACCTAACGGACCCCCAGGGAAAAAGATGGAGGAGGATGATCGCAACCGTTTCTCCCCTCCAGCCAATGAAGTCAGCCAAAAATGACGCGGTGGAGAGACCATTCGTCATGCGCGCCCGCCACTGGCACGAATCCATCCCCGAGAGGGCCAGGGAGTCAGGGACCAGCGCGAACACTGCCACAAGCCAGCAGAAGCACCCGAATACTAATAAGATCTCCGCGCGCGCTCTCTCGCCCGGCGATGAGATGGGCCATCATGTCTCCTTTTCCTCTCGTCGTCGGAGGTTCCCCGTGCTGCGATTGAAGCATCTCATACTACTCATCATGGCGGGCATCATCGGACACAAGATCCTGGACCACTTGAAGAAGCACCATGGCTCGTCGCAGCCAGAGCAGCCCCAGGAGGGCCATGCCCATCACCATGCAGAGCCGCATCAGTACCAGCCCTCTCCGCAGGAGCACCAGCACCAGCAGTCACAGCAGCAGCCCATCCCCACGCCACAGCATCAGTACCCGGTCCCACAGCGCTCCCACACCTGGACTCTTGACTCCAACGTGGTAGCCCTGAACGAGGGTGGCACCTACCCGCGTCTCTGCCGCCTCTCCGACGGCACCCTGCTGTGCGTCGTGACGCGCCAGCGCGACGGGAACCACATCCTCAAAGTCTCGCGCAGCGTCGACAACGGGCAGACCTTCGCGCCCTACAGCGAGATCGTGCGCGGGCCCGGCGACATCGACAACGCCTTCCTCCTCGAGGTGCCCGTGCCAGGCCAATCGCCCGTCATCCTCGCCGCCTTCCGCAACCACGCCCTCGGCCCGGACAAGAAACCCACCTTCTTCCGCATCACCGTCTGCCGCAGCATCGACGGCGGCCGCACCTGGAGCTTCGCCTCACAGGCCGCGCAGCAATCCGCCGAGGCCAGCCACGGCATGGGTCTCTGGGAGCCCTTCATGCGTCTCACCTACGCACCGGATGGCCAGCCCTACGTGCAACTGACGTACTCGGGCGAGCTCGCGAAGAATAACCAGGAGACCTTCGACGTGGACTCGTTCGACGGCGGCGCGACGTGGTCGTCGCCCCCGCGCTGTCTGCGCTGCCACCAGCGCACGGAGAACCTGCGCGACGGCATGCAGGGCATCGCGAAGACGTGGGACTTTGCCACGGGCCGCGAGGCCCTGGTCATGGTCTTTGAGACGACGAGACGTCCGCCGCATTTTAATCTTGAGTATGTCGTTTCGTACGATGATGGTGTTACTTGGGGCGAGCGCGGCGTCGTCTACATGCCGCGCGGCGCGACGCGGAATGCGGGGTCTCCGCAGATCGCGGCTTGTAAGGGCGGACGATTGGCTGTTGTCTTCATGTGTGATGAGGACGTTGAGCAGCAGAAGTGGCCGAGCAATGCGGCTGTCAAGGCCGTGTTTGCGGATGGTCTTATGGGCGGTGTGATTAAGTGGTCCGAGAGTCCGATTTTGATCGATGAGGCGCCGTCGCATTGGCCGGGTGTTTTCTGCACGGCGGAGGACGAGGTTATGGCTACGTATGAGCATAAGGGGAAGCCGTTGGGCAGACGGTTGCATGTTATTGATTAGAGGATTGGGATAGGGATGGGAGTTTGTATATGTTGTTTGGTTGGGATTATTGGGATTGGAAGAACGATATATAGCGTAGACACTTCGAGGATTTCGTATGTCTGCCCTTGGAATGGGGTGAAGTCAGGGAAGTGATGATATGGGAATTAGGAATCAGATTGTATATACCATTACGTTACGTACCCCCTTATTGACATCTGTTGATTATTGTCACCGAGTTATGAACCGACTTAAAGCTCAGCCAAATAAGCGGAATTTTTGTCTTTTCTTTTCTATGAAAGTCTCCCTTGCAAGACTTGTAGAGGTGGGTATCATTGACATTATAAATACATGAAAAAGGTAGATAGATAGCTCAATAGTCTTACATCCCCCCTTACGCCTCCGTCGTTGTCGTCTCTACCCCACTGAAGTCTTCGCGATAGACTCGTCTAAGCTCAAACAGCACCTCGATGGTGATCAAGACGATGATGATCCATTCTAATCTGTGTCCGTCTTTCTCGCTGATCATCTCCCGCAGAACGCTCACATTCTCATGGGCATAGTCGATCCGCTTGTTCAGGATCTCGATGCGTCGGCGCACGGATAGGGCACCGCCGATCTGGTTGTAGTACTCCTCTAGGAAAGAGTCTGACTCCCAGAACATGTCCGGAAGTTCCTCCGTGATGTCGGAGTAGTGGTTTAGCTGCGATCGCAAGTTCAACAATTGGCCCGTCATCTTCAGTACGGACGAGCGTTTCAACAGCTTGCTTTGCGATCCGGCTGCGAGCACGTTTAGGGTTGCTTTCGACTCTTGAAGGAGGTACTCGAGATCTGTCTCTAGAACAGCTAGTTTAGGACTCCGGGCAAGACCGCTTGAGAACGCAATCTTCGCCAGCGTCGTGTCGAGACGACTGTTCTCCTGCCCGTGTGATCTCGTACCAAGAACAACGACCTCGCCCTTCATGTAACTCGTCTCACGGGACTCATCAGTCGTGAACTCAAGCATCTCCATCTCAGCCCGGTCTAGATGCGGAAAGCTCGCGGCGCGGATGAGATGTTTCGATGCGAGCTTTACGAGGACGTCCTGCGGCATGGACCAAGTGACGACGGTACCCGAGGGAAACACGAAGGTGTCGCCGTTGTTGACGCCGCGCGCATGCACAACGGCCTGCGTGTCGAATTCGGTCTTGTCGGGATCGAGCTCGAAGCCGTGGAAGCGGAGGATCTCCTGCACGCGCTCCATATCGAAGGACTGGGCGACGCAGATGGCGCGGATCACGCGACTGGAGTCCGTCGTCTCATCGCTGCTGGATAGGTCCGGGACGACGGTTTTCCGGGTCGTGGCGGCGCGTTTGGAGGGTTTGGTGCTGCCGGAGCCGGAACCGAGGCGAAGGCTCTTGGCGGAGGAGCCTCGGACGGGCTTTATTTTCGACGAATTCTGGCCGTGTTGGGAGTCCTTGGACGATGCATCTTCAGAGTTACCGGGTCCGTCGCCCTTATCATTGGAACTCAAGAACCGGCTTGAAGCGATGAACGTCCGCCTAGAGGCGAGGATGCTTCGAGGGAAACATCTTAACGGCTGAGCAGCGGGTGTACCGATTTGTATCCGTCGGGACACGGATGTAACTGCCTTCTGAAAAAGGGGCCGCATGTCTTTGATGATGTGGCCATTTGAGCCACGACGAAGGGGGCCGACAGCGCTCAAGAAAATGGTCGAGGAATTTGGTAGTCTAGGTACACAGACAGAGTAAGACTGTCGACCTCCATCGATATCCGTTTCGACTTGTACGATACCCCACCGTGGCGAGGGACAGCCGTTATCGATAAGATTCCGTAATTAATACGGTGTATTAATCCGTAGGGGTACCTTACGGATTATTCCGTCAAATTTACGGATCTACGAATTACCTGAGAATTCCGTTATCCATCCTTATCGATTGCTGAATGTCCCCTCCAAGAGACTTGTTTACCTAATGCCTTCGACGACTTATCACCGATCCTCATCCATGTCGTCGTAGTCCAGTCCTTGTCTTAAGTCGCTAAGACAAGAAAAATGAGCCGGGGTCATAGCCATAAGAGAAACTACAATGATACCGTTTGCGTTGGGACATCACGGTGATCAACCTCAACATAGTAGAATACTCTTACAGCTAACCCAAGTGCCAATGCATCCCTGACCCAGCTGGTGCTTGTATTTGATGTTCGTCGTTAGATCCGGACGCTGTAACTCCCGCTAGCACTCCGTAGGAGTCGGAAGCCAGCATGCGGTCCCCTTTACCATTACCTGGTACTGGGCTGAAGACATCGCATCAGGACTGGTGTCAGGCATTGGCTCGCGCCACGGCCTCGAGGCGCATCCTTTATCCGCGACTCCAGCGCTCCCCGAATCGAGTTCTCGCACTCCGCGTGAAGACTCGGGATACAACTCAGAGACTAGCATACAAGAAGCTCTTTGTTAGTGCGGCCAGACTGCGCATTGCGCGGCTCCCAACCCTGACCCTACAGGCGATCCTGAGGAAGCAGGATCTGTCAAATGAGCCCCTGGTAGCTCGAGCGGTCGCTGCTCAGTCCGCCATCGACTGGCGTGATATTCTCAACATCTTAGCGACGAAGGGTTGGACCCGCGAGCACCTTGACCATTGGATCTGGATTCTATCAGGCGAGAATGGAGACGAACGGGTGCGGCGTCTTGTCTCGTCCGATGATCGGAAGCCTCTATTCCTTGTGCTCAACATCATGCGCAAGGACGAGGTCCTCAAGGACAGAGAGTCCATCCTCTCGCTGATTCGGTATATTCTCAAGAACCACCTCACCAAGAGGGATAATGAACATCCCGTGCTCGAACTCAGAAGAGTACTCACCGTGACGCAATTTGTTCTTGTCATACGCCGTCTGGGTCACCATGTTCGACAAGTATGGCCTCATGCCATTGGAATTGTTGCCCGTTTTGCGATGGAGTATATCAAATCTATTCCGGACGACCCGCACCATAAGCACCACAGGACTGACTTCCGCGACCAATGCCGCGCCTATAATGTTACCATCCAGTCTTTATCGGAACCTTCATCCATCCGGCCCCTTGTCAGTATGGAGTTGCAGTGGAGAGCGCAAAGGCTTCTTCTGGCCATGTCGGATAGTCTGGACAAGCAATTAATTATTAATAAGAATTCTTACCAGGCCATCCGGCGTGTGCTCCTGGCGCTGAAGAAATCACGCGGCGAAAAGGCCGTCGCACTTCGGTATGCGAAGACATGGCCGCCGTACAAGCGAGAGTTCGATGATATAGACACCAAGCGGTCTGAAGAGGATGACCAGTCACGCTCGGTAAAAGCCGGAGCCATCATGAAGGAAGCCGGTTATACCCCAGATGACTATGATAAAGCCCTGGACGTCTTAGGCGGCGTGGGTGAAGGGTATCCTACGGTGCAGACCCGTACTATTATACGCGGAAAATCGCACATAAAGACCGATGACATCTTTATTCGGTGGGCTTCCCTTGTGAGAACTGCTCGCGATGCGCAGGAAGCCTGGATGGTCTTCAACCAGTTCGGCTTTTACTCCGGATTACAGCCCAATATTCAAGTCTACAACGAAATGTTTTTGAAGCTTACAGCGGAACCGTTAGATACCAGCCTGGTTCGTCCGGACTTGGTACCTGGAGAGGCCAAGGAGGTGTTTCCGGTACATGCCGCCAACTACAGTGAGTATGAAATGGCTCGGCTGGCTCCGCCATCATTGGAAGAGCTGTACGACTCAATGATGAACAAGGGCATCATACCCAGTGGATATGTCCTCACAAACCTCGTGAGCAATGCGAGGTCTCTTGAAGAAGGTGTACGCTATCTCAGAGATAGCGGCCTACAGACTTATAATATTGAAGCTCTAAGGCTTCATGGACGGAAGCCATCTCGCGACATGATTTGGGACATTCCACTGGGCATTTTTCATTCCTACATCCGACTTCTTTGTCGGTTACAGCCTGCCCTTCGGCCATTGGACTTCATGCATCCCGACGAGTTAAGGCCGATATTCCACGCGATCGAGCTCGTCAAGCTGAGGCTCAACAACCACACAACAGCAGGAAAAACTTTCCGTCCTCCTTGGATGGATATATTGCGCGCACTGGCGCGCCGCCACATTGCCGTCATTCGCGGCACGTCGGTAGAGAACGATCAAGCCAGTTTGCAGCTATTCGTGAACGTGTACAAGACGACACGTCGATGCGTAGGAATAGATGCCGAGTTGATGATCCTATTGTGCCGCGCCATTCAGAAGGCCGGCGTATCCCATCTCATGTCCCTGCCACCCGTGGGGCGTGAAGAATATGCCCTGGTACCCTTCTCGAACGAGCTGCTCGACTTACTTCACGAGACCTTCACTCACTTGACCAAGCCGAGTACCGTGTTGCCGGGGTCCTCGATGACAAGCACCTTCCAGTACCCCTTGTCTACGCCCCATATACACTCGTACATGCGTGCCCTCGCATACCTGGATGCGCAAACGGATATGATTAAGCTGCTCCTCTGGATCATGGATCATCACGAATACATCAACGCCGAGGCGGACATGACGGGCGATCGGGGACACATCCACATCGTCCGGACGCTCTGTGCGTTCCAGGCGTTCGCGGGTCCGGGTCTGGACGAGATCATGGAGGAGGAGCTGAACGAGCGCATGGCGAGCCTCGATGGGTCGGGCGCGTCGTGGAGATGGCCGACGGAGGGAGAGTTGGAGGCATATCTCGCCACGGATCAGAGTGGTGGTAGTCAGGCGCTTCATCGCAGAGCGGTGGTGAAGGCGCTTAAATCTTAGACTCTTGTAAAAAAAGAAGAAAATAGAAATAGAAATGTATATATACTGTATATGCTACTCTCTAGAGCGGGATAGAGGAGTAGACGGAATGATAGATTTGAGAGCTTGACTTCATTGTAGTCGTGGTACGGGCAAGTGGTAGACTTCTCCATGTGTATGAAATCATGTCCATGACACCTATTCCGTTTATTTACTATAAATGAGCCACCGTACGTCTAAATGTCCTATCTTTCCAACAATTGAGATGCTTGACATATGCCACAGCACACACGCGCGGTCGATGACGAGGCCGGCTTGCCGCCTGTTTTGCAAACCATCATATACCAGGCATCAGCTTGAAATGCGTCTTTCAAGTACAGTAGGTATCCAGAAGCAAAAGACTGCGTTGGCATCACAGATCTTTGTTCGACGTCGTTCACGTCTCAGCGACCATTGTCTGGTCAGTACCAATCTGCCTGCCTTGGTGAGGTCTTTCTACCAAGCGACACCAACAAATTCTCTTCTATAAGTGTCAAGGCGCCACTTACCTGGACTGATGATCAAAAGTTGTTGCGAAAGTCAGGGGTTAGATGCAGTCTCGTCGGGCCGGAGGGCATATGCTAGATGCCATTCGCGTACGTTTCCAGACTCTAATGTCATAACATCGCCATCGACTTCATCTCCCAAAGCAGAGCGGTACGATCAACCCGCCGAGGCTTCCTGCTTTCCAAAATACGGCATAGTGCGTTGGTCTGCACCGACCCTCTCTGGTCTACGGCGGTCATCGGGTATGTAGGACCACGATACTCCTTTCAAGTGTTGACACGAGGCTCAGCGCCGAAGTTCTCGACTTGGAAGCCTCGTTCCGTTTCCCATGCAGTGTATCATTCCGGCCTCGTGTGACGGCCACCGCTTTCTTGATGGAAGCCCGACGCCGAATTGAGCCCCGTTTACCCCTGACTTCGTGTCATACCAAACGCCGACAGATTGCGTGCTGTGCACAGCCTGCTATGCCTCGGCAGCTCTTTTTTCCGTGGTCTAATTCGATTGCGTGTCCGAGCACCGCGATGGAAACTCTGCCTCCGGACAGTCACCGTCGGCTCAGTCGTGAGACGACGGTCACATGATGAATATCGAAGGGCGGCTGACTGGAAACTCGAGAGAGTCAAGTAACGTCGCACTGGCAATCACTCTGCCAAGTCTGCATCGTGCTTGGATGTACGCGATATGCATGCCTATCCCGTCGTCGATCCATCAGCCGTGGTATCTCGCACGAGGCACGAGTTCCGCCATCGTGAGAGGATCCGGGGGTCGGAGTGGGTCCTCTAGTGCGAACCCAAGGTTGAATTCGCAACCCTGAATTGTCAACCAAGGGTACACTACCGACGCACAACACGGGCAATTTCGACGAGTTGGGCCCCTGTTCGTCGAGAACCGGTGGTGTACCTCCAGGAACGTGGATGATGGTAGGAGGGCGGAAAGCTGGTACGCCCGCGAAAACCTGGGAGGGATACAAACGACGCTAACCGTATTGCGGCTGCATAAAGTCTGCCCGGATGTACCTGCCAAGTACAATAGACACCAAGTACCTCGGCTCACAGGTACAGAAGCTGCCGGCGGAGGCTTCTCTCGCTGTTTACACGCCCCTATGCAAATTGTTTGCTGATGTACATGCAACGAATGGGCATCAGCCCTCCAATTTGATAGGTCACCGGCTGTCACCGTTAACGGTTCCTGCTCCAGATGTCTATGCAACATCTGTACGGAATACTTTCCATGTCACGTCATGTAGAGCTGGTAATGCAGCGTAATGCAATGTAATGCCAGGCGCATGTACTGGGTACGCCTGGAGGGCTGCGCTCATGTAAGTAATTGACGCGATACCTGGCCCGTCGTACCTTCCAAACAAGCTCCGTTACACCAGCGGTGGAGCCCTACCTTACTAAGTTTAGGCGCATCTGCCCACTCCCCGATCGCTGTTTCCAATCCTGTATCCGCGCAACAGATTTCGACCTCCGTACCTGCCTCGATGTGTACTGCCCATGTACCCAATGAGAAGGCCCCATGTACATTTGCATCGACCAGGATAGGAAAGCGCCCCCACAAACGCGAAATGACGCGATGCCATTGGCTCGCTGCACGGCCCGGCTCACGACATCCTGGCGGCGTTCACGGTTCTGATTCTTTAAAAGTACTCTTCCTTCTTGCGGGTCTACCTCTCGTACTCGGCCAGCCCATTGCTTCTGCTTCTGACCTCAAAACCCCCCCGGCTTTGCTTTGCTTGCTGTGCTTGCTCACCCACTTCTTCATCCCACGCACGCCAACGAGCTTCCTAATTGCCTCGCGTTTTGTTATCAGACTTTCCAGGCGATCTGCCTAGATGACGCCCGGGCGCTTCCAGGATAAGTAGAGTTGGAACGGGTGGTCAAACGGGTGGTAACGGGTGGTTCCGGGGTTGAGTAGACTTCACACCGGCGGTACCTGGGTTCTTACTTGGGGATTCTATACCCCATTGGCTGCCCATTACACGTCAGTTCTGCATCACGCGTGCCATCATGGACGTGTCGGAGGACGAGAGTGAGGTGTCGGTGGTGGAACCCGTTGGCAACATTGTTGTCGCGTTGCCCTTCTCAACCCTGACTCAGCCCACGTCATGTTTCGATGGCTTCGTCCCGCCCGTCACTCAGGTTACCGAGCGACAAGCCCTCACTGTCCTTAATGAGGCAGCGGCTGTGGACGACAACGCCGAATATGCTGAGTATACTGAGTATGTGCTGGACTCGTTCTCGATATATGTTGACCAGACGGGTTATCCCAACGAGCTTCGGCCGCTGCACCATCTGACCTCTCGTGCGGTGTCGCGCATGTACTTCGACGGCATAGTGCGGCATGGCGACCGCCAATTCTTCCTGAAGAAGGTCCCCTTCCGCAAGTTGCCTCTGGGTAACTATGGTGATGACATTCACAGTGTTGCTGACCAGATGTGGATTCATTCCGAACTCAATGTAGCTTGGGGCAAGGAAGTCTACTACAAGCTGGGTTCTCCTGCGCCCGAGTATCGACGGTTCTTCACGCCGTTCCTATGGGTTGCCGACCTCGCCAAACACGTAATTGACTACTTGGGCCACTGCCAGGAGGGAAAGCATCGCGTAGCTATTCATGACTTCAAGTCTAGGTTCAGCACCTGGCTGCGACGCACTCATAAGAATTCGAAAGTATTCGACAAATGGTTCGCCGCCAATGGCAGCGCCGATTTCCGTGCGGCCGTGAACGCCAACATGGACTATATCTACGAAGAAGCGAATGGACTGAACCCCCGAATCCCTCCTTACCATCACCTCTGGCGGGAGATCAAAACGCTCGGGTACTACAAACCGAACTTGGATTCATTCGTTTATCCCTCGAAAGACGAGTCCTCCTCCGAGGACGACTTCAAACCACGCTACAAGTTTGACGTGCCCAAGACCGTCGTAACCCCCTATGCTCACGACTTGTTCTCGCACATGGTCTTTGGCAACCTGCTCCAATCGATCAAGCCTGCCGAGTCGGTTGAGAAGAAGAGATCCGATTTCATCGAAGATGCGCAGTCCTTCTCTCATCAGCCTACCAAATTTCGCAGCAAGAAACGCCGATTTTCTGATAAGGATGACATGATCGCAAGTATCCGACCAGGAGACGTCATCTCGACGCTGCCCGACGATGTGACGACAACAGACACCAACTGGACACGTAGGTCATCTACCCACTTCAAGGGAGACTACCATTGGTTTGGCCTTGTCCAAGGTGTTCATACCAACGCTCGTGGAAAGCGGTCCTTCGACGTACTGTGGCTATACCAGCCGATCGATACTCCTTGCTCGGTGATGAAATACCCCTGGGCGAATGAATTGTTCCTCTCGGACAACTGCACATGCCACCCTGACATATCCAAGGTTCAGGGACACGAAATTCTTAAGACCCATGAAGTAGAATGGTTCGGCACTCCTTCCACCACTGCCGAGTACTTCGTACGTCAGACATATGTCGCAACCGAATGCCGGTGGGCCTCACTCCGCAGAGCACACCTCGTCTGCGGCGATGGACCGGGTTGGCTGGGCGAACCGAAACCGAAGAGCCCCAGCAAGTTCGACATTGGCGATACTGTCTTGGTACAGACTCGAACGATGCACTTAGACACATTCATTGTCGAGGACTTCCTCGAGGAAGCTGGATCGCAGTTCGCCGTACTGCGACGCCTGTTGCGAAGAAAGGAGGTTGATAAATCGGCGCGCTCAGCTCCTGCTAATGAGCTCATCTACACAGAGCAGATGGTCAGCATGTCTATCAAGAAGATTGACCGACGCTGCATGGTTAGAACTTTCCTCCCGGGAGACGAAATACCGCCACCGTATAATCGCGATGGAACCGGTGACGCATACTACATCACGCATAAAGAAGTCGAGGTCGATGGTCAGGTCGAGTATCAGCCCCTGAAAGACAAGCTGGTGGGATCGTTCCGCCAGGGCTTCGACCCTACCGCCGAATTGGAGAAGCTCCAAGGCCTCGATCTCTTCTGCGGAGGAGGAAACCTAGGTCGTGGAATCGAGGAGGGTGGTGCTGTGGAGATGAGATGGACGAATGACATATGGGAGGGAGCCATACACACATACATGGCGAACGCCGAACCGGAGCGCTGCACACCGTTACTAGGTTCTGTTGATAATCTGCTAGGTCTGGCCTTGGCTGGAGCGAAAGGGGTTCCCGGACCAGGAGATGTGGACTTCATATCTGCTGGATCACCTTGCCCTGGTTTCTCGTTGCTGACTACTGACAAGACGACCATCAAGCAGCGAAAGAGTACGTATTGGATTCTGACATGAAGAGATTTTTAGCAGCTCAACTAACCTTTATCTGTGCTTAGACCAGTCGCTTATCCCCTCGTTCGCATCGTTCATTGACCTGTATCGCCCACTTTACGGTGTCCTCGAGAACGTTCCCAACATGGTCAACAAAGCCTTGAATAGCGACTCGTGTGTCTTTTCTCAACTGGTATGTGCCATCGTGGGTCTGGGTTATCAGGTTCAAGTTCTCTTCCTAGACGCATGGTCGTTCGGATCGTCGCAGCAACGAAGTCGAGTTTTCCTCGCTTTTACCGCCCCTGGTCTCCAGCCGCCTAAGCCTCCGAAAGCGTCCCACTCTCATCCCGAAGGTGTCGAATCCAAGAAACTCGGTATGATGTCCTGTGGTCGGCCATTCGACAGCCGAAAAGTGGTGCCTACGCCGTTCAAGTTTGTGTCCATGAAGGAAGCCGTTGGCAACCTGCCGAATATCCAGGATGGCAAGCCGGATTACTGCGTCGGATATCCGGACCATCGAGTTGCCATTGGTTACACCTTCAGTATCCGACAACAGCTAGCGTGTATCCCAACTCATCCCTATGGAATGAACTTCAGCAAGGCATGGTGGGGCACTCCAGGCCAGCCTCGCGTTATGAGTGAGACAGAGCGCAGCTTGTTCCCCGAGGACGGTCCCCAGAGAGTGCAGAAGTCATCGAACGCATGGGGAAGGATTAAACCGAACGGGCTTGTTGGTACTATAGCCACCACCTGTGTCCCGGCGGATGCGCGAACAGGGCGAATTAACCATTGGGAGCAAAACCGACCCATCAGCATTCTGGAAGCTCGTCGCGCTCAAGGATTCCCTGATCATGAGGTTCTTGTTGGAACCCGTGCGGACCAGTTCAAGGTGATTGGCAACAGTGTGTCGAGACACGTCTCGCTCGTGTTGGGTTTGGCGATCCGAGACGCCTGGACTCACACGTTGACTGAGGTGGGATCGGACGGACAGGGCCAGGCTGTGCCGATCGTGACTAGGACGTCCACGGACAGCTCGGAAGATATCATGGTAATGTCGTCGCCGTGCTCTCCTGGCGTTATTACGCCGGCAACTAGCGAATCGGTCGAGGTGGTTGGTAGTAACCTGGCGAATCGCAAGCGACTGAATCCGATCAACGTGGAGCTCTCGGCCAAGAAGCCTCGAATCGACCCGGAGAACATCATTCAGATCGATTAATTCGCGAGAACATATTGAGATGTTTCCATACTTGTTTGTGCGCTATCCCTGAAGCAGAGAGTGAGATGAGAGAGAGAGAAAGAAAAAAAATAAGAAAAATCAGACAGCATCGTGCATGCCCCTTGATGACCGCCACGCAAAGCCACGATTACGAAGTTAGACCAGGGCACACGCAAGTAACCAAAAGACCTTAGATAATAATATCAATGTGGTCTCGATTTCGTCGAGATCGGTAATTCGAGAAAAGCATGCGGATGCGGATGTGGACGGGGGTAAGGAGAAAGGGGGCGGGTAGACGGGAGGTGATCGTTCATGAGGGTCGACGGAACGAAACACAGAATGGCGCGCAAAATACTGATGCATTGTTCATTGCTGGTAGGGGAAAAGGAAAAGGAGGCGAAAAAAATAATAATCGTAAAACAAACGACAAAAAAGTATTGCTCTCTATAGTTGAGAAGTAACTTCGCCAAAGGAAGAAAAAGGAAAACTTACTCGCTGTTTGGACCCCATTCATTGTTTATATGTAGGTCCGGACTTTTGCCTTCGTATGGAGGAAAGGAATGGATCGGCTTTTGTTATTCTGTGTATGTAGATTACTTTTCGTACTTTGTACGTATTGCCTACCTACTTACTCAGTTTACTTGCTGTGGATGTTGGGGATAATAGATGTATATTTTTCTTCCTACGTATCGGCGAGGTGTGAGGTGTGTTGTGGGTGAGGTGAACGGTGAGAAGTGACGTGAACTGATGGAGATCAGATGAGATGTGGATGGATGTAACACCCCGGGTTTATGAGTGGGTAGGTAGTATCGTAGTAGGTAACCCTTGTGGGTATAATCCGTCCTATAATGTTTCGTAATAGAAGTCGGACCTTGAGATGAGCAGGGAAGTGTATTACTCCGCGTACGGCAGAGCGACGGGGTGGCGTAGATAGTTCTATCACGTTGACATCTTGTTAGTTCGAAGGGATAACCAGTCAGTCATCCGTGCCAGTGCCCAGACTGACGCGTTGCGTTCCCAACCAATAAGCGTCTCAATCCCAGCTCAATAACGGCATTTAATTCAACTGGTCGATATTTATGTCGTTACCTATTGCTGTGATCCCGGTTCCCTGTGACACGACAGAAGAAGAGCTATCCGTCAATTGCCGCGTATGTATCAACCCCCTGGCTATGCGGCGGCTCTTCATCGACAGAGATATAAATCCAAGCCTGCTTCCCGACTTTTAATTCACTATCCTTCCATTACATTGTCTGCTTGGTATATATTTGCATTCCTCCGTTCACACGTTCACGTAAATGGTGCCCGCCGGCTGCCCATTTATACGGTCTTTTTATCCGAGAGGAGACTACGGATTAATAGATATATGAGCGAATCTCGCATCTTACCTTCGCTTTATATTGTTTTGCTCCGGCTCTCTCTCGTTGATATTTTTGCGTCCAACATGTCGAACCAGGAACAACTAAACAAGACGCCCGCGAAAACGGGCGGAGAGTATGTGTTGCTTTTACTCACTCACTTACCTTCTATATAAGATCAGATCAAGATCCACCTACACCGACTCATCTTCATTCTTCTCCCCTCATCTTTTCTTCCCATCCCCCCTCCCACCATCCACGCCCAATAACTAAACCCACCAACAGCCCCCCAAAACCGACGCCCAAACCCGAAAAAAACGCCGCCTTCCGCGCAGATCGCATACACAAATTTCTTGCGGACCAGTCGTACACCGTCAGCAACTGGCTCGCGGGCGGTCCAGCGCGCGCAGACCGGGATGCCGGGCGCGATATGCGGGATGTTTTTGATTCCGTCAGGGGTTTGGGGGATGATAAGTGTGAGACTTATCTTGTCTTGGGAGATGGTCCTTGGGAATGCTAATGGATTACAGAGATGAAAGACGAGTACGGTAGTCGAGACGAAATCCAGATGGGACACGAGGACATGAGACACAACACGGGCAGGAACCATGAAGGAACGGAGCACAGAGATACCCATTTCGCAACCATTAAAAAGAGCACATAAGATAACCCCTCCGCAAGGAATATACGCGCCAGGTGTGACGATCAGGGTTCTTGGCCCCTGGATTTGGGAACGGGAGCGGGTGAGACGGTCTTACCCAGCTGGTTGGGTTGGGCGAGTATTCGTTGTCGATGAAGGTGCGTACGACCTCCCCGAGGGATTGGATCTGTGACTGATTTGATTTGCCTAGACTGTTAAGTGAGACAACGAGGATACTGCATGGAAAACTAGGTACATTTGGGTCCGACTGCGGATTTGATGGATAACGACTTTGGGTCCGACTACAGATTGTCTCTTGGAAACGACAACAATACACGGCATACATTCGAGAAATAATAGCAGGTACGTGTTACGATGCCAGCAGGCTGCTGTTGGGGTTGATGAGGGGTATGATGATGACGACGAAAAATCAGGGATAAGCAGGGCTTGATGGAAAAATGCGGCATACGAGAGAGAGAGAGAGAGCATCGGCTCACTGAGGCAACCCGTCAGGGGTACGGTACAAGTGATAAGCAACAATAAGGATAACGACGACATGTTCTTTTGTCTCAGACACCTGATCTCACCTACATGAAAATGAGCATACATACAACACGTGTTTTTCTCTCGCTTAATGATATTCATTGACTCGCCATATTCGTGATATTCAGTGCGTGATGGCTTTGCCATGAGCAAAGAAGCGAGTCCATACAGTGCAGTCAGTGTCATCATGCCCATGCCCTAGCGTTGTACAAAATCCAGCCTTGGAAGCAAGGGAGACGCGTTCCAAAGCCGAGGAGCGGGATTTGAAATGCCTTTCCCGTGCCGTGCCGCGGTGCGGGTTTCTTTTTTCTCTCACATACACGTGTCTGATGATGTTAAGCCGAAGAACGATGAGAGACTCGTCATCGGAATTGTCATGTTGTCGTGTCAATTCTGCGCAGCCCGTCACGCCAAGGTCCCCTCGCCCAGCGAATTGCAACTCTCATCTCATGCGATGTCGTGGCCTCCCTTATTTAGAAACCGACGTGATCGATCGACTCGACCTATGATACGTCTAGCGTTTCCGAGTTCTGAGCACTAAGCAGCTCAGCAGCTGTGCTTCCGAAGCATCGATACCTGACGAAAACACGGAAACCGCCGAAAAAGGAGAATACGAGGTGCCCATGATGAGTCATGGGAAACAAGACAAGGGGCAGGCAACCTACGGCAGCGTCGATCCCTCCTCGACATACGAATAGGAACGCTCTTGTCCAGTTTCCGGCCAACCGCGACTCGTTAGAAACCGAACAGCCCAGACATAGAGGCTGTTGCGTGTGATAAGGGGCGCGCCGGATGACCTGAAACCCCGTCAATGGGCATCGGAAGTCGGCCTTCCCGTTTCCCTCAGCAGAATTGTGGCCCTCATGCGAATTACAGATTGCAAGTGGTTGCGTAGACACATAAGAGAAATGCCCACCAGGCAGAGAGATGCTGGGATGATGGGCTCTCGATCGGTCGACCAATCAGGACTCGAGAGTGAGCGATAATACTTATGTTGGTATGAGACCAGATATGTCGGACCATCGAGGGTCCGAAGAGCCAGATACCCTCAATAGTTTGCGATAAGGCATCGTTGGCACTGGACAAATCATATCCATGCGATCTTTAAATAGGAGATAAAGAAACCATCAGGCTTATCAAGGTTTCCCAGAAGAGACTCGAGAGGGAAAAAGGGGCGAGTTTGCTACCGAAGAGGTCGCGCGCATAAAACTCCATACATGGTATGTCATTCAGCGAGACAGAGTCATCACTTGATGAGAGAGTGATGCGTTGCAGTAGTCTTAGGGTAGTCCCAGCTTTTTGCACCAAACTATGTACCTCGAAGCGGAATTGCGAGGAAGGGAATAACTTGGTACGCTAGCTTAGGATAAAAATATCCATTTCGTACTCAGGCAGCGTATCAAACATATCCTTCCTCTAGGTACGGTCCACGTACACGCATGTACTAAATACGGATCACAGGCGGCGTGCCGTACATATTCCGGGCGGAATATGAACCCATAGGTAGGTCCTCTCATACATGTGCGGTTCAAATAGGCACATCATGGGATACCCTGTAACCTACAATGAGGGGAGGATCAGTGAATAGTCTTCAAGGCCAGTAGAGTTATCCATATATACTTGGCACAAGTAAAATGGGATCCTTACTTCGTCGACAAAATGTGTGTACCTGAAGTACGGTGTTTCGTACTTCGTACACATCGCCCGAAAGATTTTGTACTTACAGATTCATAAGTCGTACAAATATAATGCGCCGCCAAGAACTTAAAGCCTTCACAACCATGGTTCATACCTGGATGGTGGTTATCGCCGGGCGGTACTTCGTAGGTCAGTCATGTACGTGACCTAGGTAGGAGATGAAAAAGATAAGGAGGCATGTCACCAACCCTGGACTTGCTGGAAAGTGTTGAGCACCGGGGGGTGGTGGCAGGGGGAAATTTGCATGGAATTGATCAATAGCCATGGGCGTGCCACTATCAGCAAATGCCGAACACTTGACGGGGGCTCTTCAAGAGAGAGAGAGAGAGAGACTTCGTCGGTAACCAGCATCGTTCGCCTTATTTCGTTCGATTAGTGAGCTGTTGGTATCGGTTCAAGAAGATCCTAGTAGTAAAGCTGGACATTAGTAGATGCATTACTATGTAAGGAGTCGCTAGAGATTGATAATCACGCGCGCATTGGATACGAACGGCGACGCAGGTATGAGCCATCGGGAAAGCCACTCAATGTCAGACCGAAATTTTCCAATGCATTTGCTCCTTAGGCGCTCGTGAATTGCCATGAATTTTGCAAGACTGCTTCCAGTTTGAGGCGATCAGCAAGATACCTAGGTATTAGTACGAAAGAGGCAATCCGTAATATCCAGGAAGCCCGGTAAAGGGACCGGCTGGCAAGTTATGGACCCTGTCGCGTATTTCTCGTTCCGTAGGCGGGCTAATTGGCAAGAACGGAGTGAGGCATAGATTCACGAATGGAATTCCCCGTAATTGCTCTCGTTCGTTACCTTGTAAATCCGGGGCCGAGCTTTCGGGTCATGCTGTTGGTCTACCCTTGATTGGCCGACGGCGAAAAAAGAAGCGCCAAGAGAATAAATATGGCTCCGCATACATTTGCTTGTTCTCCAACATGCGGCTATTATGATACTGTCTGTCTGCAGATCATCAGACCCCCAGGGTCGTCTCAGAAATCGGCCTTTGCCTTCAAGAGCGCGCAAGGCGTGAGGGACATTAGGTAGCATCCAGTGGCAAATGACTCCTGGGCAACGTGCCAGCCTTTTCATAAAGGCCAAGGCAAGGCGTTTACTTCGACTGGATTGTATAATGCTCCGATAGAGACACGCAACCCACTAGTTGAAGTGGAACATGTCATCGATGTTACGGGACCGATGCCGAGAGACTCGACTCGGCGGTGCGCTTTATGTCCAGAGGTAACAACGCCGGCGACTTCAACGGACAAGGCTGACGGTGGTTATGCCGATGACTGCGCCGTGACGCCGTAATTGGTCTACGCCAGGTGATCTATCACATCGAAGACAGATGATAGGAGAAAGAAAACGGACAGATCGCGACGAGGATCCTGTACTTGCGCAGGTGCTTTGTTCTGATGACCTGTGGCTGCGCAAATTGTTGCCGTCGCTCGAAAACCATGCGTTTGAACACACCACCCTCCTCTTATGAACGGCCCCCATTAGTAACTTTGTTTCAGCCCCAGCCTTAGGGGACTGCTTCTTCTCCAACTCGGTTCCCTCTTTGCATCTTCTGCTTGCTGCTAAGATGTCAGCGGTCTAAAGAGCTTCTCGTGGAGGCGACAAAAATCTCCTGACGAGTGTGGCGGACAGGTCTTTCAGAACAATCAAGGAATTGAAGGCGCCCTCTCACCTTGGCGCATTATCAGGTGCAAGGGCTGCAGCATGAACAAGCATACCCGATACTAGGTAGACCATGGACATGTGGCAAGCGCTCATGAGCACCCAAGATGCCTGTCATCTTTGACAAGACTAAAAGTCATGTAAACAGATCCTTGTCCATGAAATTCTTGATATCCTTGTTGACTCTTTGTCACGGCACACAATAGTCAGCTTTCCTGGCTTCGTCTCTGTCAACACTGTTGCTGTGGTTGCCGCCAAACAGCCCCATTCAGTCGCCTTCGAAAAGGGGAGACTGTGTTATTCACGAGCGATGAGTTCGTGATTTGCCCTAACCGCCTTCTTTTTGACAGTGAAGACACCGGGTCGACAACCGAGCGTAGCTACCAATCTGCTCTAAAGATAGACATTGTTCGACCTTTTGGTAGTCGGCTGCATTCCCCAGGTATGTATTGTATTGCCAATTCAGTTCTGTGAGACTCCGTCTGGCGTGTTTGCATGTGCGTCGTTCCACCACGGACGAAGGACACGTACAATGGCGTTATGTCACGTCCCAGGGGCGAGACAGTTAGTCAGCACGTGGAGCTGCCAGTCTTGAGGGGAATCTTGGCATTCTCGAGATCGAAGCCAGGATTGGCGGAACACTAGATCGCCACTGCATAGGTGCAACGTTGTTGATCATATCCGCCCCCTAACCCACCGATGGCCCGAGTGTCCCGGCGTTGGAACCTCCCCAAATCGAATCATCGACCGAGCGGCTTACTCCGTGTTCCATAGATCACGTCTGGACTTGCCATGTTAGATATGGTAGGGCGGTTATTGTTGCTGATTTTGGCACGTCGTAAGACTGTATATGTTGTACCTTGAGTAACGGAACAAGCACGGTGATGAGGTGGCTGTTGAATGGGATATCTCTTGGTCAGCTTGGATGTCATGGAGAAGGGATGCTGAGGGGAAGATTCAACTTTCACGAAGCTGCGTGCGTTCTAAGTCTGTGCCTGACTCCATTCATTACGCAATCACCGCGAATCGGAGTCAAGCCGCTGTTGCGGAGAACATGGAATACGCTAGACCTGACCTGGGCTAGTGACTGTGGCTTTGGGTACCTAGGTACTCCGCACTCTATTTTGGCCGGCACGGGCCGTCCAGTTAGCATAACCAGCCGTCAAATGTGGCTGGTGATCTTGTAGGGCCGGTGCCGGACACTGCAGGCTGAGTGCTGAGTTGCCCTTGAATTCGACTTTCCCATCTCGATCACCAACACTTCACTTTTATGGTCAGAAATTGGTTGAACAGCGGCACTCGACGTATCTAATTATCCCCTTGGCTGGAATCTTATACATAGATCTGGTCAAATGGAGTCATCAATGGTTTTCTAGTGGCGACAAGCATTCATCCCGTTCTGCACGATCGCGCACACCAGCATCTGATGAGTTGGACGAAAGCAGTCTCTTGTTCTCCTGCGCTTCATGCTTATCATCACGTTGCATTTAGCCGTGGCCGATCGCTACCGAGAACCCGGGAAAACAGCCGATCATGCACAGAGTCTGTTCTGGATCAGCACTCTCGGCTTCAAGGTCAACAGTTGCCTGCGTTATCTTTGTCGTTGACCACCAACAACCAGTTGATTTGAATACGGAATATTTAGGAGGGTATCAATGGTTCCGTCGCTAGTACCACTCTTTCCTGGTCCGTGCTACATATTTGACCTTATGCCTCGTGCAGCAGAGTATGTGGATGCAACAATTCATCGCTGCAGGACGAGTATGGGGACGGTCACACTCTGGTCAGCATCCCGACAAGTGAACTCAACTGGAAAAGAAACCAGCCGCATGCCAGTCATTTTTTGCGTGATAACGCATTCACTTTTTTTAGGGTCGATACTTGTGTGATTGTCTGAGCTTGCGGGCTTTGAACACTACCTACACACTCCCGAAAGGCGTGCAGTGCAACTCTGTCTGTATGCGACATTTCATACCAGGTAAACATGCAATGTGAGGTAACCTGCGCTGACAGAGACAGGGTCGGCGTCCAGACAGCCGGGACAGCTTACCGTGCCTTTCTCATAGGTTGTTTTCCTAACGTTGCAATCATCAGCCTTTTTTAGACATCCTAACCAATGACAACCAGCGCCTATCTGCATCTCTCTGTTTATGAAAATCCTACAGAAGTACCATGCAATAGCATCGTGCTGTCACATTACAATATTCTGTAGGAACAGGCTGGCCAATAGCCAGGTCTATTGACCTCCTCAGAGCGAATGCAAAGAATTGGATAGTGTGCGGGTTCCGTGGTCACGGATCCCGATAGAGTCGAGATGCGAAGAACCGACACGACTCGACGAGAGATGTTATCCATAATGCAAAAACAGATTTCGACATGAAAACCGGAACACATTCATCGAGCATTCTGAACGCTTTAAGAAACGAATCGGACTTGAAGTTTGTCATGTTCTATCCGATTTCTAATGACTTGACTGAGACGGAATATGCATTGCGCCGAGAAGGCAGGGCATGCATCAGCTAAGTGATGATGCTTACAAATAACACCCATCGACTCGGACCGCGCTGCGACAAGAAAGGATTAACTTGATTACTATTTTCATCCTACAGACTGTTCTCTTATCGGTTTGACAAAGCAAGCTGAACCAAGAACTCAACATCGTTCCGATTCAGCACTCCATCATAGCAATTCTGCGAAGACTTGGGTTGAAGTCGAGGTTTCCCACACACACACTTCGCCGGCCTGCAAACGAAAGCCTCACTGTGAAATGTAGATTTCTAAGCTCTTCAGTAGCTCCACGCATTTGCCATGGCAGATAGTTGCATATTAAGTGAGAATCTTGCACCGATGAATGTGAATACTTTTCTCCGGCCACATCGCAGAAACCCATCTTGAGAGATCACCAACTGTCTACAGATCACTTGACTTTGTCACCCTTTTCCTATTCAATATGCCTTCAACTTATGTACTGATTACGGGTGCAAACCGGGGTCTTGGTCTCGGGCTCGTACAGCGGTTCCTCTCACGATCTGACAATGTACGTCTTCAAGTTCATCCACTTCCAACACTGCGAATGGCACCGCAAACATCAACGAAAATGTATAGTGCTAATAAAAGTGTTGACAGATCGTCATCGCCGCCGTGCGCAATCCCGCGCACCCGACGGCGCAGGCCCTCTCAGAGCTACCCAGAGGCTCAGGATCTCGACTAATCGTGGTCAAATACGACGCAGGTGTCTGGCAAGACGCCTTTGACATTGTTAAGGAGCTCGAGCAAGATGGAGTCGACCACCTCGATATTGTCCTCGCAAACGCCGGCATCGCCAAGTTGTATCCTACCGTGAAGGATGCCAAGCCTGAGGACATCCGCGAGCATGTCGAGGTCAACGTGATCAGTGGTGTGGCATTGTACCAGGCTATGCTGGGTCTGCTGCAGAAGTCGAAGGCCGACAAGCCAGTTTTTGCCTTCATGGGTTCTGGGGCGGGCGCATTGGGGTAAGTGCAGATGAGACCCCTTTCTTCGGCCTGTGATGATGATGATGGAATAACTCATTCTGGTGAACAGACGCCAACCCCCCGTGCCAAACGCTGTATATGGTGCATCCAAGTCCATGGTCAATTGGTATGGTGTCCGGGCTAATGCCGAGGAAGAATGGCTGAACTGCTTCGTCATCGACCCGGGCTGGGTGCAGACCGACATGGGGAATACGGCTGCTCAGGGATTCGGTCTTGAGTCGGCGCCGCTCACGACGGATAAGGCTTGCGATGGCATTGTACAGGTTCTGACCACATCGACGAAGGAGAAACATGGCGGTAAAGTCGTTCTCTATGACGGCGAGGTTCAGGCGTGGTGATTTGGGATGTAAATCCGGAGGGCATTGACTTGGCCATCTATGATCTGATTCGCATGCCGCTCTTGTTTTGTTAATGCATTTAATTTAAGAACTTCCTTTTTGATGTGATAGTAATTGGGTGCGCGATGCTCGAGTGAATGTTACGATACTTGACTTTATAGGAGGTACATCAGGTCGATCACTTCAATACACGCTCTTACCTCGGACCACAGTAATGAACATACGGAGTAATCCGTACATGACGATGTAACTCTGATGTTGAATTAAGCTCACATAAGTGATCTGCGAACGAAACATGCGGACCGACCCGGCGGATCGCAGTTCGTGATTCCCGCGGATGCAACTTTACGGTAGCGAAACTTGGCGGCGGAATTGATCCAGAGTCTGATTATAGTCGAGACTTCCATCTTCACCTAAGAATGGCATTCTACGCCCGTGCCCTGAATGGCATGGAAGTCGCATGGGAAGGCGTGCAGGGTTAACTGGCATTTCACCTGTTGTCAAATCATCGTGACTTCCCTCGGCGGTTGAACGCGTGGGCTGCACGCTTTGACACAACTAACATCCGACGAATAGGGTGAAAGCACTCAACGTCGCGACTTCTCCGACTCATTAGCAGTTACGATACCTAACTGCCCGATGAATCCAAAAGAAGAAAGAACTCCCTGGTTAGGATGTAGGTTACAGGGGCTCTGCCTCGGTACTTGCCACTCGAGTTAGGGGGTCAGACCTCAGGTGCTCCTTCCTCGAACTTGAAGAGATAACTGACAGTCCCTATGTTCAACGACCCAGTTGAACGCGTTACCCCTCTCACTCTCACCTTCACAATTTCTCTTCACTCCCTCTCAACATCTCCTCTCATCCTTTGCGCGTTCGCGACTCTCACTACCCTCTACTTTCACCATACGGCGACTCCTTATTCCATACGGAATGCGAATCATCGTGGTAAATAGTGCCACCATTCTTAACTTTTTTTGTCAGCATAACAACATTCATTAATGATGATTCTGGGTTCGGTAATTGTCACATGCGCCAACGGCCCCGCTGGCATCAACGCCGTGGCGCGTTTGTTGAAAAGATACCCTGAGTACGAGGGTATCTTCCTGGTTCGCGATGCCACTACGGCTGACGCCAATACGAATGCTCTGCGAGAGCTGATCGCCAAGCATCCCACGTCCCGCACGACCATCTATTCAGTCAACATGGCCGTGACGGGCCAGGTCCATGCCTTTGTCACGAGCCTCCAAGGTTTCCTTACGAATCGCCAACACGCGCCTATTAAGGCAATTATCTGGAACGCCTCGTACCAGGACCTCGTCAATGATGCCGGATTTGTTCGAGACGGTCTCGATCTTACTGTCCACATTGTGCATATTGGCCATGTGGCCCTAATCATGCGATTGCTCGGCAACTTCCATCACACGGGTGGTCGTATTCTCTTGATCTCGGACATTTTTAAGTATCGTCAAGATGCACGTCTTCGCCTGTTTATGCCTGAGCTCCCGTACAATCTCGACGACGTCTTCTTCCCGGTCCCACAGGACCAGGCCCGTGGCACGGAATTCCAGAGATATGCCACGGCGATGCTTCTCGCGACCACTTGGCTTGACACATTGAATGTCCATCTCCTGGGAGTAAGTTCAATCATGATCCTCGCAAGATGTGTGGATAGATGGATGTACTAACCCGTGCCCTTAAACAGATTCCCCAGGGATATCGAATCACCGCGGTCTACATGGATCCGGGACGGCTGTGCAGCTCGCGCACGTCCAAGAAGAACACCCCGAAGGGTGAGAAGTCCCTCGCCACCAAGGTTTTCAAGCCGATGAAGTCCTTCTTGAAGACCATTGTTAATCATACCTTCCGCGCCGGTTCCGACCCCGGCGCCGAGATCATGGATGTTGCGTGCGATGAGATCTTCATGGGTCAGCGCGGCTGCCTTTCTTTCCTGGACCGTGAGCAGGTCGAGATGCTCCGCCTGGATGCGAGAATGCAGCGGAAGGTGTGGAGGGTTAGCGCTCAGTGGGCTGGTGTTTACCCCCACAACACCATTCTCACTGACGCTTTTTGAATGAACCTCGCTGTGGTGGTGTATGCTTAAGAGCAAGGCGTTGGTGGAGTCTGGAGTCAGGTTGAGAACGGGGATATGGGGGATTATGGAGTCGGTTGGGAGAGTGAGAAGGTGAATTTGGGGGTTTATTCGAGTGATAAGGTGGATAACGGAGTGGATGTAAGGAGGGATGAGATGAGTTATGGAGTTTGTTAACGGAGAAATGAGATTGATTGTGGAGTTTGTTCATGGAGGGATGAGTTTGTTTGTGGAGTTTGTTTGAGAAAAGGACGTCGAAAGGGGATTTCTTGTTGAGATACTATGAACACCAGGACTCTGCGTGTTCCCATAGGCAACAATACAGTCCATGTGTCCAGAACCATTCGTTTCTATTGTGATGATGAAAACCCGTGTTATCTCGCTGACAACGCGTGCAGGCTACATCTTCATGCTCCTTCTTCCAGCCTGTCGAGACTTCGAGGCGGCAAGACAATAGGTATCCATGGCCCATGTCCTCAAAGCACTTGATGTTGAAAAACTATCAATGCCCACAGACAAACAGAACGGAGCTGATACTTGTACCAACTAGGTACCTCCCAGGTAGGTAGTAGTTACGTCCGAAGTTGTCACCCCGTCACTTGTAGGCGACGGCTGCAACGGACCGAAGGGTGCCTCGATGTTGTTGTTGCCCTTCGGAGTCCGGCCCCAGGCAACGCGAACCTGTCTCATGGGGTCGGCAACTGTCACCGGATTCAGGCAACAATGCACAACCGTGTGCCAGTCGCTAACGAGGCAACGACCCGTGGTTTAAGTGAATCGATGCCAAAAGGTACCTACATACCTAACGTGAACGGCACAGACCAGAAGAGCAGTGGTTGTTCTTCCGTCCCGAATGTGAGATATTGCCGTAACCCACCTCACCAAGCCATTCCATCAACCTACTGTCCACAGGTAAAACTTTTGGTCCCCGTTGATTTTTCCCATCCTCCTTCTCTTCTTCATCTTCAGTTCGTACGACTGCACCCAGAGAAGCCTTCCCCAGATTCCCATCAGCCAACCCGATTGCTATTCAACATGGAGGGCATTGTGCTGGGAAGCAACGACAAGATCGTCGATATGTAAGTGAACCGAACCTAACCTGACCGACTCGCATGCCGTGTCGATTCTAACATTCAGCAGCGTCAAGGATGCCATCTCGCTTCGCATCGTTACGCACCGCTGGCGCACATACGCATTCCTCGTCACCGTCAACTACGGGACGGGTTCCCGCATCTTCAACGCGGCCTCGGTGCCGGTATTCAACTCGAACCGCAACGATTTTATCTGCTGCTTCGGCGGAATCCTAGGCATCGAAACCGAAGAAGGGAAAACACTTCTGATGCCGCAGGACGACGAGATCGAGATCATTGCGGGAACCACACATCGTTTCTTCGCCGTTCGGCCGCCTCCTGAGACTGAGACCGATACCGACTCCGATCCCAGGTTCAAAGTCAGCGCGGTCATGTACCTTATCTCTGGTACCTTACTCGACAGGCCCGTCGAAACGAATATTCTCTTCTACGAGAATTGGTTCCAGCACTGGAACCACGTCGTCGAGAAGGGTGAAACGAAGCGCGATAACGATTACCAGACCATGAGCGTAAGTCCCCAGACCGCTTCGTCTATACTATAGAAGGTCAGGAATGGCTGGCTAACGAGTCTCTTCTGGATTAGATCCTCGATGCCGTTGGAGCGTACAAACCTCTGCCCGGAAAATTTACAGGCCTGATACCCTGCGCTGGGTGGCTTGCTCAGCTCCGAGGAATCGTCATCGGCCGATGGATGGGCGGGTTCCGCGGATACCTGCCCTATAACAAGGAATGGTCGACGAACTGGCATCTGGCTTGTTCCCAGATGAACGCAACTTGGTTCCAGGCACGCAAGGATACTCGTCCGTGTATTCCGCCTGCACTCAGATCTGTGATCAGGCCCAAGAAACGCGGACCTGAGTGGTGGGAGGTCTGGTAAGAGCAACCCTACGTACCCTCTCATCTTTGGTTTATAGAGATACTGACAAGATCAGGCCGTTTGTTTCTACCCGGTACCGCCCGGTGTAGGCGTTTAGGGAGCCAAGTCCTCATGGCATGCGGCTTGTTGTACAGAGTTTGCGCTGGCCCGGGAATGCACGTCGAGGGACTTTGAGGCGATTTCCTCAAGTGGGAATGACCTCGTATGGATTGTGAGGTCAGTAGAGTCGTAGACGGTAGGAGATGATTAGGTGTTTGGTTGGACTCTGCATAGACTCTCTTTCAATTAATAGGGGTAATCCGCACGGAACATCCCGGGAGTGCTATGTTAGATTTTTTACCATCGGAATTCCTTCCGCTCTGGTCATGGGCGCTTCCGGGAATCTCTTCTCAATTGATACCGTACCATTTTCCAGAACGAACACTTTGATTCGGTAATTGTTATTTGAATGAAGAGGGATGTTTGGAATCTTTCGTGGTCTCTCCTCGGTAGTTTGTCGCGAGGGTTCATGAGGGCCACAGATTCTGGATCCATCATGATGCTTCTGTCCTCCAGTCGGTACCGCACCGATGGTATCCCGTATCCGCATCGGTACGGGCCGCGGAAAAGGAGAAAAAACAAGAAAAAAATTGACGCGCCCAAGCGCCACCGTTGAACAACGTCCACCCGGCGACCAAAAAAAATCAACCACATCCCCCAACACCAAAACAATTGCGAAAATCAGCAAAAAGGATGTCCTCGGTGAGGCTCGAACTCACGACCTTTGGATGTCCCAATCTGGGATTGGATCATACGAATATGAGACCAACGCTCTAGCCAACTGAGCCACGAAGACAGAGAGAAAGAAACACTGACAACTGACCGAGGTCAGATTCCAGTGGCGGGCTTGGCCGGGGATTGAACCCGGGACCTCTCGCATTCAAGTGCTTTCAGGGTGAACCCTAAGCGAGAATCATACCGCTAGACCACCAAGCCGGCTTGTTGTTGGGATGGCGCCGCGCTAGTCTGGACTATAGCGCTGAAGGATTTTGGGGACTCGTGGGATTTTAGGATGGGCGATACTAACGGTGATAAGGATTTTTAGTCTGGATGAGTTTATGGCATGGCGGTTCGTGTTGGACTTGTGGTTTTCCTAAAAGATGGTGTTCGGGATGTGATGTGAGGACTTTTGTGAAGCTTCGTTGTCTTTGGCGACGACAGAATCTTGCGCGCGAGGATCCACCACAGCTTCACAGACCCATGCGCCAGGCGCGTTTTCTCAGTTTCTCAATGTGACTTCGGACATCATGATGATTCGATTATATTGGACGGCAATGCCAACCAGCAGACCGGCTCCTAGGTTTTCTTTTCTGCAGTCTCCGCTAGTTTCCGTTCGCATCTCTGAAGCCTCCATCTCATGCCGAACTTGGCCAGTATGACGGTTCCTATGGAACCTATCACAAACCCGATGATTGAGAGCATGGTGAAGTACCAGCCGTACCCTATCCGGTTCACCAAGGGCTTCATACCTGCTATTCCGGCGGCTGCCAATCCACATCGCACGATGTTCCCCGCTGCTGCTGCGGTGCTGGGCGTGTCTTGGAATATGTCGACTAGGAGGGTGTTGAAAGTCTGGGGACTTAGCAGATTACCTCATCCTGGGTTGACGGTTTGGTACTCACTTGGACAATGCAGGTCTCGAGGGCACCGAGTACGAATTGAAGTATTAACGGACCGCTGACGTGCTATGTATAGGTGTCAGCGCACATCAAAGTGAATCCCAGAACGACTAACCACTCGTTTCTGGATAAGCCAACCATAGGCCGCAAGGGTAGCCAGATGCGCAACATTGAAAATCAGCATCGACTTTACTCTCGCCTGTTCTATCGGGAACTTCTTCAGATCGTCACCCTTGACTTTATCAGGAATGTGG
Organism: Xylaria sp. L1 SY-2022; assembly: GCA_023079495.1. Classification (NCBI taxonomy): domain Eukaryota; kingdom Fungi; phylum Ascomycota; class Sordariomycetes; order Xylariales; family Xylariaceae; genus Xylaria; species Xylaria sp. L1 SY-2022. The sequence continues at coordinate 1,908,559 of JALIDW010000009.1, forward strand.
CCAATTTCTCGAGCTGTACGCTTATAGTTGTAATTCATTAGTTTGCCTGGACCGCGTCAGTGAGAAACCAAGATTTCTGGTTATGATACGATCTACTCTCCTACCGTTAACAAAACCTCCAATGATGACGCCGACGCCGATGGCAATATAGCATGCTCCAATGACAGATTCATTGAAGCCGTAGATTTCTGACAACTCATTCGTGATGGATGCTTGGACGCAGTAATAGATCAAATAAACCACGCCGCTCAAGATCAAAACTAAAAATGAGTCTTTATAGAATAGAATGCGAAAGGGTCGCAAAGGATTGAGCATGCGAGGGGGATTCACGGTTCGGGATCCGGCTTGAGATGGCTGACCGGCCTTGGGAATCTGGATGCCAAAAATAAGGGACACGAGGGGTTTTCTCCATTTTGATGGCATGATCTTCCCATTGCCAACAATATTCCTTGCTGTTTCCGGGAGAAACAGTAATATCGAGACCAGAACCACGCCGCCTGCAACCAAGAGAAACCAGAAGACCGAATGCCATCCAGCTCGACTCACTAACGCGCCGCCAATGACTGGAGCCAGCACTGGTCCGACATTCGCAGCCGTGATCGCGATCCCCTGCATAGTCCCTCGCTCTGCGGGTGTCGATACGTCTGAGATGACCCCGTATGAGATCGCTATTGTCGCAGAACAGCCCAGGCTCTGCAGCATTCTGAGAACGAGCAATGACACGGCACTGTTCTGGAGTGCTAGCGCGAGATTTGCTAGAACATACACGGAGAACATGGCTACGAAGACGGGTCGTCGACCATATATGTCCGCGGCATCACCGAACAGAACCGGCGAGATGCCCTGGATCACTAGGTACGAGGTGATTGTGAGGTCCACGAATTCGGGCGTCGTGTTGAGATCCTTTTGGATCTGAATGAGGCCGGGGAAGTATATGTTGGCCGTCAGGGGTGAGAAGACCATCGAGAACCCGATTATTGCGGTTATGAGAGTCTTCTCGCGTGAGCTGAAGATCGAGTATCGGTTCTCATCGCCATTGTCACGGGCGAGTTCGACGTCGTCGATAACAGGCTCGTGAACTTCTACTTTGTCCGGCGCCGCCGTCATTGATGCCACGAAATCCCGGATAAGCTCGTTTCTTTGATGAGATCAATAGCTTGTCCATGAAGTTTTGAGAAGAGGAGAGCACAATCGATGCATGGTATTTGCCTTTCACGGAACAGGGAAATAACTTGCTTTCTGCAAGGGGTCATTACTAATGCAAGGGCTGAAGTCGTTCACTTGCAGCTGCAATCCAACCCCGACCCAGCATGACGGACGGTGATCTTTTCCTGGATGAGGAGGATGGGATGTGAGGCGTGCGCATTTCTTTCCTTTATGGTATTCGGGATTTAGGTGATACATATCAAGTGCGTCTTGTCGGTACGGAGAAGATATCTCTTGAAGAGGGAACACGCAAGGCTTCGCCTGGTCGATCACCAGTTGCTGATTATATCCAGGCAGAAACAATACGGCCACAACGAGAGAGGAGATGATGAGCACGCGCTGAGGACCTACGGAATACCTGTTCTGGAATAATGGAGTTGCCTAGGTAGGCTGCAGATTCACTGACCAGGTCAATGTAACAACAGAAGATCATAACCTGGTTCGTAGCAGGGAATAGTGATGTCCTGGGCTTGTGTGGTTTTCTTTTTTGACGCGCGTAAAGGAAGAGGACATTTGGGGGCCGGATTACGATACCGTATGGAATGGCACCGTATTTCAAAATTCCGTACAAAAACGGGATACGGATTACAGATACGGGAAAATGTTACCGTTAGGTGCATTAGTAATATTTACTAAAACATCTTTATTGTTATATGCGAGCCGACACGCAGAATCTCATGGAGCCGAAACCTTGCGCCATCGACGGAAATCTACGCGCCGTGAATCTTCCTTCCACAACATGCCTTTGACAACAACACATAATTGTGGTCGTTTAGGTGCAGTACTTATCCACCAAGAGCCTCATACTGTCGATTGCTCTGCATTCCATTAGTTCTCTTCCGGATTGAATGTCCTAGAACGAACACTCACAGTGGTCTTATGCGCTTGTTACTTGGCCAGCAGATCGAGACCATCAGATCTGCCCTCCTAATCAATCTGTTGTCAGAACTTGACGCGATGACGACGCAGAGAAGACGACGCTTCACTCACATGGCGTACAGTATGTGACGATCATCCTGGTCCTCTGACGGTTCCGTCACTTTACAAATCTTGCGGTAAGCGCGTACGTGTTGACGATTGGTGCGATATCGTGCTGCCCGCCAGAGGGCAAAATCAACTGGAACTGTGAGCTCGGAGGTTGCTTTCGATGTCAAGGGTAAGCTTACATTCGTTATGGCCATAAAAGGTGCAAGGATCGTACAAGACAGGCTCCCCATTGGTGTTGTCGATTGCTACGTTCCCATGCCAGAGGTCGCCATGAAGCAGCACGGGCTTCACTTTTCTCCCGTCCGACTCCATTGGCCGGAGTAGGCGCGGTATTACCTTCTCTAATATCAGTGGACTGAGCCTGTCCAGTTCTTCGTCAGGCCCATGGACGGCTCGTTCCTTTTCCATAGTCGACTTCATCATTCTTGTAAAGAACTCTTCCCACGTATCACACCACGATGTGTTCATGGGAATGTTACCACCGAAAGTCGTGATGTGGAAACCAAACTTCCCGTTCGGCGACTCCGTTGTCTGATGAAGCTTGGCCACGACCGACACAAAATCAAATGTCCCCGGCATCTTATCTACCATGTCACGAAACGCAGCCAGGTAAAAATGCCTCGTGGGGTCCTTGGAGAGGCATCCTGCAGCGACTGGTCTTGGTACATTCTCTGGCAAGGCTGCGTACAGGGCCTTACTTCCTTCCAGCTCGCCCAAAGCCATTTCTTTGGCGTGTTCCGCTGTGTATACCTGCAATATGTGAGTACAGCTTTATGATATCGAACGGGAAACCCACCTTGAGAAAATATGATTCTTCTGTTCCATCTGATAGTATAACATCAACTTTGCTGCTGATCGCCCAGAAACTCGCACCATGAGTGGCGACCCATTTCACGGTCGCGTCCTTGGGCAAGGCTATAAGAAGCGTCAATCAGGAACCTGAGAAAGACCTTGTCGAGGATGAATACCTGCTACTACAGCCGCATCTAATTCTGTGCCCTCATATGCCTCACTTTCAGGCACAGTCGGCGCATTGAATTCCGCATCAATCACTACCATCTTGCTTCGATCCGATACGCAGATGAGTCGAGTCAATGATCTTCGAGTTGATGTTACTACGACTCTCAAGGATATGCTTCTATATATTCCTTTCTCTGGGCAGGACATTTGGGAACCCCTCAAGATAACCCATCTTCAAGTTGGCGCCAGGCGGCGAGGTGCAGCTTCCCGACTTTCTATTTCCGGGTAGTATGGATTTATGTTGTTTCATTATGTCTAGATATGGTAAACCGGCTGCATAAGGTGGTAATTGGTGGATTCCTCTGTAGCGCAGTTGGAGCGTCAGAAATAACCGGGGCTGGATGGGATGCTGACATGGAATTTCCCATACCCTTATCCTTCGCCCTTCGCGGCGCGGCTAAGAAGGATGTTATGATTGTATTCCGTATACCTACACCATCTTCTCGAGGTCCTCTTGATACCGGTTGAGAAAATGCCTTACAGGGTAAGTGATGTTTCTTCCAAGCATCAGCATTCAGGCTCTTCTGATTACAGACATAGCACGCAAGCGACCCAGTTGGGATGGAATCTGCAGGAAAGGCTGCCCTTGCCCGCAAGTCATCGGCAATAGATTCAGAGTCCACATCACAAGCAAGTTTGGCGAATATCCAAAAGGCTCTTCGGCGATTTACCTTATCCAAGCTCAAAAACACTGGTATACCTGAGAGCAATACCTGGGGCTCATATGGACTGCATCTACTGCACGACCCTCCCGATGCGATTATTGATATCATATTCGTCCATGGCCTACGAGGTGGCTCGATAAAGACATGGTGTAAGAACGAAGATCTGAAGTCCTTTTGGCCACAGGCCTGGCTACCTCGGGAAGCGGACCTGCAACATGCCCGAATTCACTCGTTCGGATATAATGCCGACTGGTTGGATACGAAGGAAGCGACCTTGGATCTTCATGACTTCGGCCGTTCTCTGCTCGCAGAAATGAGCACATCGCCGCATATCAGGAGAGCTAAAGAGGTACCAGAGGTTTCCCGTATAAGCCTGAAAGAGTATTAATACAAACCCGCCATAACAGACACCCATACTTCTCGTCGGACACTCGATGGGAGGTATTGTTATCAAGAAGGTCGAGTCACCATGAAATTCTCGATCATGAAATGTGACTGACTTAGATGCAGGCCTATATACTAGCACAACTAGACCATGGGGACCATGGCCTTGCCGATCGGATACGATGCATGTTCTTCCTTGCCACCCCACACAGAGGCTCTGATTCAGCGAAGCTCTTGAACAATATTTTACGCGCCAGCACTGTATTGAGCTCTCGACAGTATATATTGGACCTTTTCAAAGGGTCGCCTTCTTTGCAAGTCATCAACGATGAGTTCAGGTCGTTTACAGATAAGCTACAGATATGGTCTTTCTACGAAACTCTGGAAACGAAGTTAGGCGTGACAAGTTCTGTTATTGTTGACCGAGATTCCGCAGTTCTAGGTAAGTGAGCAGCTTCCAAGCATTGATATCCGTATGTGAGCCTCATCAATAGTGCCTAGGATGCAAGGGAGAAGTTGCGCAGCCGCTCAATACCGACCATCGAGATATCTGCAAGTTTGACAGCCCGCAGGACCCTAACTATGTTACTCTGCGGAATACTTTGGCCAAAGCAGTGGAGGACTTGCTTGGTGATGGTAATGCACTTCACGGATATTTCTCAATACGACGACCACTGACATTGTAGTCAGTGATTCCACAAAGAGCCGAGAAAAGAAAAGCCGAACTGGGGGACTTGGAGACCTTTCTTGCGACCACGAATTTCGCGGAGGATGATCTTGCCAGAATCGAATTGGACAAAACAGACGGAACTTGCGAATGGGCAGTAACGTTGGCATCATTCAAGACCTGGAGAGACTCGGTGAACGAAGAACCACTCTTCTTTTGGCTCACAGGCGAACCTGGTGCTGGTAAATCCGTTACTGCTACGCATATTATTCGGCATCTGAAAGGGATCGGGGCCGACGTATGCTTCCATTTCTTTCGCCATGGACACAAGACTCAACAGTCTGTTACCGGGCTACTCATGCAACTAGCCTATCAGATGGCCATCATTCATCCGTTGGTTCGCCAGAGCTTATATATTATGCAGGAGATGGCTGCAACATTCGACAAAGACGACGAGCGTGCTATATGGAGAAAACTGTTTATGAACCAGATCTTCAAGCTCTCTTTACCGAAACCACAGTACTGGGTAATAGACGGACTGGACGAATGCGTGGATGCGCTGAAACTATTCGGGCTGATATCCAGGTTTGACTCTGCATTTCCGATCCGATTTTACTTCATTACCAGGAAACGGCCTGATTTCGATCATCACTTCAACCGTTTTGGTCCACGACTCTACACTCACCATCTCATTGGAGGCGAATCGCTTCCCGATATCAGAGCGTACATATGCGATCAAGCCGACATGCTGCCTGTTGACGAGGAAGACGGAGATCCTTTGATTGATAGGATTGTGGAAAAGTCCAAAGGAAACTTTCTCTGGGTGAAACTCGCGCTCGAAGAGCTCAAGAACGTGTACACTGATGAGGGTGTTGATGAGGTTCTGAACGAGATGCCTGAAGGCATGGCCGAAATGTACGCCCGGATTTTGGACGCCATGGCTAAAAATACTCGCGAAACCAAGCTCACAAAAGCCATACTCTACTGGGTCATTTGCGGAGCTCGGAATTTCACAATCAATGAGCTTGAAGCCTTGCTGAAGTTGGACCTTGATACGAAGCATGTCCGGAACATAGAAAGAAGCGTCAATGGCCTGTGTGGACAGCTCCTCCGCGTGGATCAAACTGGAACTGTTCAAGTCATTCATGCGACCGTTCGCGACTTTCTACTCAACTATGGCGACTCCCCGTTTGCGATACAGAAGGAGAAGGGCCATCAGCGATTGGCCATGACCTGTTTACAGTATCTCGTGTCTGATGAGATGTCGCCGCCGAGAAACCGCTCTCTTGTCCATGTCAGGCCCGCTCTAAGTTCTGCATTTGCTGAATATGCGTGTACATCCTTCTCCGAACATGTAGTTGGGGCATCTGCACAGTCAGACAAGATCCTACTCATGCTCTGCCAGTTCTTCCGCACCAATGTCCTGTCTTGGATCGAATACATTGCCCGATATAAGCGCGATCTATACTATATCACTCGAACCGCCCAGAATCTTCGCAGTTACCTTGAACGACGAGCAAAATACACCTCGCCACTCTGCGACAACTACAGGATGGTGAAGCAGTGGACATCGGACTTGATACACATTGTGGCCAAGTTTGCACCCAGTATACTCAGCTTTCCGTCTGGAGTATTCTACTTAGTTCCGGCCCTGTGTCCGAATAATTCTGCCATTTTCACCCAGTTCGCCAAATCCCAGAGCGGTTTCAAACTGCGCGGCTTCGGTGATACTGACTGGAACGACTGTATCTCATGCATCGATTATCGAGGGGTTGGCGCTTTATCATTAGCTGCCGGCGATGAGGTATTTGCCATTGGCCAAAAGACTGGCCAAATCATACTCTACCACACGGAGACCTGCCAGGAACTGACAACCTTGATGCATGGGGAGCCTGTCAGTTTCTTGAAGTTCGACCACTCTAGTCACCGACTACTCGCTTCAGGGAACAGATGTCTGAACATGTTCCATGTCTGCGGGACCTTGATCTGGACATCCAGTAACCTTGACCTTGGTCCAATGAAGGCAGCCTCATTTTCAGACAATGACGAGATTATCGTGGTAGTGACTCAAAAAAGCTCAGTTGCCTATCTCTCTGCACGCGATGGTAAACTGCTTCCCAGTGATTCTCTGGGGAGAGAGGACTGCAAACAACTGAAAGATTCTACCCGACAAGCTGTTTTCAATGCTGATATATCTCCCGATCTGAAAATGATGGCTGTGATATATCGCGGACGCCCAGTGCAGCTTTGGAGTCTTGAGAGTAATGTTCTCATCGGTAGCTGCTGGTTCAAGAGGGATAATCCGGGAAGTATCTCATTCGCGTTCAGCGAGGTTTTATTCAACCGTAATCCGGCTGTCGGACTCCTCGCTGTCGCCTCCCAAGATGGTGAACTCGCGGTTTTCGATCCATGGACTCAACAGGAACTTCGCTCAGTGTCGGGAGAAGCCTACACTCTCGCATGCACATCCGATGGCCGAACTCTTGCGAGTGGTGACATGCGAGGAACCATCAAACTCTGGGATTTCGAAACTCTTACCTTGCTGTACTGCATGAATTCGGACGACTATGAGATGCCATCATTAGCATTTAGTGGCAACGGTCTGCGCCTCTACGATATCCGCGACGATCAAACGAAGGTATGGGAGCCGTTGGCTCTAGTTCGGCAGAGTGTGCCTGATGGGTCAAGTATCAGTGAATCTGTCGCCCAGTCAGCAATTGTCGTTGACCGGGTGCAAGAAATTACGGAGATCCTGAGCATAGCAGCTATGGGAACCAAGCCGTTTGTGCTGGCGGGCATGGAAGACGGTTCAGTTGCCCTGTTCAGCACACCTGACGCCAAGTTGCAGAAGACGTTGAATTACCATTCACGTCATCTGTTAATCACGAATATATCTTGGAGTGCGGCAAACTACGTGGCAACGGCTGATGCATCTAGTGTTGTTCAGGTCTGGGCCATCAAGGCAGATGCCGATGATACGGTCGAGGCTCATACCAATATCTTCAAGGCCAAATTGTCCTCCTCCATCCGGAACATAGCACTCAGTCCCAACGGCGCATATCTCTTGGTGTGCGAGGATTCGTCTGACTCGATATACCAGCTCTCAAAAGTCGAAGACGGACTGACTTCTCAAATACCTGCGCCTCAGAGTTTAAGCGAGAACAACCATCTGTGGGCATGGGTTCCGCTGCCCGTTCCCGAATCACAAATAGCGATGATTGCAGACTCAACCTTGTACATCTATCGAGTTTCTGAGGAATCCGAGAACCTCCATCTGGAAAACATGGGTACTCTCATGGTCGGACCAAACATCGACTCCCTAGTGGCTCGTGACATGATGTTTACGGAATCCTCGAAGTTCCTGGCGGTCAACCTGGAGCCGAGACGGAGGGGCGCTTCATGTGGCCTGCTGGTATACTGTGTATGGAATTTACTAAGTCAGACGATGGAATCACCAAACGACGAACCTCTTACCCTCACCCCTTTCCTATACCTAGACGATCAAACGATTCGATTCTTTATCGGCTGGCACGACCATACTCTCGTCTTCCTCGACTCCGATCTCTGGATCTGCTCCATCGACATGGCATCGGTGAGAAGCAATGGAAAGACGACATGCACGAGGACGCGACACTTCTTCATTCCTTACGAGTTGATTGGGAGTAATAAGGGGGTTTTACCGGTGTTAGCGGATGGGACGAGCATTGTGTTTCCTCGCGAGGGTTGCTTGACTATTATTGAAGATGCGTTGTCCTCGGCGTTTGCGAATGAGGAGATGGTGTTGGCGTTGTAAAGGGAGTTCTGGTGCATATTTGATACACAAAACTGGAAAGCTAGAAAGGCATTTAAGGTGTTCACGGATTCGAAAAGTTCCACATGAGTTGTTTCGACACGAAAAATAGCATATAGAACATGTACTAGATAGAACGCAGACTGAATATACCTACCACCCCAATCCACGAAACAATCCCCCTCCCATCCGAGGAAGAAGCCTCACTCATCCCCAACAACCCTCAACAAACCCCCCAAACCACCCCCCAACATCCTCCCACCCGCCTTCCAAACCCGCAACAACACCAACATACCCATCCGGCCTAACACCCACAATCGCACCAACCTTCACATCAACACCATACCCCTCATACGCCCTCCCACCCCTCCCATCAAAACTCTCCTCATCCGCGAAAACCCGATCATAATCCCACCCCAACTTCCCATCAAACGGCCGATACACCGCGTCTAAATCCCGCACAATCTCCACACGATCCCGCTTCGCGGCGTGCACGAGCAGGACGTCGATGATGGAGGGATCGGTTTCGGGTCGTAGACGGCTGCTACTGCTACTGAGCGCCATGCGCGCGTACCGCGGGATCACGGTCTGGCGGACCCAACTGCCGAATTCGTTTACGAGGGCTAGACGGTGCGGGGCTGAGATGTCGCCGCCGAAGACGATGAGGCGGAAGCGCCCGTCGGAGGGGAGGGCGCGGTGGAGGTGGAGGGGTTGGCCGCTGGCTTGGGCGAGGACTTCGTAGGAGGGGAAACGGGTGCCGAGTTTGCAGTTTTTGGCGAGGTGTTGGGAGGAGGGGGAGGGGGGTGGTGAGGGTGCTGGGGGCATAGGTTACGCCGATGCCGGTTGTGAACTTTTGGTTTGGTTAGTTGAGGGGATCAGGGGTACGGAGGGAGAGGGGGGAAATACCATATGGCTGAGATTAAACGTGTTTTTGAACTCTTCCATCGACACGCCCGTCTCGTCCATGATATCCTTCGCCGGACGACCGGAGAAGAGACGCGAGAACTTATGGTCGAAGGCGATGAGTTCGTTGGCGATTTGTTTGCGTTCGAGCTCGTAGGTGGAGAGGATGGAGCGGTTGAGGATGCCCTTGGTGACGAGGCCGAGCTTCCACCCGAGGTTGTAGGTGTCTTGCATGGAGACGTTCATGCCTTGGCCGGCTTTGGGGGAGTGTGTGTGTACGGCGTCTGGTATTGTTAGTTTCGTGCAGGATGATGGTGAAAGGGGAACTTACCGCCTGCGAGGAAGACGCGGTCGAATTTGCTGAACTTGTCGCCTACGCGTTGGCCGATCTGGTATGCCGTCCACCTACACGGGGAGATTTCATTTAGCAAGGATTCATAGTCTTGATAGAGACGCAACGTACCAATCGCAATAATGATAATCCAGGGAATACGGGGCTATGATCTTCTTTGCGGCCCCAAAGATGACATCAGGCGTGATCTTGGAGCGATCAACACGGCCATTACCAGTCTGGACCTCCTTGAGCTGGATATACAAGCGCACGAGCTTGTTTTCCCGCGGGATGATCATGAGGCTTCCGGACGAGGCGCTGTGGATGAGGCAGCGGTTCCGGACATCAGCTACGAACTGAAATTAGCAGTGGAATCGACGGTTGAAGAGGGTTTGTTGTTTCATACGGAAGTCAGTGATGGGAACGATGTCCAAGACGCCCCAGATGTGCTCCGTCATCTCGCCATGCATCTCGAAGTCCGGGCCCAGCGTCTTCCTCGTCCACGAATGTGCGCCGTCGCATCCGACGACGTATTTCGCCTGCACCACTTCCTCTCTGATGTCCATCCGTTGGCTCGAGTTCTCCAGCATAGACGCGACGTCGTCGCCAGCAAGATTACTCCTGAACAAGCCATCGCCCAAATTACTCAGTCGCTGCGTGGGCGTCGCCTCCTCCTCCGTAAGATGTCGTAGCGTAACCGTAACCGGATAGGCATCATCATCCTCGACTTTCCCCTCATCAATATCCAGCGTCGTCGGAATAACCATGCGCTCCACAGCGACAGAGTGCACGGGATTCGCAGGATGCGGATGCGACGCAGCAATCGCGTCCATGAAGAACGCCTCCATGCGCCCCTGATGCAGCACGCATTCCGTGAAGCGTGATAGGCCGGCTACATTATTGGGATGGCGCTCGTAACGCCGGATCCGACCCTTCGGGTCCGGATTCCAGAAGCTGACCTCTTTTGGTTCCCAGATCCACGGGTCAGCACGTTGTCGTCATCCAATGATGTGTGTATGTTGGGTAGGATTTGCATGTGTGGAATCCGGATTTGTATTTTTTGTCTTGTGATCATTGGGGTTACATTGGGGGGGATTTTCATTGCCCTTCGTACATACCGAACATGCGGTTCGCCTCACGCCATACTTGGTCTATGCCGAAACTGTCGAGGATCTCGAGGGTGCGCGCTTGGAACCTGAGAGATCGTCGTTAAAGTGATGAAATATAGAAACTTCTTTGGTGTTTTACTGACCCGTCTGCCTGTCCCGAAAACACCTTGTCCGTTCGCTTGTCGACGATCCTCGTGATGACGCCAAGTCGCGAAAGCCAGAGCGCAAGCATGAGCCCGGCGGGGCCGGCACCCACGATGAGCACATCGACTTTCGATGGCTTCTCGGGGACCGTTTCCTTTGATTCTTTGTCTCTTGACATCTCTATTATGGAAAACGATTTTGATGGTCAGTAAGCGGTAGATTATGAGATGCAAAAGGGGCGAGTATTAGCTGGCGTACTACGGAGTCTTAACAATACGTGGCATGAGTGTGAATGAAAAGACGAAATTCAAGCACGATACCCCCCTTTCTACAACGACATAGTAACTGGAAACATATGCAGTACCTACACGTACACCCAGGTGCTCAAGAATCATCGGATCATCACGTGTAGTAGCAGTTTCCGTAAGCACTACATTATGGCATGTTTAGCCCTGCTTCACGGGAGGGCAGGTGCATGAAAATAGGTACCTACGAGAATCTGTAGAGAGAAGTCGGAGATGGCAGGATTGGGAATAGCTGACCTCCACTATGTACGTGGGTGACGCGTCGAATGTTACCCGAGACTAGGTCTCTTTGAGTAAATAGTCCGGTCTTGAAGTTCACGAAGATTCGATGCCGATGGACCAGCTGAGAGTCTTCTAGTAGGTAGACTGAGATGCAGTGGTTCCAGAGATGGGGAGTCTGTGAATTCAAGCATCAGTTCACTGTGAGTCAGGCCACAATGTTCTTTTGTAGATGGTTGAATCACCCACCAGACAGGGTATGCAGGGGTTTGTTTACACTAGACTATTCGTACATAATCCGCACTTGTTAGGATTATTCCCAGCTGCCGGGATATAACGTCATTTATCCGTATGGTATCGGCAGGCGTGAACGGAATCAGAAAATCCTCCGTAGCTCGAGGCCGGCATTACTCGTAGATCAGTCGCGCCCTAGATCCCGGCGTACGCGCCACGCTTTAGACCCGGCACTTCGTTTTTGGTTCCGTGTCAGGACCTCGATCCAGGGCACCGGTCCCGTATTGTTCTGCGTCGGGCCGGTCGCATCCTCCGAACTATCTACAATATCCTCGCTCTGATTGTTCGAGTCGGTCCCCTCGTTTGCATCGCCCTCGTCTCCTTCGGACTGGAAGTAGAGATCCTCGGTGTAAGCCCAGCTAGGAGGGTCGAACTTGCCACTAACAAGAACGATGTGCCCGCCTCGCGCTCTCACGTCATCGATCTGGCTGCTAGATATGGGACTTAGCAAATGGAGATTGCCGTTTTCAACATCAATACCACGGACTAGGACTAGACCGAGCGATCGAGAATATCGGGGATCGAGAGTTAGTCCGTGTGATGTATCTATGAACGGAATCCCTTCCGGCGTCGGGGTTGTGATCTTTTCCTTCATTTGAGGGAATGATGGGAAGTTACTAGTTAGACCTGACTCGCTAGCATCCAGGTCCATTGGCGATCCCGGGTTGGCGTCGTCAGCCTCTTTGCTGGTATCTGGCAATACCTGGTTGCCCGTGATGTCCCGGAATGCTTTGGGGCTCTCTACCTCAATCGCAGCAAGGATCGTGCCGTTAATCGCGTCGGCAACGAGGTCTGGCTGTATCTGAAAGCCATAACAGATAACGCCGAGAATACCGGCACCAGCACCTTTGAACCGAACCTGCCATGGAGCCATGGCTGCGAGTGGCCTATGGAACCAACCGTAATTGGTCCGGCTGCGTGGCTCCGTCGTTGATTCTGTATGGAAGTATGCCATCGTCTGCATACACCGTAGATCTGCACCAGTTCGGAGGGAGGCCTGATTGGGTTGTGATGGCAAAGTTGTGAAAGGAGTCGTCTTGCAAGCCTCTTCAAGGGCCTCTACACTTTCGGCGGGACCCAATTGAGACATATATAGGACCTTCGAAGGGCGTAGCTCCCCGATCAGGGAAACTAGCAGATCTAAACCAGTGCCCTGAATCCAGCCTGGCGTGTTGATGACAAGGGGATGCGATCCGAATGCATTGCGGTAATGGGTGATGAGATCCAAGGCCATCTCAATATATAGCTCGGGATCTGAGGCAGGGGACAGCGAAGCCAAAGCATGTGATCGGATGGTGCGAACGCCCGGGAGATCGACGGGTCGGCAGAGGGACGGTGATAGCACAGGCTCTGTTACTAGGACAAGGGCCATCTGACCGGCAACACAGTACTCCGGTTGTCCTGGATCAATATCGAGAACGACGACTCCACCGTAACCCGACTTCTTACGACCTGCAGATGCGCTGGTAAGAAGTCGGTTTGTTAGGATCTTGCCAATGGTAGACTTTCCGGAGGATTTGGGGCCGGTGATCATGACGGATATCGGCCCCAGCTCTGCCGAGGAAACGAGTGATGCTAATTCTCGATTCCATTCTGCTGGGGACTTCAAATCCTGGAGGATCGTCTTCTTAGGTCCGTCCTCCGATGTGTAAAGCTATCGAATGAATGAGTTTTGAAATTCCGAGGTTTGGACGCGTGATGTGGACCTACAATTTGGTATGTCTCCCCAGACGATGCATTCTCTTGCGATGGCTTGCTGAGATCCTCCCACCACAATCTTCGAAACAAGGTTGAAAGCCTCCCCAGTTGTGTCAGATCCCGGGCAGCAGGGTAGGGATGAAGCTCCATAGTTGCATCGTCAGTACACCGAATCACCGGAAGAGCATGAGACTGTGGTGCAAGAACCCAGTCTATCCTTCCGGTTGGCTTGAACGCGGCTCCGTATATCGTCACTTCGCCGGATTCAACTCGAATGCCATAGCTCCCGAATATCACTAACCTCTACACCTCGTGAGCTGAAGAAACCATCCAGACTGGAATATCAACGTACCTCTCCTTCTTTGAGCTTCAGTCGTGTCAACTTATCCCTTTTAGACTTATCTTTTATTTTACGAAAATTGCCCTTGTCCGGGCGGAAACTTGAAAAGCTCACGGGTTGCAATTGCGGTGCACCCATATTATCACCATTATCCTGAGTTTCTCCAAGCGACGAGGGAGAAAGACTGGCAGGGACTTCATCCGCCCGACTCACAGCAGGTGCAGGTATTTCTATCGACGCCTGCGCACTTTGTGATTCACTCGATTGATGCGAACTCGACAACCCGCTCGGCTCAACCGAGGTATGTCGCGCTGATCTGGTCTTTCTGACCTTCTTCTGCGGACTAGAAGCTTCATTGGGGGTCCCTGACACATTGACGGGGTCAAGGGAAGGAGATGCAGCTTGGCTCTGCTGGGCCAGCAGTCTCTTCCGTAGTGCAAAAGCACTCATGGCTGCAGAGTCAGCATGAACGGCGGACTATAGCGAATGAGTGGACTCATAACCTACGCTGAGGTGATTCCTCCGTGTCCAGTTTCCTCTTGCTCGTCGACATTTTCTCCCAATTATTTTCCTCTCAATTATTCCGCAATTGGTGGATTTGTTTGGCGCAAGATGGCCCTTCACAACTTCAACTGGCCGTTTTGCATATGAAGAGCAAATCGGTCCCGACAAATTTATTCCGTAATCCGTGACTTCCTCTGTTCATGCGATGTGCCCAAAAGCATCACCGCGTGCACTTTCCTTGCGAATGGCTGTGAATGTATTCCGGAAGTAGGAACGAATCTCGTACCTGCCTTGGTGACTTTTGCAGCGACATTGTACCTCCAGAACCTTACTCGTACGGAAGAGGTACTCGTTGAATAATGCCGATGTTCATCCGGTGAGCGTGACATGTGCAATGAGATGCGCCGTGCGATGCAAGCACATGCTAAAGTTGCCCCTATGGATGCCCGAAGACTCGCTGTCGGCACCTAAATTTCCAGTTGAACTCCGTCGCAACGTTGACTCGACCAAAATACCGTGTATATAGACTTCTACGTACTGTCTCTGGCTATGAGATTCAATGTATTTCACACAGAGTAACACAGTCAAGTAAACAAACAATGTACGGTACAATACATGAGGTAGTGAGAGGTATCGCGAAGAGTGCTTCCACTGTCACGGCCAGAAGAGGTACCTACGGAATACATTTGGTGCTCTTACCTAACGGAAGTATCCTGCGTACCTAATCCGTGCTACCGACCTACCTAACGGTAGCACCTACAAACTCCCTACAAGTCAATTGAAGCAGCGCGTGCTTAACGTGTCGACGAACCAAACCCAAAATTTTCCCGTCAACGGTTCAATCTTCAACCCCCAAGCTTCTTGCCCACTTGCACCCACCTTAACAACCCTCCGTACATCGCTCACCACACAACTATCTCGCCGCATCAACTCTGACTGGAGACGACACAACCTAGCACAATGAGAAACTCCAAGGCCAATATTGGCTCGCTTGACAGCATGGCCAGTAAGGTGCGCCAGCAAAAGCAGAACGGCTCTGCCAAAGCCAAGACGACCCTGTCGCGTGCGCGCGACACCAAGGCCTCCTTCAAGGGCATCAAGGCCGAACCCTCCAGTTCCGACAGCGACTCGTCCAGTAGCGAGAGCGACAGTAGCAGCGGCAGCGACAGCGATTCCGATCTCGACGCCGCCCGTGCCAAGTTCGTGAAGAAGACCGAGGCCTCGAAGAAGACCACCAAGGCTGTTGACGCGAAACCCAATGGCATCGTCAAGCGAGAGCCTAGCCCCGAGAAGCCTTTAAAGACCGCGCCTATCGCCAAGACCTCCTCGAAGAAGCCGGCCCAAGATTCGGAGACTGAATCTGGATCTGACTCGGAGACCGAGTCGGAGTCGGAATCGTCAGAGTCTGGTAGTTCTACGTCGAGCAGCAAACCGACGCAGACTCCGACTGCCGCCAAGTCAAAAAGCAGCAGCAGCAGTGAGACCACTAGCTCCAGTGGTAGTTCTACCGATTCTTCAAAGGCTCCTGCCGTGAAGAAGGCCGCGAATGGCAAGCCCCAAGCTGCTACCGAGAGTGACGAAAGCGATGAGAGTTCCAGCGATGAAGACGAGGAGATGACCAGCCCTCCTCCAGTTGCCAAGGCGAAGGCACCCAGCTCTGCAAAGGCCACCACTACAAACGGTCGAGCAGCAAGCAAGAAAGACCAGAGCGAGGATAGCGGAAGTGAAAGTGAAAGTGGAAGCGAAAGCGACGACGACAATGGACAGACCGCCGTTGCTAAGACCAATGGCAAGGCTGTCACGATGGAAGCCGGTGCTCAACTGTCAGTTCATCTTCCTCCATCCGTTCGAGCGTCCTATCTAATCATCTCACCTTTAGGTCTCGAGCCCCCTGGCTCAACAACGCCGATTTCACTCTCCGCAAAGCTTCTGCGGACAACCCTGGCAAAGAAGTCTCAGAATTCTTCAACAGCGCAAACCTGGAGGGCAAGCAGGTGTGGTACTTTACTGCCCCCGCCTCGCTCCCCATCACGGTATTGAAAGATATTGAAATCGATCTAGCCAAGGCCACTCAGGGTGGTCCCTTATTGACTCACCAGGGGGACAATTACGGGTTGGACCTCGAGTCTTTTGCGACGAATACGCAGATACAATTGCTTATTCCTTCGCGAGGCGGTGATAAGTACACGGCTTGTAGGTTAACTCACGCTGCACGCTTTATTTCACAAGACTAACGGAATCGGCAGTGAACCGCAGCATCGACTCTACCGTCCATGTACGGCGCATGGCCAAGTTTGGGCCTGGTGGCGAAGTTCAGGCTACCGCCACGGATGATTATGTTCCCATCTCCAGACCTGTCCGAGCCCAACCTGAGGGCTTGAGAACCCGCTACACACCCATTGGTGTGCCCTCTACAGCAGTTCCCATCCCCGCTATGCCGAAATCGGCCACAAGCACCAAGGCAGCTGCCCAGGTCTCATCTTCCACGAGCTCTGACACCGAGTCAGATAGTAGCTCGGACGTCGAGATGACTTCGCCCTCTGCATCTGCTACACTGGCCAGTCAGACCAAGTCAGCTAAGCCAGACGTCAAAATCGCCGATCGAAAGCGAAAGAATTCCGCTGAGACGGATCAGGCCAGCAAGCGCGTGAAGGCAGGAAAGGCTGGTAAAGAAACCAGCGCCAAGACTCCAGTGCAGGCCCCCAAGCCCGCAGCAGCAGTCAATGCTACCCCTTCGAAACCCGCGCCCTCCAAGGCTAAGGGCAAGACCGAAACGGCCAAAGGCAAAGCCGAAAAGGCAAAGAAAGTCTCAACGCCCAAGGCCGCTCCCGCCGCTCCGGCCGTCAAGCAGACACCCGTTCCACTCCCTAACATCCCCGGAATGAAGTTTTGATGGGTTGACGATTTGATACCCCCTTCGTTTTCCACGGATCCCGTATAGCTTGCTAGGTCACCAGTCTTGACGTTGAACTTTGATATGAGCAACTGCTAATTGTTTTGGGGCGTCCGGCTCCCCCAAATCTGGATTTTCCTATCACTTTGTTCCAGACCCCCTTGTTGAAGCCCACACCTACCTACCCAGGTATATAGGAAGGGGTTTCTTCTGTATTTTCTCGCATTTGTGAGGTGTTTTTGTGACGAGAAAAGAAAATTTCATGGTGCTAGAGGGGCGTATAGGAAGTGTTTGATCATGTTTTAGTCACGCACACGCACACATACATACACACATGGAAGAGAAAGTACTGTACTTTTGACCAACACCCCTGTTTACATTTGGGGATCGTGTTGAGAGCCTGTTTTTTTTCGGCTCGATGATGTATAGGTAGTCGGTCTTGTTTGTTCTCGATACCGCCTTGCTGCTAGTAGTGCGTGAGTCAGTGACTAATGGAAAAGAAACGAAAATCTTATGAGGTTGTCTTTGGGCATGTGATTTGTTTTGCTGATTTGACTCGGTGATTTAGAGGGTTGAATTGTAGGTTATGTTATTTAGGACTATGTTGAGAATCGGAACCCCTTTTCGCCCTCGTATATAACCGGACTCGGCGACCCACTCTGTATCGCAGGAGCGAGCGAGGTCCGCGGATGGGGTGAATGGTCGGCACGAGTCCGGTATGACAGGTAAGACATCAATTATTCCAGAAGTTTAGTAGAACGACATGTTTCATCATGTCAGAAAGAGAAGAAACAGTCTCACTACGATATTCCTATCTAACTCATTCCTCTCTTCTCCCAGTATTCCTCTCTCCTCTCAGTCCTGAAAAATTAAGAGCGTTGATATCAACCGAGATCAGATCTTACGTAGAGACATCGCAAACCACAACAAGAGCGATCGAAGCCACGGAACGGCCCGTTCCAGATGTACCTGCATGAATCGGGTCTCAGATCCGTTACACGACCCCTTACCTTACCCAGGACACAAGCGAGGGAGGGAGGCATCGCTCGCTTATCGGCGGTAAACGGGCTACGTATCGTGAGTCGAGTAATGGCATGTCACGTGGAGTCAAGGCGTAGTTGGTTGGTTGGTTTGCTGTCTAAATTATGGATTACTTACTGGGTTGGTTGGGGGTTGGAAAGGGGGTGTACAGTTGGGAATCTACGATGAGAGGGAAGAACGGGTGCTTGTTGTTGCCTGGCTCAGTGTATCCAGAGATGTACAAAGATATCGCAGATATCAAACGGCACCTTATGTACGGTATGTAGATAGGTAGGTAGGTAGCAAGTTGATGTGGGTGGATTATGTACGACTCACACCGGCAACTCAGTCACCTACCTACCTAACACAGCAGGCCTACCTACCTACCTAGGCAGACCTACCTAGGCATCTTCTCCTACAGATGAACCAATCAAGTAATTCGCACCTGCCTAACTGACTGCCAGTGTTCTTCCCAGGTGTTGCAGTCCGTTTGAATAGGCCTGGTTCCACTATTCTTTGCTCCCATTGAAGTCTATGCCGCTGTAAAGAACTGCATGTAAGTCGAATGAAAGGCCGTTTGGAAGCACTACCACAACAAGGGAAACTGCCACCCTTAAAGTCACAGAGAACTGGACATAACTCAGTTCTTTCCGGTTCCAGCTTTTCTCCGTATTTTTCACATCATCATCTCCTCGCCGAGTTTCCGGAACGGTTGATTTCGATACCAACTCGCGTTCGTACGTATATCCGTTCCCATCATCAGATCGTGTCGACTAATGAAACCCTAGCACCGTTATCAGCAATGGCGACTCCAAAGTCCGACGACAAAACCTGGAAAATCGACCGGAAGGACTTCTTCACGATCTATACCGAAGAAGAGATCCTCTATCTGATCAAGGGTCGGTTCCCAGATGAACTCGAACGTCTCAAGCGAGCCTCCTCGATTCCGAACCCTGAGTCGAAACCCAACTCTAAGAAGCCTCCTCCAACTACTCCGTCCCCGTCAAAAGTCTTGTTCGACCAAGAATACGACGAAGTCAATCGCACGCTCACTAGCGTGATCGCCCTTCGATGGATCTTCAATGGCAAGTATGACATTATCCGCAAGTCGCAGTCCGACGCCTCGGCCTTGACGCAAGAGTCTTTCGATTGGCTGCAGGGGGCCTTCAAAGCATGGCTTCGAAGCAACGGCGTTCTCACTGCCCTGCTCACGTCGGTGGTGATCAAGGATGTCGGCAAGGATCCGCAGCTGGTGTCCGAGTACCGCATACGAACCGGTCTGGACATCTCGGCGGACAACCATAACCTGATTTTGCTTAAAACCGCGGAGGCTGGCCTCGTAAACTGCCTGGACCGTCTACCTGAGGATTACAAGGACGACGTAGTGCGTGGTATCGCGCTTGGCGCCGATCTGGACTTCGGTCGACTTGCTCAGGCGGAGAATCCTCCTGCGTCCCTTTCGGCGTTTTTCGAGCTCCGGGATCATCAGCGCGCCTTTGAGCTGTACTTCATGAAACAGCTGCTCGATGTCGCTGGTACATGCGGTCACGAGGACTGGACCTCTGCCGTAAAGCTGACGCAAATCCGTTTTTACGCGTACCGCAACGT
This sequence comes from Xylaria sp. L1 SY-2022, assembly GCA_023079495.1. Lineage (NCBI taxonomy): Eukaryota > Fungi > Ascomycota > Sordariomycetes > Xylariales > Xylariaceae > Xylaria > Xylaria sp. L1 SY-2022. Next base: position 1,928,646 of record JALIDW010000009.1, read on the forward strand.
TTACGAAGCCGCGCAGACTGTCATCTCCAGGTGGATCAAGATACGCGGTGCGTATGATTACATCCTCGTGAGTCGTGCTCAGAGATTGCGCGAGAAAGGTTTCAGACAGCTCGACGTCACCAATAATGAAGACCGCGCCCTGATGAGACTCCTCTGCATGGGCAGGGTCGGGCTTCTCGCGACAGCCCAGCTGTATGACTCGGTTTGGGGACATTTGGAGAAGGAGATAAAAGACTCGCTTGTCGAGGATCTCAATGCGTATGGCTCGGTCAAGAAACCCGCTGTCCATGCCACATACGCATCCACCCTGCTTGTTAGCGTCACGAAGGCTGGAAAGGGGTCCAGGGATGGAAAGAGGAAGAGACTTCGGTTCATGTTCCGCTACTTGGCTCGAGTTCTGAAAACGGATCGAGCGTCTTTGGACGATTCGGCTGCTGTGCTTGAACGGAACTTGTCGAAGGTGGTCCAGGATGTTGTGGATTCGGAGGAACTTCGAACCAGCCCTTCCATGATGGAGAACGTGGAGGTTCCCGACGGCGTGGTTACCCTATATGCTCGAAAAGGATGATGGGCAAGATGTGTACCCAATGTGACTGTCGGCCAACAATAACCAATACAGAGCCTCAATAGACAGCTACTTAGTTAATAAACCTCGGCTGATTGTAATCTGGTCTCGGCAAGGAGTTGAGATAATATCGATTCGAGGATTGTAGACGTGCCATCCTGATACTGCTGTCGCCAAGTCCTTCCTCATAGTGTCTCTTTCACTGTTCCCTTGCCTTTGTGAAGCTGACTTGATAGCTACTTGTACCTTTCTACCATTCGTTTGTAGATGTAATACCGCAACACGCGGTCGTTGGCCGATGTAATGATTTGCGCACCTTTTTCCCACTTTCCGGCTGATATTAAAATGTCAAGGGCAAGGATGTTTCAGTGCTTTTCAACGACTGAAGTCCATCCGTAAGAGTTCTTCGACGAGGATTTAGTGCGAGATATTTCCCTTAGCCCATTCATGGTACCTATCAATGGCATCGTTAACCGATGGTTAACCGTTGACCTGTTACTTGACGTGACAAGCCCAACACTTTGTGGCACCAAATAAATCTTCCTTGATTTGTGAAATGTTCAAATTCGATCCTGAACAGCCACTCGGGGGCCGGTTGTTGAAAGATGCGTGCTGGCCCTTGTTCGATGGTTTGTTGTGTTTGTGAATGATGGAATCCGAGAAGTGAAGTCGGTCGTTGGTCTCGCGGTCCGATTGAACCCGTGCCGTATCCCCACAGTAAATGGATACCTACGTCATTCAATATGACAGCTGCTGCCGGTCCTGTTGATATCTGCCACTCGCCGCGATAAACACCGGTTTTCACTCAATTCTGTCATCTCACTTCCTTCTCTTTCTCTCACTCTCGTTTCCATCTCTCATAATTATCGTTCACTCACAGTGAGTCACGTCAAGCTTTTAAGCATCTTTCATAGGGATTGAGTATAACTTATAAAATCTTTCTTATAACGGACAGTGAATGGCGATGAAACTTATGAGACAAGTTATTCATAACTTTCGGACGCTCGTTCAGCTTGTGGCAGAGACACGCTTCATGTTTTCTCTCCTGGACAGCAGGGCGACAAAGAAGAAAATTCATGTTGTGTTGTGATCAGTCTTCATACTCATCATCGTCTCCGTCGTCGATGAGTTTCATTGTTACATGGTCTCGTTAAGAATCTCGACAAGGCCATGTTGGTGATATGGTCGACTTATCGTTAATACTTTATCCCTACCAAATCCGGTCGTTTATATATGAGCAAGAGTCCAAAGGATATGAGATGCCGGCTTCGGACACGATCAGAACCACAGTACTCGTATAGAAGCAGTCTCACCTCAAATGGTGTTGAGTGATACGAGAAAACGACAAATTCCTCAACGAAGCCGAAAATTGCACGGTAACATCCCCTGAAGCTATCTTGAGGTGATATGAGTATATTTTCAGAGGAATAACAAGGCAACAGCAGTATTACGTGCGAGTAACAAATGCTGCTGCCTACGAAGGCATTTCCTAGGCCATCCGTTAGCTTCGAGACCCTATTTTAGTATCACTTAGGGGCTGGACAGTGGGCATCGGGCAACCAACCGACCATTATGGATTACAGATCGAGCCAGATTCGATTCGATCTCTGACTGCGCTAATGGCATCGCTGCGGCACTTCCTGGATGCCTCATTCGCATTCCATACGGTGTACCTAGACAGTACTCATGCGCAGCTAAATCGTATGACAAGCACGGAATACATGCCAAGACGGGCGCAAGAGGTTGGCCTCGGTTCGGTTCGACCCGCCGTCCCCGCATCGAGACCGGCATTTCCCTCCAATTTAATCTCGCCTGTTGGGGCGTCGAGGTCAACTCATTCTTTCAATAATTTCTTCCCATCCGGATTCTTGTTCATGAACAGTAGTGGCACAGATCAAAAGTACTAACGACACAATGACTGAACAAGAACAGCCCGTCGCACTTCCATCGGCACCCCTTGTTCAACTCGCCGAAAACGCCTCGCTTCAACCGCCCCTCACCCGGCGCGGACACGGACCTGGTCTAATCCTCATTGCGGCCGGGGACCCACCAGAAAGAACTCCGGAGGATGATGGACGTTCACATGGAAGGCTTGATCCTGTACCCCAGAAGAAATGGGCTGAGGAGGGTTATGCTGTCGTGAAGCTCGACTTCAGTCGTGCAGGTGAGACAGGCAGCTGGGATATTACAACTGCCATTCCCCGCGCGATTGAGGCTCTGAGAGAGTTGGAGACGTGCGATGTCAAGGATAAGTTTGGGTTGATTGGTGAGGAGTCCTTTAAATCTGTCTGGTCTGCCCCTTTACAGTTGGATATCAGACTTCTCCCATCAAAATTATATGCTTAAAAGACATGACAACTACTACAAGTACTAACCATCATATATGCAGTCTACGGGACTCCGGCAGAGTATCCAGCAGACTTCGCCTCACATCTCAAATCAGTCTACGACACCACGGACGACCTCAAGGCCTCCGTCTCCTTCAGTCCAGCCTGGGATCTCTTCCCAAAACCCGAACTCCTTCACCTGTTCGGCTTCCAATGCCCAAACCTATTCCCCTCTCGTTCCCGCCCAAACACACATGAACACTACTACCCAACCAGCAGATCTGCCGACTTCATCCACCCTTATTCACCATCCTACAATCATTCCTCAGCAACCGTCTCTCACACGCGCAGTCTCACATTCCTAAAATCCCACCTCGGCGGCCCCATCTTCGACCTCGAAATCATCTGGGACGAGCACACGGCCCTTGAATTCGCGACGCGCTCCGTGGAGCGCACGATGGGCACCATGGTAGACGAGCCCTACGTGAACCACGTCCCCGTTCTCACGGGTGGAACCGGTCGTACCGCACTTACGGCGTTTTATCGCGACCACTTCATCTTCAGTAATCCAGAGGATACAAGTATGGAGCTGGTCAGTCGGACTGTTGGTGTGGATCGTGTTGTCGATGAGTTTGTGTTTGAGCTGACGCACGATCGGGTTGTGGATTGGCTGTGAGTTCTTTCTCTTATTCATATTCACCTCATACCTATCTTCGCAACATCGAAGAAAGATAACTAACAACCCCCAGCCTCCCCGGCATCCCCCCAACCAACAAACACCTCCGCATCCCCTTCACCGCCGTCGTCAACATCCGCGGCGACAGGCTCTACCACGAGCACATCCACTGGGACCAAGGCACCGTGCTCCGCCAAGCCGGCCTACTCCCCGAGTATCTCCCGTTCCCGTACGATGTCCCCGGCGCTGAACCAGGCAAGCGCTTCGAGTACCGCGTCCCGGTTGGCGGGGTGGAGACTGCTGAGAAACTTGAGGATGCCGGGACTGTGGCGAGTAATGGGATGCTTATGTTTGCTGTACGGGCGGCACGGGATGAGGACATTAAGATTGCGCGTCCCGATCGGCGGGTTTGAGTGGTGTTGAGCGTGGGGGAGGTTTGAGGTAGGTTGGAATTACGACGGAATGATTGAGAATAGTAAGCATATTGAGTATTGCCCATAGCCAATGTATGAATGTCTCATACCATCAACAATTACCGAATCTAGGTATCACCTTTCGCGATATTTCATATGTCTATCATCTCAAACATGTCTCATTCCCTGTCGCCTGTCTCACCTGATTCACTCACTCAAGTACCATCCATCCATTCCAACAGACAGACAGACAGGGATACACAATCCCAACCCAACCCAACCCCCCGGGCCCGGTCCAGAACGCAAAGACAAAGCTTACATTTAAGCTTAATTGCATCATATTTCCCGTTTTTCCATTTTTCCCATTTTAAGGTTCTTAAGGGTTCCGGGTCAGGGGTCCTGCTTTGTCTCAATTTTCATTTCCCTCGCTTTTTTGCATCTCGCACAATACCACCTTTTCTATCCACGTACCTACAACTTGACGCGGACTACATACATATCTAGTAGTTCCTCTCTAAGCGACATGAAACCACCTAGTCCTACTAATTTGTACGGAATACATTAGTTTCGCCGGGTGCCTGCTTACGTGGGATGGATATACATACTTCGTAAAGCGCAAGGCAGTATTTTTTGTTTGAGCGCGAGCGAGTACGCCTTACGCATGTAAGACGCTGATGTCAGACAGACAAGAAAGCCCTACCAGGGCATACCTACTACGTCAACAAAAAAAAAGAAAAAGCTGAGATGAAGAGCTGAGGATAGGTAGGATACGCAGTTTATCTTCACGTTGGGCTTTTTATTCATCGGGTAGCAACATGCCATTCAAATACAGCACACACACAAAAGTCAAGTCAAACAGGCGTTTTAATTTCATTTCATTGCCATTCCCACCCGCTATCTAGACCAGCTAGTTTCCAGAAGTAAAAAAGGAAGGCGAAAAGAGAAGAAGAAGAAGAATAGAAAAATTGTCGCAGCCCTGAATTAATTAGCCCTATACTTTATGTACACCGCTGACGTTGGGGGGTTTTTTTTCAAGAGAAAAAAAAAGAACAGAAAAAGGGGGGTAAAGGGGGTTTCTTGGGTAATCATAGTTGAAGTAATTCCCCAGTCCATGACACATCCGCTGTTTCTCGCTATCGTACTGCTTCTGCTTTGTCCGAATACCATATAAGATATATATGATTTGTAGACATGCTGTCGTGCTTCGTCATGGCCCACCGCTTTCGTGATGCGTTTCTTTGACGAACATCGCTCGCTTTGTGCAGGACTCGATGATCGCGACGTGGCGTGAATAATGCATCGAAGAATTTTCCCCTTTTTCTCGGAAATCCAATTATCGTGCAAATAAAACCTCGCTGCGTGCTGAAATTCAAAATGCCCAGGTAATGGAGGTCTCATTGTTGTCGTTGTTATTCAAGCTCGTATCATAAGCAAATTTCGAGCAAGAGGGGCTATCTCTGGGGCTGACTAGCCCTCCAGAGAGCTTTCGACGTCTCAACCACTTTGTTAACGGAAGAGCCGGGACGCAAACTCAGAGGAACCTCAGATGCCGGCGGAGTACCACTGTTTTCTGCGTCTCCGTCACGGGTGCTCGAGTAACCTGAATCCCGCGTGCTCGAGCTTACGTCACCGTCCTTCTTGAAGCCCGATTTCGCATCTTCAGCTTGTTGCCGAGCGTGGTGAGCCTGGCCTTCTCTTAGTTTGTTAATAGCGCGAACTGTATCGATGGCAGCGTGTAATGTTTTGCGCGCATTGAAGTTCTTCTTAACCGTCGGCAACAAGTTCTGGCCCTTATCACCATCTGGGTTGTCCGTGTAGCCAGCAATGAACGGGTGGGATAGTGCCTCGTGCGCTGTCATGCGCTTGTTAGGGTCCACAGTCAGACAGCGGCGGACAAAGTCCTTGGCAGATTCGCTAACACCGCGCCAGTAGTCAGCAGGTTCGAAGCTGTAATCCGCGTTGAGAATGGCCTGCATTTCTTCGAAATCGCTGTCTCGGTCGAAAGGGGTATAGCCACACAATAGGAAATACGTGATGACTCCCATGGCCCATATGTCGACGGGCTTTCCGTGACCCGTCTTCTTGAAGATCTCGGGCGCCATGTATCCCGGAGTACCACAGGTCGTGGTGAGGACGTGGAACTGTTCCTCGTCCATTATGCGTGATAGACCGAAGTCAGCGATCAGGAGGTCGGCATTGTCTTCGGGTGTGCGAAACAACAGGTTCTCGGGCTTGAGATCGCGATGTACGATGCCGTGGTCGTGGAGGTAGGCGACGGCGGACAAGGTCGAGCGGATCAGATCAGCTGCGTCGGACTCGTAGTACGACCCCTTGCGGCAGATCCGATCGAAGAGTTCACCGCCAAGAGCGAGATCAGTCACAAGATACAGGTGGTTCATGGTTTCGAAGTAATCGACTAGGGTCAGGATGTTGAGGTGACCCATGGAGACCTTCTTGAGGACGGCGATTTCGTTTCGTACCTGGGAGACAACGCAGACGGTGATTAGTAGAGCAGTCCGAGGATACCTATCATGTGAGTAAGAGATTCTCAAGATCATACCATATGCTCACGGCCAGCCATCAGCTTCTTGCTGATGACCTTGGCGGCGTAGTATCGGCCGGTATCGATGTGGACGCACTCCTTCACCACCGAGTAGGAGCCAGCTCCCAGCGTCTTGCCGACCTTGTAACGGCATGGTTGTATTTGAGGGGCTTGTTTGCCGGGCGAGGCACCCCCGGCTGCTTCGGCGGATTTGTTCATGGTGAGATGTGGGATGAGGGCCGGAGAGCCCAGATGGTGATGCGAAGGGAGGTGAGGGGAGGGGAGGACGAAGGACGGGGACAAGCGGGTGATCCGTAGCTCGCGACTCTTGTTGGAACGGAGTTGGTGAGAAGTGGTTTGTCTGCGTTATTTCCGGCAACAAAACCGAAGTATATAAAGGCCGGAGAGGCGAACAAGATGTGATCACGGAATTGCCCACTCGGTCGAGGGTGGTGAGTCGGATTGAGTTGGACGATGGAATGGAAGAAGTATCAGTTTCTGTCCTGGCACGTCTCGCAGGCAGGCAGGCCAGACTAGCCGACTAGCCGACTAGCAGCTTAGCAGCAGGCCAGTGCTGACCCGGTGGGTATGACACTGGACTGACACTGGGACTGCCTGGTGGGGTTAGCGGCTTACTTATACGCTACACTAGGTAAGTACATACTGCGGGGCCTGGATATGTACACTACGAGGTGTCTAGTGCACTCTAGTTACATAGCGCGGGTCGACGTGGTCCCCTGCTGCTCGGCCACGCCACCTGCGCGCACACGGAGATAGGGGGTGAGGCTCCTGAAGACCCCAATCGTCTGGGTCGAGTGGCCGACCAGAGTGCAATACCGAAAGGTGGGGCAGGCTTATGCATGTAAGAAGTGGAAGTAGGGGCCTAATCCGTAGTGCACACGTAAGTTGCACACTGTACGGATGACAAAGTCCCTGCCCATATTTCACGCTCGTGGAGTGATTTGTCGGTCGGTGTTTCCACGTAAGATGGCAAACCCGGGCCATCGGGGAAGATGCCCCTCTAAACCGGCGCTGCGCCCTGATCATCGGCCTTAACGAGCCGGCCTAGCGGCCGCCCTAGGCCACAGCAGAGAAATGAGACAGGTGCGGAACTGGCACCCTTACGGAATGGGCACTGAGCACACGCAGGTACGGAATACGGGCTACGGTTAATTGCCATGGCGGCACGTGTCGCTGCTCTCGGAAGCATTCAGTGTGCTTAGGATTGCATGCGGGAAGGGTTCGTGCCGTTCAACCATTGGATGCCGGGATGTACTATGTAAACTACCTCCTTCGCGTGTGCCACTAGCAAAATAGGCTTGCGAAGTCCGGATTTCGTGCTTTAATTCTCGCATTTGACGGTTTATTCCGCACAACTTCGGCAGCAGTGGTCTGCTTCTGAAACCAAGGCACGACGGCTTCAATATAGACAGTTGATCAGAGACGATAAGGGTCATTGTCCCATGCTTAGGAGTCTTTTCAACCAACGACCTTCTGAACGAACTGGCGATGGTACATCAACAAGTTCATCTCTCAGTCGTCTCCTGATCCCCTACGAAAGGCCTTCTTCGAACTCTGCTTTTTCTTCGTATTCAGTCTGCTCTGGTTGAAAGCTTTTGCTCTACATACTGTCAGGGGCAAGGTTGCAATCTAAGCCAACTCGGTGCGCGGGCATTATCATCACTCACATGGCTTCGTGTTTCTTTATCTTGCTTGTGCTCGTCGCAGCAGGCACTTGTTCCTGATATATGCGATGCAGCTCCTCGACAAGCTTCTGCCGATTCTCATCTGTGTTAGCCGTCCTGCTGCGTTGTGTCTGGGCCTGGATTGTGATGGAGTCTGTGCGTATTGTATAATAGCGTGACGACTTCAGCGCACGGCACATCAGACTGGGCAGCCCCTTGGACAGCTCGCCAATGGGCCAGACCGTCGTCGCCTTGCTGTCAGTTCTGCAGCATTGTTAGCCATATATATCCTCGGCCTCGTTGATGGACCAGTCATCGGTGTTCTGTACACCTACTTATTTACATGCTGGCCACCGGGCCCGCTTGATCGCGAATAACTGGTCTGGCCCTTGGGCAGGGAGTCCTCGTTGAATGAAGCGTGCCATTTTCGCGCCTCTTCTAGGCTATCCTGGTCAAGCAATGAATCATATGCCTGGTATCTTATCGCCCTTGAACGAACCTGGGACGACAATAGCGACAGTCGAGCGGTTCTAATGAGCGCATATAAGGTCATGACCGGCAAGAAAGTGATTTTTGCGATTGCCAGATAGGAGGTGGCTTGCTTGCTGCAACTGCTAAGACTGATGAGGGCATTCCGTAATCCGCCGGGTACCGTAAAGTACGTACTCGTAATCCGTACGTACTCGTATCGTAATCCGTACATGCCCGCATGTGGACACCTGCGAGATGCTGGTGCAAGTAGCAGTACTTTACAGGTACGATATATGTGCGATAAGCCCGCTGGACTCTCATATCACGTTGCTTGTGCATCGTGTACACTAAAGTACTGCCTAGGTACCTGTCTGGTATTCCTGCAGGTACGCCACGAGGTGTGAACACGTTGCCATCGGTACTGTCTACCTGCGCGTACTGGAGTCGCGTCGCTGATACGAAGTGCCTGCAGGTGCGGTGGCAGAGGTATTCGGTACTTGGTCATGAGGCGCAGCCCGCTAACATGCCATGTGCAGCAGACGCGATGCACGGACCACTGTTCTGGCGCTAAATCAAGGGTCCAGGCGCTTGCTCCACTTTCCATGTGATCTGACCAAACAGGGGCATTCTTCAACGACAACCCATCTTCAACGACAGCACGTCTCTGAATGTCTTTGTACCAACCATCGCTTTGTTCGGCTAAATCTGCACATCGTGAAGTTCTCTGTGTCATAGTTATCGTTGTAGTATTAGCGACATGTTAAAATACCATTTATGCGCAGATAGCGCTCATGTACGCCGTCCGAGGATGGTTGTTTACTTCTAGATCTACACCAGGATTGTTGTTTATCTCTAAATCTAGGAATCATACTTGCCTTCGATGACTTAACATGCGTCTAACCAAGTTTTGTGACTGTGAGTGAGTGTGCTTGACTGTTAACGTAGGTCCGGCAGAAAGACAAGCCGGTTAACAATCTTTCAAAAGTCCATCGTCCATGACTCCTCGCAGCAAACATGGTACGTCCTGATGTCTTGTTGACTCATTAATACTGGTAGTTACTTAGGTACTTGGTCGCATGGCCGACTATAAAGTAAACCCACTACGGTCTCCTTCGTAGTTTCCTTAGGTAGGTAGGTAGGTCTCTCCTTCCTCGGTATATTGCACCTTGGTTTACCCGGAGTGGTCAACCAATGCATTATGTTGTTCATCCAGCACCTGATATCGTGGCCGAGGGGCAGGTACGCCCACCTAATACTATGGGCTCTTTCCTTCTCACCTCTCTCGTAACCTACCTTAACTTTTTCCACTCCGCTCAGAACCCACCATCTTCTTCTCCCGTTCACATACCGCTACGAACACCACCCACTTTCACCTTTCCGTCATTATTATTACCTTTACTTACCAACATCAACTCGACCCGACAAACATAACACGAACATACCCTATATACCACTAGGACCAATCTCTGTCCTCGCGATGTCGCATCCGCAGGACCGTCAGGGTAATGGATCGAAGGTCGCTGCACCTTGCGACGAAAAGATGGCTCCCGGCAACACCAAAGACCATCAGGATAATGGATTGAAGGTCCCTGCACCTTGCGACGAAAAGATGGCTCCCGGCAACATCAAAGACCATCAGGATAATGGATTGAAGGTCGCTGCACCTTGCGACGAAAAGATGGCTCCCGGCAACACCAAAGACCATCAGGATAATGGACTGAAGGTCGCTGCACCTTGCGACGAAAAGATGGCTCTCGGCAACACCAAACTCCAATCCAAGCCTACCGGGTCCTCTTTCAAGAAGGACTATCAACATTTCCTCAGCGAAGAACGCAAGTATAAGTCTGTGGGGAACTGGGATATATTCCCAGAGGGATCTCGGATCCATATTGGTTCGTACTGATCCTCTCTTACAATGATACAGAGTCTAAACAATCAATAGCCCAATTGCCGTACAATCAGGCAACCAAAACCGAACTCTATAAGATGTTCTCGAAGTTCGGTCAGCTCGCACAGATTGCCTTGAGAAATACATATGGATTCATTCAGTTCCATACGCCAACTGAGGCGCAGGCTGCCCTCGTCGCCCTGCAGGGTAAGAAGGTGTTGGGCGAAGTCTTGGGTAAGCGGTGCTCCTATCATTGCAAATTCTATTGAAATACTAATATAGACCAGCACTGGAGGTTTCAAAACCCCAGAAAAAGAAGGCCAGCTCGCGCCACCAGCCTACCGTCACGCCCCCCGAAGTCCCTCAACCAAAGGAACCCGAACGCCCGGATGCCCTCATCGTTGTCCTGGACAAGTTGAAGCCCGAATTCGTCGCCTGGGTAAAGGAGTTCTTTGGCAATCAAGGACTCAAAGTCGACGTTACGACTATCATTTACGATCCAAGTGCCGTCATTGAGCGTGCGGTGTACGACGGTGTGCGTGCCGTCGTACTCTTGGATCTCCTTGCTGAGAAGCAAGGCCTGATCAAGATGACGGTCTTCGAGAAAATTGCTGGACTGAATCAAGCTAAATTCAGCGACTACGAAGGCCTTTATCCTGGTTGGGCCGCGCTGCTCGTGAAGAAGGACGTTTACCAGTTCTTGTCACCTGCATCTCATCCGACCATGCTACCAGATGCGTATCAGGAGTCTCTCTCCACGATCGAACCGGAAGAGGAGTATGATCCGGTCTCGAATTTCCGCATTTAGAGCCCTTGCTAGCTCCGCAGGATCAATTTGGAGAGCATATACCCTATTCATTGGGTTATATAATTGGCTCTGGCAGTATGAATAAATCAGGAAGCAACCTATAAACATGCGTATCCCATGTGGTTTTAACTTTTCTACCTAGGCATTGGCCATGGTGGCCGGATGGGACTTGAACGCCCTGACGTGCTTGCTTTCGTTGGTGCATAGGATTACCTGTTAGGCAACCTATTGACTACCTTCGTTATATAAGAAGTAAAAAATTTCAGGCTGTTGTGACGGTTCTTACACGTATAAGAGGCGCTGGATTGGTGTTGGGACATTGCATTGTTCAGGCGCAAAGAATCCAGGCTGTTGATGTTCTTTACCCGTATAGGATGCGTTGGCCGTCTCGATCAGACAGGGGATACGAAATCCAGAAAGTTATAGCTCTTGATACCCATCGAGGCACTGGACACCTCGATCAGAGTGGGGACGCAAAGTCCAGAAAGTTATAACAATTGATACCCATATAGGAGGCGTTGATCCTGTTGATTGGGCATTGCATTGTTCAGGCGCAAACTTCAAAGCAGAACAAGAGAGGAGGGAAAAGGAGTTGGGGAAACTGATTTGCTATTGACTTAACGGCGTTTAAGTCTCATGAATGTTTCCAGAAGATACCCTATAACGAATGATGAATTACACGTTCATTTGGTAAATTGTGAAAGTGATGAATCCTGGCATGATCATCTATATTCATATGCCGTACTGGCTATTCATCGTACGCTCCTCTCCCCTTCTCTAATCTATTCAATGCATGCAGAGATGTCCCATGCAATCCGTCCAAAACACGACGGCATCAAGTCATAAAAGAAAAAAAAATAACAAATCCACATCACAAACCCTGCTGCACAAGCAACATCGCCCTCGTCTTCTCGATCGCCTCCCGCTCAGCAGCCTCCGCATCCTTCACCTGCGACGGCCTTGTCTGCACAAGCCACTCCTTCAACAACGCGCGCAAAGCCTGCGTCGCCTTCTCCAACGTATCAATACCGCGCTCCTCACACGCAATCACAACCTCATCATCCACCAACAGCGCAACACCGCCCCCACTCCGCAGCAACGCATCGTCCCGCACAATATACCGCACCGCCTCCTCAGCGCGCGCCTGCGCAAACGGCACGTCGAACCCGGCCTTATCCCACACCGAACTGCCCAGTCCCAGACTGCGACAGATATGGCCGCTGCCAGCCGCGGCCCCTTTGTCCACCTGGTGCGCTAGCGCCCGGAAACTCGCGCGCCGCCGCGCCTCGGCCGCGCGTTTGATCACGGCCGCTTGCGACGGGATGCGGCATGTGTATGGCGTCAGCCGCGGGAAGATCAGCACGATCAGCGGCGTTAGCTCGCCGCAGATCAGAGCGATGAGGCCGAACAGGGGGAGGCGGATTGTGTCGTGGCGGACGCGCGCGCGCAGGTGGAGAGTGGCGCGGGTTGGGGAGGAGGTCTTGGGGGAAGGGGTGGTAGAAGGGGTAGTGTTCTCCTGGTCGCGCAGGAGACGGCGGTTTTTGAAGACGGCTGTGAGACCGGTCTTGTAGAAGGTCGTATATGCTTTTCCGAGCTTGATGAGATGGGATATGAATGTTGATGAGGAGGCGCGCAGGGGGACATCGAGTATAGGGGGCCGAGTCGAGGCGGGCGGGTTCAATGCGTCGGCGGGCGAGGGTTCTTGGGAAGGGGGCTTCTGGAGTGTGGTGGTTGTTTTGGGGGTGGTTTGCGACGCGGGGAATGTCGATGCCGGCCGCGACTGTGAGGGAGAGCCGGAAGTACTATATAAGGGTGTATATGCCCGACTCGGGGCAGATGCGAACCGAGGGACAATGGCGGAGATCTTCTGGTGAACAGGAGGTTGGAGGCGCACGAGGCGCGCTCCGGCGTTGAGGCCCATTGAGACTGTTTCTCACCAATTCGGTGGTTTTTTGTAAAATATTTAGTTCGGAGATATCACAGAATGAACTGCGATGAGATGTAGAATGCTAAGTAATGTCGTCGGTATCGTTTTGATGCGCAGAATCACTCCCGCAGACCGTATGTTAACCGTATGTCGATGGTTTGATTTTGGAGGTCGGAAAAGGCCAAAATTAGCCAAAAATACATGATGCTTGTCTAATGCCGTTACGTAATACGATGGAGATCGGGTGGAGATCCGGCGGAGACGCGGTGGAGATCAATTGCCTCCCTGACTAAGCCCAAAGAGGCAAGGGCGTCGGTTGCCAAAAGCATCCATGCCACGCCGCCTTGATTGGTTGTGACGTGGCGGCAGATGGCGGGAGCCAGCGGGGTGCATTAACGTAAGCGTCTCCGCCAACCGTTGCCCTTTTTAGGAAATTAACAAACAAAGCGAGACCACAAGCGCCCAACATGACGCGAGAGCTTGTTTACTTTCGACACGCGCTTCGCCATGGCTACATGCAGGAGAAAAATCGTGTCGATGAATCAGATCTAGACCTGCCAGCCAGAAGCGGTCGCACCGAAGTGGAGAGCGCCGATCGCCAGCTGAATATAATGCTGCATGCCGCCGTGCCCGGGACTTGTCCTCATTCATCTCGACCTCGACATCGCTCTCGCTCTCGATAGTACGAAGTGCTGCTGCTGCTTGTAAGTGCAAGTGTCAGTTCCAGTACCAGTGCTATTGCTATTGCTATGCGTGCGTAGCCCTCCGTCGTCCCTGATGTCCAGTAAGTATCAACGCAGGGGGCACGAATCCCACGCGCGCGGGCTTCTCAATCGGCTGATCCTCATCGTCAAAAAAACCCATTGCCCCGGATCAGATGGCAAACCAGCAGGACTTAGATCTGCCTATTGCCCTAAGGCGTCCGCCGCGTCGCTGCGTCAATGCAACAGCGGCAGCAGAAGCGGAAGCACCCGCCTCAGCTGGCCATATGTCTCATCAACCGCCACCACACCGTATCCGGGCCCCCACGCCTGTGTCGGCATTTCCAGAAACACCTCGCAAGGCCCGGTCCAAGAAGAGAGTCCGCTTCTCGGACCCTGGGCCCGCAGGTGATGTCTCTCATGATGACGGCTCATTATGCTCCACGGGACTTACCCCTATGGTGAAGCGCTCTTCATTGGGCGAACCCTCTCAGAAGCGCCGTCGGGCACCAGCGTCGGCTATGGCTGCGACCCGAAGACGGCCACCACCACAACAACAAAACACGGATTACCGAAATGAAGACTCCATGGATGACATCGACATTCTCTCATTACCCTCATCCAACGACGATCGAGGGAAGCGCCGTGTAAGGCGTGAGAGGAGCAGGTTAAACGAAGAGGTCGCCACGGGCAGAAGGAGGACTTCCAAGTCACGGACCCGAAAGGAGAATGAGGTCGTCGCAGCTGAAGTCGAGGCCGAGATCCAACGTCTACGTGTTAGGCTTGCAGACCGTGATGCAGAGATTGCCCGCCTCAACAATGAAACCATTATCCAGGACACGGAGCGGATCCTCCAACTCGAGAAGCAAATCGAGTCGTTGCGCGCTGAACTGAGTCGCAAACAGACGCCTATCGCTCTCTCAAAGACGAAGTACGTCGATGACGACGCAAGTGATGGCAGTCTCGAGGATGAGCTTGCAAATAAGAGCTTTTACAACTGGTCCATGTCCCCCCGAGATCCCTTTTCGGACAGTTACATGGATGCAGATCGGGATGTAACCATGGCGGATGTTGCATGCAGCACACCATCACGCAGGAGGAGGCGTGCCGATTCGACGCCTGCTAAGTCAGTCAAGTCGGCATCGGTATCCGCATTCACGTCCTTTCCCACACCGCCGTCGACGAGCCCGATTCAACCGATTCAACCGGTAACGCCACCATCCAGACGCCGAGCCTTCATCCCCGCCACGCCGCAGTCTCACACCGGTGTCCAAGCCTCACTCCCGGATCCTGAGAAGGAGGCCCTGGAAGCTGAGTTAGGATCGCTCCGCAGCGAGTTGAGCAAACTCACGGCGACGGTTGAAACCCATGCGGCGCAACAGGCTCGACTTTCAGAGAAGCTCGCTAGTGCTCTTTCTCAAACAACGCCTGCCGGAGAAGACGACGCCAAGGCCAAGGAGGAGGACTTCGAAGCCAACCTCGACAAGATACTCCAGACTCTCTCAGACCGCACCACCACCCTGAAGGAACTTAACACATCCCTTAGCACGTTGGGCTTCGCCGGCGAAAATGCAACCGAAATCGTCGCTACAATGACGGCCAACTTCCGTGCTGCGCGCCTGGAACTCGAGTACCTCACACCTGGCGAGATCCCATTACCGCTTTCATCTCACGGCGCCGAAGTCCTGGACCTCGTTTTAACGCAGTTACGCGATCTCGCGCGCAAGGCCCGCGAAGACGAGGACGCCATCGAGGAATACCGCAAGATCGAACTCTCGCTACACCAGCAACTCACAGCACAGGTCGAACTAGCAGACAACGAATCGACAATCCGCGAGCGCGACGAACGCATTACGGAACTCCACACCGAACTCGAGGAACTCAAGGGCGTGGCGGCGGGATTTAAGCGCGACGCTGCGGGTTTGAAGACGGAGATTGAGGCCCTCAAGAGCGCGGCGGACGGATATAAGACCACTGCGGAGGGGTATAAGCATGCTGCTGATGGATATAAGCGTGATGTTGTGGCGTTGCAGACGCGCGTTGATGAAGGCGCTGTGAATGCTGCGAAACTTGAGACGGATCTCACTGCTGCGCGCGACACCCTGATACAACGCGATGCTGTCGTTACGGATCTCGAAGACAAGCTTTCTGGTGCCCGGGCGCAGGCGGACGAGTTGGGTGCGAAGGTCAAGGAATTGCAGAAGCGACGGGATGCTGAGGCGAAAGCGCGGAACCAGACGACCGGCGCAGCTCTCGCGTTGCGCGATGCGAGGGTATCAGAGCTACGGAAGGAGATCGACACGGTCACTGAGAGTCTGCGGGGCGCGCAGGAGACGATTCTGAAGCTGAAGATGGAGAATCAGACGGTCGCTAAACGAGTCGAGATGGCCGAAGGCGAGAGTAAAGCTGCCAGGGAAGAGGTGGAGAAGTTGAGAACCGAGATCGAGACGGAACGGGCTGAGAGAGCTGCCCGGAAACGCAGATCTGCGCCCGGGACCCCCGAGCCGAGACCGGGCTCGTATCTTTCTGCCGAGCTAGCGCGCGGCGGACCAAGTATGAGTCGAAGCCTGGCCAACAAACCCAAGCCACCGGTTAAGGTCGAGAGGAGTGGACGCTGGTACATGAAACCAGACGACCGGGAATTCGGCGAGGCATAGAAAAGCTCGTATGTGCAATGAAACAAAAAAATAATAATGCGATTGTTTGGTATGGCGGTTCGGTTTGGTCAAGGGGTGTTTTTTCACTCGTCACACTCTCTCTCGTTTGATGTAATTTCTTTGTTAATATTTAATATGTCATCTTGTGGAGTTGGTGTGTTGGCATTGGTCGTTTTGTTAGTCGGTTTGGACGCTCGCTTAGTTGTTACGATGTATAGACTCTTCATGCATGGCGTTTTTTGATTTTAATCGATTCGGTTTGCATGAGTGTTAATATGATGGGATGAGTGTGTGAAGATAATGCGAAACGTGATGGATGGCACGATTGCGATTGATGGCACGTCAGGGGTTGAAATCAGGAGTGTTCGATCCGAGCTTGCCTCTCGCAAACGACAAACCCAGGAGTGAGCTTGCGCCTTCAAGTAACAGCACGCGAGAACAATCCCACATGGCAGCACACGTTGCCATTGTGCCTCATCATGATGGCTACACACACACACACACGCAGACCCTTTCCATAAAGCCAAGCCCCGTGCCTCACATATTCCCTTCACCCGCTCCTAATCCCTCACATCGTTCCAACCCCATCCATTGAGACTATACTATATACTAGTCAGTGCTTCAAAATCATTACTGACAGCTGTCTTTACATCAACCTGCTGGCCACCAATGGGTCGCTCCATCGTTGCACGGGAGCAATAGGTGCAGTCTGAATCTCCCGGATTCCACCAGCGTCGGGTGTACAGCTTTTCAGTCGGTAGGGCAACGGGGCCGGGCACGCAGTCAGAATGCCGGCACTGCCCCCGTCTATCCGTCACAGAGAAGACGGAAAGGGCTCAATGGCTGTTCTAAGTCGATGGCGGGCTCTATGTAGCCTCTTGACTCTAAGAGGTGAGGAAAGCCTCCTGCCGAGACACATATTTTTGAGGCGCAATCTGGTTGGGGGTCGTTTCTGCAGATGTCATTCGTATTCGATGATTTCGAATGCGCGTGACCACGCCAAAAGGACGAGAACCGAACAAGGCGTGACGGTCCTGTCCTGGGGGCTGGGAAGTGAAGACGCGAATAGTCTGTTTTTCTGAAGGGCCTGTCTAGGCCAAGATGAGCGAGATGTTCTAACAGCTTCCCTCGAGCCTGGCATGGCAATGTGGTAGACTGTGGACCGACTATATGATCCTTGAAGAAAGAATCCCTCTTCGGTAAGAAGTGAACGCTTTTGCTGGGTTGTATGGAGGTTGGGCTAACGGGAAATAGTAAGTCGAAAATGGGATCACCGCGTCGCGATGCCCGTGTTATTGTCAAGCGTATAGGACGCGCTGGTTTCACCGATCAAGTCCCACGATCATGACAGCCATGAATATGATCAGCGCCCGACCTCCAGATGATACCGGAGTCACAAAGATAGGCTACCACCCACCCCCACACAATCCATGACATGCATCTGCCGTTGTCTTATGCCTCTCTTTATATACTTGACCATCCCCAAGGCTACGAAGCAAGTCTCATGCACAGATCTTCCATGTCAGCTGGCATCAAGGCTGAAGTGTGATGATGATGGCCGTGTCCTTTGCGACAATATACCGATGCCTCCAGACATAATGGCCGACCGGCCAGAATACCGGTCGGCGAATAACCCAGCATATGGGGACGTGTCGAGCATCCAGGGACTCATGGACCGCTAATTCAGCCTTCTGCGCGGAAAGGCATGGGATGGTATGAAAAGGCAATCATACGAGAATCTCCTGGCACTCGAAAGCATTCCTGGTCGACCGGGTTTCGTGTCTTAAACCTATCAAAGAGGTGGACTATCTCTGTGATCACAGGACTCTGTGTTCTAATGCGACGAACGATGGTCTGCACACTACCTCTTCATTATCCAACCACCTTGGCAAGTTCCTGCTTGCGCACCTATATAACGGATTCAATCGTATACATGCACCCACGACGCGACGACTGTGAGCTTCGAACGTGGACTTCAAATCCTCGCCCGTTTCAGATCCGGCTCGAATCACGATGATGCCATGGATCATATCCGGCGCACGTTTCTCCACCTTGATGGCTAAGCCTGGAGCTGTACATGTGTTGTGCGGCAGAGGTCACGCGAGCCATAGCTGTACGTATCATCAACACACACACCTGGAATCTAGATAGGAAGCTGACTTCCCTCAGGTTTGCTCGGTTCCTGTCTCTAAGCAGGAAGCCGTCTTACCAGGTCGGGGACAGATCCGGGATCTTCGTGACCACTAAAACGGCCCAGGGAGAAGGCTATATATATAACGCAAACCACAACTTAACGACTGCCGACAAAGGCATTTGAACGATGGCCGAGAAGTTGACCAGGGCTGTCCCGATATACCCGAAAGCTCGGCCGGGAGATCCCACTGAGCGATAGATGCTAGCATTCGGCGTGATGTTGGTGATATGTTGTTGTCTCTCCTGCAGTCGAACAGCCACAGGGACTTGGGGATAGTCCATTTTCATGCGCGTATCTGCGGATAATTTCAACCCTCCAAGAGCGCGCTGTGCGTGTTCTGGCATTCTCCGTGGTCGCCGTGGCCGTCGAAGTATCGGTATGGATCATCCCCATTTTCAAGACTATAGCAGATGCTGACCCGCTCACCAGAAGATGAGGCACACGACTCACCCCATATGACGTCGAGTCGACTCGACTCCTAATCGGTCGGCTTCATCATCCTCGCGACAGACACGCACGTTTTGCTTTGACGGAGCCTTGCGAAACCACTCTGTCTGTGTTGTCGACTTAGGGGTCGCATGCCTATTATCTCCCGCAGCAGATCTGTTTGGTCTTGCTGCCGTATGTCCGGATGATGAATCCTAGTCGTCGGTGGCCAAGAAACGCATGGACAGAGAAACTTGATAGGGATGGGGCATTGTTGTTCCGGGTTGTGGCTATGATGCTTCGAGGTTCTATTGGGTTCTATGGGCAATTGATCATAATACTACTGATGAGTTGATAGGAATATTTTCATATTGTCGATTGTTTTGTAGAGGACTGGTGCCAGAAACACGTACCTGGTATTCAGTGTGTTGATCCTTGATTTGACAGATTTTGTATTTCCCGTAGAGATTGAGATGCCTGTTAAGAACGGCATGACCACTTAAGCTGCATCGTCCACTCACCCGTTAGCATCGACTATTATTGTTAACTCATTACGATTTACGTGACTTGAAAACTTGATGCAGTTACTCTGTAGTTTATAAGGTAATGCCAGGTACGCTGTAATGTGTGGGCGAAGAAGTCCGCATAGGTCACGTAGATGATGAACACCGGTCAGAAAAAAAAAACAGGTATGCCCTGGACAAGGGCGCGTAGCTGATCTCGAGAACAATTAATTGAAGAGCTAACAACTTATCACTGAACTGCTCGCGCGTTTAGGGGTGTCACGACTTCCGGAAGAAATGCCCTCAACAGGGGAATATAACCCGGTGATCCTGGAGGTCTACCAGAGAGACGAGAGTCCACACTGAACTGAAGTCAATGAGACAGATATGCGGGTTAATGTAACTACGTCGACAAAAGTTTAAGCAACCAGTTTTCTACTATTAAAGGAAAGAGAAGAAACGGCAACATGAAAATGCTAGGGTGGTTGACAATTTCTTGATGGCTCAGGATTCTATTACTATCTAACCCCGAGGAAATCAGGAGGGTATCAGAGCAGCACTTGGAGTTATGCTCCAGCAACAACAGCTAGATTCTCATAGATAGTGCGCTTTACAGCATAGAAAGTACCGCCGAGCTGGCCCGCTGGTCCCCCGCTAGCAGGTAGGCCGATGCTCTCGACATCGATCCGGCCTGTCGCTGTCTTTCGTACTACGACCGAGCCATCGATTAACAGAATACCCTCTCCTCTGAACTCGGCTGTGTGTCCAGACTGCTGCATCGCTTTACGCAAATCAGCCAGGCGTAGATCTCCGACGTGAAGTGGCTGCGCAACGGAGCGGGTTGCAGAAGCCATGTTTGTGGGTAAGACGTCCAACGTAGGCTCCACTGGCACATTCACTACGTCGCTCGGCTGTGATTCGTCTCCGGCCATCTTAATTCGTTTATTGGCTGCTTGATCGTCGCCATTCCGACTAAGTTGCTTCTGAACAGCAACGAGTCGACCGGTTATAGTGGCTATGCTTAAGCCACGAACACTCTGCCATTTGAGCTGCTTCACTAAGGCAGGGGTGAGTTTCACAACCCAAGCGTTCGTGTCGACACTGGCATCGATGACGGTTCCCGTGCTAGGCGTATAGATGTCGAACGATCCTTCTGCTGTGAGCTTCTTACAGTCAGAAGCCAAGGTCATGGTATCGTCGTTGCTTCCTCCAACGAGGATGAGCTTCCGTGGTTGAATCAAAGGAATCAGCATGTGAAGACTCCGCTTATCATGGATTCCCGCAAAATCGACGAAATCGATCTGAAGTTTGACGGTAATCTTTTCCATCGTAACAACCAACTTTGATGGACCATTAACCGCATCATCCGGATCGTCAGGGATCCCGTCCAATTCGTCATCAACGCCACTCTCTTGGGCAGTTAACTGAAGATCATCAGCGATACTTCGCGTGAGTGCGGGTCGCTTATGGGGATGGGACCCGTGGCTCTTATTCGGGGTCGCATCATCCCATTTGCGCTTCTTCCCTAGATTGTCGTGGCCGTCACCCTTGCCAGGCTGATCGACATCGACTGCATCACCATCCTCTCTTTCCTCTGCTCTGAGGAAATCCTCGGGTCGAATGACATCGCCATATTCGTCGTCGCGTTTACGTCGCATCGGGTGTGGATACCACCTGTCTCTTCCCTTCTTCTCTCTGACGTCGAAATCATGAACAGCTTTCTTTTTCAACAAAATATTAATGCCTAGATCTTCATCGGTAAGAGCAGCCTTTTTCCTGCCAACCTGACCTAGAGTAGTCGCGGCATTGAGGGCCCGACCCTGCTGCTCGTCCTCGGAATCTTCCGATTCGGATGAAGATTCGGAAACGTCATCCCCTACATCACCAGCTGTCTCCAAAGTCGTTATGCCTCCACCTAGAACGGCAGCCTGGAGCTGGCGCTGTTGAGCAAGCCACTGCTGGTATCTCGCCAGATCATTTCCTTCCAATGCCTGCTTCTGCGCATCCGCGAAGTCCAGTTCTCGCGAGATACCACGTCCCAACTCAACCTCGGCGTCATTTTCTTGGCCTTCTTTCCACCAAGTCCAGAGTGTTCTCGCTAACGATGGACTGGAAGACGAAGCAAGCGATGGATACTCGGTCAAGATGACCAGGTTAGTAGGATCTTGAGCGAGTTGCTTCAGAACCAACTTGAAGAATCCCCATTCGAGGCTGGCATCACTGGCAATGATGACCTTACCAACCGGGGCATGATTATCACCATCACGTGCGAGGACCTTATCAATCTGGCCTCTTCTGTCCAGTAACCGGAGAAATCTGAAGTCGAATGGGCCACTCTCTTTCCCTTGCTTAGCCCCATCATTTGCGCCATTAGGGCGCCTTGAACCGTCGGCAACAGCTTCAAACTCGCGCACAATACTGTCGTCCATCCACTCGAGCATACTTCGAGCATATCTCATAACACTGTGGACATTACGTCCAGCTAGGTATAACTTGGCCGACTTGAGCTTGCTATCATCCGATGAAGAATCGGCTCTCCATGCGTGTTCAAGTAGATAGGCTAGCTCTAGCACGCGGGCGCTGGAATCGGTAGGTATGAGGACCGTGCCTCCCTTGGCAACACAGGTCCTCACTTTTTCGAGAAGCTGTTCGTCTCGTTTCGTTCGGCCACCTGAAAGAGATGGCTTCTCACCACCACGACTGCTGCAAATAAGTGCTGTAGGTTTTCTCAACTGCTCGATAACCTCGGCGCCACCACCAGCGGCGCCACCCAACCAGGCGGCACCAGCATAGACATTCTCACGACCTTGATTCCAATCAACCGCATATACGATGGATTCAAGACCGTGCTGTATGTGCCAAATAGTACCACCTAGAGTATGACCTGAGTTATAGGCAGTGATGGTCAAGCCATTAAGGGGTGGTGAAAATGGTGAGCCGAGCGGCTGATGTGGTTGTGAGTATTTCAAAGGATGAATCAGCGAAAAGTACGTTGCGATCTCATCGGCGGTCGGCGCTTGCAAGAGGAAGTCGGATGAAGATGGAGCGTCCGAGTAAGATACACCGTCGAGGGCACTAGAAGGGATGGTCGTAGCAGCTGCCGGCGTTGAGGCGTACAAGTCTTGCAGCAGAGTCCTGCCGAGTCCGATTATGGGGCTTGTCGCATAGACGGGCACACGTGTGAACAGTGGGAAGTGTTTACAACAATGAGCAAAGGCGGCAATGTGCTCGGTTGTCGCATGGGTGAGCAGGATCAACGACAACGTGGGGACTTGCCTACGCGAGAGATATAACGGTCAGCAGCACGAACACACACAAAGGCGAAAGATGGACACACTTCTCAAGCTCCTTAAGCTTGGCGATGTCAAATGATTCATCCCAGCCGACGCCGACAAGGATCTTGATACCTCCATCGAGCTCTAGGATAGATTGCGACGCTGGCGATTCAGAGAGGGCCCCTAGCAACGGGCTGAAGGTAAACATGGCTGCATGATATTACTCTGTCTTGCGCCTAGATTGCTACGCAAACACCCATCAAAGACGATGGGGAATTCCTGAAGCCTGGCTAAAGCCAGAGGCTGTAACTGATAGGAAGAAAAGGGGTGTGTTTTAAGGAGAATTGAGGAAGTAGGTAGACGTGTTGTTTAGAGGTGAAGGTGGTATGTTTGGTGTGTTGTTGAGTTCTTTGTGGTGCTAAAGTTGAGGGATGGAATGGGTGACGGAATTGGAGGATAGGATTCGATGGAAGAATGGCTTCCAAGTTCGCGATGATGTCGCGCGACCGACAAAGGATTTGGGCAGTTGCATATTACTTCTTTGGAGCATAATGGTTTCTTCATAATTACGTTATCACAAAGTATCTTTGCAAGGCAAAATATGTCAGTATCGGGGGACCAGATCAGCTTCTGGAATCTCGACTAGCGCTTGGCCCCACCAGCAGATGCCCGCCCTTGCGGCCGAAACCTACCACCAGTTTGGGAATAGCATCGCTCGGACTACCAATTCGTAACTGTGGCCTCTACAAGTACAAGTCCGTACCTACGGAGCACGTCAGTTCAACAACCAGTCGTCCCTTTAGCGTTGATCGTTCTGCATCACCTTATGTGGAATATTAATAGTCGCATTAGGTGCTCAACTTCCACTGCTTTGACTGCGTAGAAAGACTGTCCGTACTAATAGCATCGTAGCCAGAAAAGAGACGCCATGACGCCCTCGCTCAAGGCCTAATAAAAAGCGTCGTTTGTCTCGTGCACCGGCTATCTTCTCCTTCTCCTCCTCCCTCTCCCTCTATCGCTACCACTGTCGCGCGCGCGCGTTCTCGCTACGAGACTTAATTGCCTGCTACCGCTGGGGAATGCCTATAGCGCTCACATAGAGAGCCCGTCACTTTTGATAATCCACACGAAAACCCCATTGACTGTCTATTGCGTATTCCTCGACGATGAGCGAGTACTCCATGTATCACGCCCTCGGGCAGGGCGAGCAATTCGATCCGAACGACCCCAATCGAACCTCACAGCCTGCGCCGCCTCAGTTTCAACCACCTGTCGCTGCGCAACCATACCAGCAAGGCCCTGGTCAGCAGTACTATGGCACGCCACCGCCCGCGTCGGGTATTGTAGGAGATGATGCTAGCACCGGCCTGGCTTCTCAAATGGCTGGCATGTCGCTAGATGGACAGCATGCCGCCAGAAAGAAGAAGAAGGACCGCCATGCGTTCCACACCGTCGAAGCCCCTGCCGGCTCCTCGCAACCGTACAACGGCATTCCGCCACCAGGAACTGCTCCGACAGCATTCCTAAACGCCGAGACTTCAGTAAGGCCCGGTGGCCAGTTCATGAACTCACCTACCTCTCCGAACCAATTGCCGGTTCCTGGCGCTGGAATGTATGGTTCGAACCAGTTCCCTGCTCCCGTAAACGCGCCGTACAATCCTGCCTCCCCGGCGACGCCCGCCGAGTTTGCTGCTAGATCCGCCCAACAGCCACAGGCGCCGGCTCCCGGATCGTCTTCAGGGGGTGGTGGTGCTATCTCCCCGGATGACCTTCCGAGTATCCCCGTATCAAGAGACATGCCGCAACAATACTACCTAAGCAACGTCTACCCGACCTTCGAGCGCCATGTTCCCCCTCCTGCGACGATTTCCTTCGTTGCATTTGATCAAGGCAATTCTTCACCCAAGTTCGCTCGGTTGTCCATGAACAGCATACCTGCTACTGCTGAAGGACTCCAGAGCACCGGTCTACCGCTAGGTCTCATTCTCCAGCCACTCGCTGCTCTGCAACCTGGAGAGTTGGAGGTTCCCGTGCTTGACTTTGGAGAGGCAGGGCCCCCGAGATGCCGACGCTGCCGAGCCTACATCAACCCTTTCATGATGTTCCGCTCTGGAGGCAGCAAGTTCGTTTGCAACCTCTGCACATATCCAAATGATACCCCACCGGAGTACTTCTGCGCCACAACACCGCAGGGCATCAGAGTCGATCGAGATCAGAGACCGGAGTTATCGAGGGGCACGGTCGAGTTCACAGTACCTAAGGAGTACTGGACGAGGGATCCGACCGGTCTGAACTGGCTATTCGTCATCGATGTCACTCAAGAAGCCTTTAACAAGGGCTTTTTGGAGGCATACTGCGAAGGCATTCTTGCTGCTCTCTATGCGCCTGACGGAGGCGAAGATGCCGAGAACGATGGTGAGCCCAAGCGGCATATACCACCCGGAGCCAAGGTTGGCTTCGTAACTTACGATAAACATGTTCACTTTTACAACTGCAATGTAAGTTTTCAGCGCTTTAAATTCAGTCACGCTCTCCATCTACTAACACATACCAGCCTGCTCTCGAGCAAGCGCAGATGATGATTATGCCTGATATCGAGGACCCCTTCGTTCCTCTGAGTGATGGCCTGTTCGTTGATCCGTATGAATCTAAAGCTATTATTACTTCTCTCCTTACTAGGTTACCGACCCTCTTTGCCAACATTAAGAACCCCGAGCCCGCTTTGTTGCCGGCCCTGGGCGCTTCTTTGGCTGCTTTGGAGAAGACGGGTGGAAAGATGGTCTGCTCCCTATCTGCTCTTCCGACTTGGGGTCCAGGCCGCCTGTTTTTGAGAGACGACGGAAAGTATCCAGGAGGCGAAATCGACAAAAAGCTGTATACCACCGAGCATCCCGCTTGGCGCAAGCTTGCGGAGAAGATGGTTGCCTCTGGTGTCGGTATAGACTTTTTCCTTGCGGCTCCCTCTGGTGGGTACTTGGATGTCGCAACCATTGGTGAGTTCAAAATCCGTGACTGAGGACGTGATTCGTGAATATTGACGTGTCAAATAGGTCACGTCTCATCTACGACAGGTGGAGAGGCGTTCTACTATCCCAACTTTGTTGCTGGCCGGGATAATGCTAAGCTCTCTCAGGAGATCAAGCATACTGTGACCAGGGAGACAGGTTACCAGGCCTTGATGAAGGTCCGGTGCTCGAACGGTCTTCAAATATCATCTTATCACGGCAATTTCATTCAGCATACTTTTGGAGCCGACTTGGAGATTGGTGTCATCGATGCGGACAAGGCCATTGGTGTCATGTTCGGGTACGATGGCAAGCTTGACTCCAAACTTGATGCACACTTTCAAGCAGCTCTTCTCTACACAACCGCCTCTGGTCAGCGCCGCGTTCGTTGCTGCAACATAGTCGCCAGCGTCAACGATGAAGTGAGAGAGTACATGAAGTTCATCGACCAAGACGCTGTGTACAGCATCGTCGCCAAGGAGGCCGCATCTAAGCTTGTTTCCAGCTCAAGCAGTCTGAAAGACGTAAGACAGAGTGTGACGGAGAAAACCATTGACATATTGGCTGCCTACCGGAAGAACGTCTCTTCGCAACCTCACCCACCAGGACAGCTCGTCATGCCGGAAAAGCTTAAGGAGTTTTCTATGTACATGCTGGGTCTGATCAAAAGCCGAGCGCTCAAAGGTGGTAGCGAGACTTCGGATCGAAGAGTACATGAGTTGCGCATGATTCGGTCGATGGGTGCGACGGAGCTTAGCTTGTATCTCTATCCCCGGATGATACCGATACATAACCTCAACCCCGAGGACGGCTTTCCCGATGAAAAGACAGGCTACCTCAGGTTGCCTCCCGCCATCCGTACCTCATTCAGTCGGATCGAGCCGGGCGGTGTTTACCTGATCGACAATGGACAGCAGTGCCTACTCTGGTTCCATTCACAGACTTCGCCCAACCTACTCGTTGATCTATTCGGTGAGGGCAAGGACAGTCTCAACGCGCTGGACCCCTACAGCTCAACCCTGCCGGTCTTACAAACGCACCTCAACGCTCAAGTCCGGAATATCATCGAGTTTTTCAAGACACTCCGTGGCTCAAAGGCCTTGACGATCCAGCTCGCCAGGCAAAACATCGATGGCGCGGAGTATGAGTTCGCTAGAATGCTCATAGAAGACCGGAACAACGAAGCCCAGAGTTATGTGGACTGGCTGGTTCACCTCCACAAGGGAATACAACTCGAGGTAAGTGTCCTTCACTAATTGGAAAGAGGAATCCATATTAATTCTTGATTTTTCAGCTGGCTGGGCAAAGACGAAGAGAAGGCGACGAGGGAAGCATAGCATCGACTTTCTCCGGCTTACGTCCTAGTTACTGGTGAGAAGTATACGCGATGAAAAACCAAAGACAGTCTGTAGGCATGCGCCGGGGACGCGCACACTAGAAAACCATGAATCGAGAGAGTGTGGATAATACCAAACCTCGAAGGGAGCTGTTGTCCAAACAAAAGCGAAACATTGTCCTGTCGGTTTGTTTCTACAAGGTAAAAACGAAAACCGCGAAGGAAACACCCCGGTCATGCTGTATTTTTTTCCTCCCCTGAATACCACTAAGTATGATATTACGTTTTCACCACCATCTCAGTTTTGGTGTACTGTCGCTACAGGAGGCCTTTACATGTTGATTTTAATACCGAAATGATAACAACTCCCAATTTCCTGCTCCTTGCGACGGGTGTCGTGTTAACTGCTGCATACTTCCATTGACAGCCTCCTTCAGAACTGTTTCTTTCCAGGATGCAGGGACGCTGCTCGAATGAGAACCAAAGTGACGTTCAGAGATACCGATGGTGCGCTTGTTGTCTCCTTATTTCCGTCCATATACTCGGTTACAAGACAATACAATGCCGAGCGAATATCCAACGCTCAAAAGCACTGAGATTACTATCGCACCCAGTTCAGCTGTTGCGAAGACGAATTCACCACCGACCTTCTCTCATGTTGGATACCATAGCTATCTTGCCACTCCCTGTATCCAAAAACACAACATATGCAGACAAGCAGCGCGCGCCTGTGTATCAATCACCTACCGACGACTTCCTAAGCCTCAGCTATGCGAAGCTGACTTCCCTAACAATTTCCCTCATCCTCCTTCTCACTAGAACGGAAAAAGAAACCAACCCTATCATAAACCAGAAATCCACAGTTCCTTTCCTGCGACTACCCGCTGCCAGTCGCCGTGGTTCCCTCTCTACCTATTTTCCCAGGTATACAGACGGAGACCCCGTAAGCATGTATGTAAGACCTGTCATTCATCGATCATGCATATATCATGATCGAACGCACCGTCAGCAATCCTCATCTACCATATACCTACATACATAACTACATGTGTACCTACCTAGGTGAGTAAGATAGGTAGGTAAAAAAACGAAAACGAAGTCGTCCCGCTCTCGGCCGCGAGGTTCGTACGTACCGCGCGGGATATAACAAACCGAACCGAACCGAATGGCGGAATTCGAATTGCGGATCTACGTAGCGAGGTGAGGTGAGAAGTCGTTTAGTAGCCAGAAAAGATGTGAAAGATGATGAAGGCAAACAAATGTCGTCGTCCGCGCCCGACGTCTGTTCCCGTACTCGATATCCATGTCCACACCCTCCCTCTGTACCCTTGCTACCCCCCTACTAAAGAGCCTACTGGGGGCCCTGTTCCTCTGCCGCGTAACGCATGCGTCCCGTTACCCAGCTGGGACCTTTTTCACCGTGACACGAGAAATGTCTATCTCTCGAATTGGGGATTCTTTGTGTACTGTTTCCTGCAGGGTCGATGTGAATCATGTGATTTCGCGAGCCTTCGATGAATGTCTTGCAAAAGGTCATAATCCCCTTTTCTTACCTTGACAGGAGAGAGGGTTAGGGGTGTTAGTACGGGAAGCCCCCCGATCACGGTCTTACGCCCGTTAGCTGAAGAGACGGCCTTTTGAGGCCGCCTCGGGAGTCCGCAGCCAGAAGAAAATCAGAGTGATGAGGGGTCTCAATTTATTTGTCTTGTTTTCTCGGGTATTGGGAAGACCTGACGTGAGGTGAGAGCTCGCGCGTACGGGATACAGGCTAGTCTGGACCGCATCGGCTGTCTCATGTCTCGTCTCTTCGCATACACTTCTGATACACTTTATCGATGGAGGTAGAGGTGATACATCTGTCACCAAGACATGGGAATATAGGAGGAACTCCTCCGGGCTTTTATCTTCGCTTCTGTGAAGTGGCCGCGCGGCCAAGCTTAGGTCAGTTACAACTGCCAGGAATTGTTGTAGTGCACAGGAGCCACCAGATAGTAATACAATACAAGTATCCCATAAGTGAGGCAATTAGAATCCAGGGGCTGAGAGACTTGAGAGAGCCACGTCTCTGTTTCTCCATCCAGCTATGCGCAACATCAGAGAACTCCCGTGAACGCCCAAAGTCCCTCCATCTCAGAAATTGATTCGTCCCCGTTCTGTCTAACCGTTCTACACCTTGTGTGATCGTGGATGACCTGTATGGTTGGATCATGACGTCTCTTTCGCTTTTGTCCTTGTCCATGAGAAGTCAGGAAATTTCTGGGTGTTGCGAATGACAGGAAGTAGGAACTCGAGATAAAACAGCGCTGTCCGACGACCAGAACTCTTACAAGCATTCACCACTCCAATAAGAACATAGACGCCAAGACTCTCTAAAGCAAAGACATAGGTGGCACAGACAACTTCTCAGGTTGCTCGACTTGGATAGGTAGCTGGTGTTCGGATAGATCCGGCTTAGGTTGCATCGTCCGCTGGTCCTCCAATGTCGTGCAATGGCGTACGACAGTTTCGAAGATTGACAGTTGTTAGCTTGTGAGCATGGAGATGTCATACCGAGGATCTATGCGGTTCATTAGATTGTGTATTTCACCCGCGTTGAAGACGTTTTGGAAATGTTGGAAGTCCGTCAGACCCGCCGATTCTTCATAAGAGTGCGAGCCTGCATTAGCAGAAGACCCTGATCTCGACTTGTGACGACTTGTGTGGTCGTGTCTGTGCTTCCGATGAAGGTCCTGGAGAATGAACTTCGTCGTGCTAGCATGGATGTCCTCGAATACGAACGCTACGTGGTCGAACCGCCCGCGGATTTCCGGGTCGTACAGGAACACCTCTCTCCAGATCTCGGCAAGCTCTTGGGGCGGATTGCGACAGCTATTTCCCAGGCCGAAGTCTCCGATGACCACAGACCGATGGCCGTAATATGCGCAGATTCGGAGAGCTGACCGGATCTTGTTTTTGACGAGATCTCGTTCCATTGGGAAGACAAACTTCGAGCCCATCTGATTGAGTCTCGGCCATCGTACAGGAGGCATGGAAACGACGGGTAGATCATTCCATCGGCTTAGCTTCTCGTACCGGTCATGAGGTCCTCGGAATACGACGACGAACTCGGAGTAGATACCGCCCTCAGATGGGATGGGATAGTTGCAATCAACCTGAGAGCCAGGTCCCGGAATACTCAAGGCAGCTGAAAGAGTACTGCGTTTACATAGTCGTTCTTCGTATCCGACAAGTCCTGACTCCCAATCACCGCCAGCTCGTTTGTCATGGGCAGCGCAGATGAATGGTATTCGAGTCTGAACCCGCTCTTTCCAGTCGATGGCAAACTTAACCGGATCACCGGCACAGATGTCTGTTGCGCCAGTCAATTAGAGCACGGCCTCTGAATCAGCAGTAGGATAAGGGGCAGCTTACAGAACTCGGGGTTGGGGGGCAATGAAGGGCCCAGGGGCTGTAAAGGAATTTGTTCTAGTGGCTTCTGGAATAGATACGAATGGGTTGGCCATTGCTGAGCAAAGTCCCTCCGAATGATGGGGATGTAATAGTCCTTTGTTTCGGACACGACATCAGCAGCCTTAGGCTTAGATGAAGGCATTTCGACAGATAGGCGCAAATAAAACCCCTCCTGGTTCTAGTCCGTTCCAGTTACAATTCTCCTTTGATGCTTCATGGTATTCGAGAGAGAGGAAGTGGGTAGACAGACATCCATCCTCTTATACAACTGCCAACATCACCCACGTGCGCCATATAGCTCAGCAAGAACATCTCGGTAGCGCTCGAGCAAATGTTTCGAGCCAGGTCAGCCGAAAGTCCACGCCGCGGCGAACAACCGATATACTCTGTGTGACGGAAATCAAAATGATTGCATGATCAGGCACATAATGTCCTAGACATTGAAATGAGCGAATGAGAGATAGGCGATGATATGTCGAGAAGACGAGGGCATTTCGCCTGTTCTTCTTGGACGCCTTCGAGAAACAGCGAAGAAACTTGACTGAGAAGCCATGTGACGCTGTAGATCTTCCAAATAGACGGGAACCGAAGTCCCAAGTGAGATCAGGAAACACACTGCAGATAGCCGAGGTCACACAGATCTGGATTGTACTCTTCACCGCGCAGCATCTTGAGACAGTCTGGGAGTAGTCGTGAGACGATTGGATATGCTGATGTCGAAGACCCTAGCATGTACTCGGTCGAGGCCGGAATCGTCCAATCCAGAGGCGAAGACTATGAGACCAAGCTGGGTTCCATTGGGACGGATGGGACAGAGATGAGGTCGTTCAATTAAATCTTCCGATACAAGCTCGGCTTGGAGGAGACGAGACATCCTCTGTATATATCTCCTCCCATTACCGAGTGATGTGACGACTCGGAGAAACGACGCAGAACGGCAATCAAGCGCCAGTTGTTATACCAATACCTTTGAACGAACCGAGAGTCGTTGATGTGAGAATCATGCCATGGCAGGCTGCGGAAGCTCGCACATGCCGCGAAAAAAAGCACGTTACGGCATGGCGCAACTCAGGGATAATATGTCCATCTGGAAGCACAGGAAATGCCAGAACTTCTCAGGTGAGATTCCTAGTCGTCGGAAGGCCCATATTCAGTACTATGGCCGACAGCTCCTGTTGGGGATATCTCCTGAAATCTGTCATATCGGGCTATGAATAGAATCGAGAATATCAGAAGATTGTTCCACCGAGTCGAGTGAGATCATAAGCGTCCAGATATGGCAGACGTTTTGTTTGTCACCAGATGCAACGGGAGACTGTCTTCGATTTGTGAGATGTCAACTTCCAACCCTCGAAGACCAGGAAGGTAACGGGTAAGGCTTCTGAAAAGTAATATGTCAGAATCGTACTCCGATGTCTTGTGGCTGGAGTAAGCAGAAAAGAATCAGTCTTGAAGATATAGCAAACAACACCGGCGTGCATTTCTCACTATTCACTTCCGTCAGGTCGTTTCTCGGTAACTGAGAATCTTTGATTGATTTATGGTGGTCAGCTGGATATGACGGCAAAGATCGTCACTACTATGTTTCTCATTGAGAATTTGTTCACGGCGAAGGGAATAAAGCGTAAATTTTGTGTGGGAGTTGCTCGGATGATGACGAGTCAAGAACGATGGAGGGTGAGAAGAAGAAGTCGTAGGGCAGAATACGTGAAGTATGATCGGATGCCAGGTGCGCCAGCGATTTACACACTCTCTTCTGCCGGCCTTTGCAGCTGTTAAGGGATGAGGTTTCGCTTCCATAAGCTCTAAACAGCTGTCACCAGGTGCTAAGCTTGGCATTCCTTATGTAAGCTGAGTAAGGTACTTCGTACCTCTCGTGAACCTCAATTCTTGGAAAGCTTCATCCATCTTCAACTGATCCTCCTTCACCCATTCTCATCCATCGATTCTCAGGCCCTGGTTCAAGGCACGGCTCGAATTGAAGCATTCGGCTCAGTAAGACGTTCCATCGATTACTCATATTCCCGAGTAAGGCATGAGAATAGCGATTCATTGAGATGTCTGCAATTCTGCCGCGCGTACGAGGAATCGTACGGACATGTCCAAGACGCCTCGTTTTCTCTCCCGCTGCTTCACGAGCATACATATCTACGAGGCCAGCGACCATTTCTGAGCTGCTTGACTTAAAACTCGAGACTCCAATCGAGAGCGTGAAGATAAAGGGTCATGTTCGATCCGTGCGGTCTCAGAAACGTTTCCATTTTGTTGCTTTGGGAGATGGCTCGTCTCTAGAATCGCTGCAAGCGGTTGTGCCTGCTGATCAGGCCGAAGGGTAGGGTGTTAGTCGTGAGAATAAAAGCACAAAGCGTCTTCAGGCTAACACCAGAGTCTCTAGCTTGACCGTTGGCGCGGCTGTTCAATTTGACGGCTCCTGGGTCCCCTCTCAAGGCCGCCTTCAGAGTCATGAATTGCAAGTATCACAAGCCACCGTGTTGGGGCCCTGTGACGCAAAGGTGTGCTCTATCTTCATCGAGCGGCTGAATCTCTGTGGTCTGATGCTTACGTACGTTGCCAGACATTCCCAATACAAAAGAAATATCAGACACCCGAGTTTCTGAGAACTCTACCCCATCTTCGCCCGCGCATCCCTTTCAACTCGTCTGTCTTGCGCTTTCGCTCAAGTCTAATCCAGTGCTTAACGAGTTTCTTCAACGAGCGGAGCTTCGTTCAGACACACCCTCCGATACTCAGTTCTTCGGACTGCGAGGGTGCGGGAGAGGTCTTCCATGTCGTCACAGGTAGTGAGCGCCATGCTTCAGCCGCTGATCCAGCCAAACCCTTCTTTCGACAGCAGGTCTATACCACTGTCTCGTCTCAGTTGCATCTGGAGGCCTTAGCCCAGTCTCTTGGCAACGTATGGACACTTTCGCCAACTTTCCGCGCCGAGCAGAGTGATACACCCCGGCATCTGAGTGAGTTCTACATGCTGGAGGCTGAACTCAGCTTTGCGGAGAGTCAGAATGCCGTAATGGATCTAGTTGAGGATATGTTGAGGTATGTCGCTACTCGTCTTTCAGGTACGAAGGTGGTTGGCGAGCTGCTTCATTCGGACGGCGATCGCTCTCCAGATCTAGCTCCTCTTGAGGAAGTCAGCCAACGTTGGCGTGGTCTTACTCAAGATGCTTGGCCACGGATAACCTACACGGAAGCTGTGACATTGTTGGAAGCTGCAGATGTGCAATTCAGTCACAAGCCGTCATGGGGTAAAGGCCTTCATACTGAACACGAGAAGTACATTGCCACCAAGGTAGGCAAAGGCTTTAGTCCGGTATTCGTCACAAACTACCCCCGTGACATCAAGCCATTCTATATGATGCCAACCGATGCGGATTCCGGGGTCGCATCTTCCGGGGCCACAGTTGAGTGCTTCGATCTTTTAGTACCGGAATTCTGTGAGATTGCGGGCGGCTCGATGCGTGAGCATCGACTATCTGATCTGATAGAATCCATGCGCGCCCGAGGCCTCAATCCTACATTGTCTTCTGACGGCCCTTCAGAAACTCCTCAAGAAGCTGGCAACAACCTGGATTGGTACGTTGATCTACGACGATGGGGTTGCCCACCTCATGGCGGATTCGGCTTAGGCTTTGACCGCCTCATATGCTATCTTACGGGCGTTCAGACGATACACGATACCACGGCCTTCCCTCGTTGGTATGGTCGGTGCGATTGCTAAGCGGCTAGCTTTGCGATGCAAAGCGCTGCTCGTTAACCGTTACTCCTCTGGGATTTAGTCTATCGCTCGTGCGACACTCATTCGAGACAGTCATTCCTTTCATGACTCTGGGCGAGCTATAATAAGGCTTTATCCACCAAAGATCTAATTGTATGGTCGCCAACTCATCTCAACACGCCAAACACACTGTCCGTACTCTCTCCCGGTTGCCGTGATCCTCTAACGTCTTCACCCTACCTCCTTCGTGAAAAGTACTACATCGCGCTGGCTCCCGATCCTAGCCCGAGACCATCTGAGGTCTGCTCCGGAGACCGATTCGGTCTCTCCTTATGTAATAACAATTGCCGGCCCGTACGTCTCGTGCCACCCATCTGTCATTGTGTGTTGGAGCCGTCGTCTCCAGTCAGTAACCGGTGAAGCTGTTAAGTCCTTCCCCAAGCCAGTTGTTTTCGTTCGGCTCATGGAAACGGGCCACTCAGAGTGATATGTTCCAGTTAGCAGCCGAAACAAGGTAGTCAAGCTTTCGAATCGTTGTCAATGCTCGCGTACCCGACGGCCCCATTTTACGGCCACATTTCGGCGGCTACTATGGGGAATATCGAACAACAGCAGAGCAAGTTGACATCGAAGTTTCACCTAAGCTATAGCCTATGGGTGCATCTGCATAATACGTACTCAAGTGGTTCAGGCCTACAGAGACAAAATCGATCTCCATACTCGAGCACGATAATGATGATCTATCCTTCCTCCGACGATCACGAGCGTGGTGTGCTTAGTCGTGCCGTAAATCCCGCGTAAGGTAGCTATCGCATGCAGCCGAGGCCACGCACGGTAGTACGGCAGCGCCGTACCGCTGGCTGCAGCGGACAATTCGAACTTATCTGGCTGTGTGACTCGTGCGCTAGATATCTGGCATCTTAGGCGAAATTGCCTTAATCCAACGCTTTGCCTCTTCACTGGTATCCAGAGCGATGTACAGATTACACCAAGATACGCATGTGACGGCGAGGCGAACATCTGGCTTTCACCCCCCTTCGTACGGCACCGCACCAGGGAGCTACACAACTGTGCAAGGCCTGGGCCTGTATGACCTAGCAACCAACAGTCTTCGTGTCCCCGACTCGGTGGCCAGTGCTCAGCTATCTCACGTCTCGGCATAGAGCGGCATGTCAGAGCGAAGATGGCGATACAAGCTACGCAAGTACTCTGTACGGTTCTGTTTCTGACCAACTTTCGAACGAATAACATTGGCTTGAGGAGCCGATGACACGCCGGCCACGGCCTCTTCTCTGCTTCTGCAACTTGATCGGATCTCATATTCAACAGCGATTGGGGGTCCTGCACGACCACTCCAAGCATGCAAATGCACACGCAAAGCAGGTAACCTTAATTGCCAGCTCCTTTTCGCGGACTCTGCACCACCAACACTAGGGAATCACGGTGACATCGTGCAGGTGTTCCCATTATTGTCCCATACGACGAACAACACAGGTTGAGCCTAGGCAATGAAGTGCCCAGTGATGGCGTTTCCACCTTGCCTCACAACTCATACTAACTACGAGTAAGTATTCAAGACTTGTTCCCATCCTTATGCACAGACTTTTATCCGTCTCCGGGTAGCCGAAGCTGGACCCATAGACTGATTTCTAATGTTACCTGCAGGCATATTTGTTCTCTGTCCTCCTCTTTCATACATGTACATCCAGTAGCACCAATCACTGGAACTTGAGGTCACGGGTTCACTGCTATCGTCGTGACACTGACAGTCTCAGTCTCAGAGCGTGATATCGGGTCGAAATGAGTCGAAATATCACCTTGGCATCGCTTAAGCAGTCAATCTTATCTTGGGTCACGACCGCAAAGCAACGTATAGCAATGGTTCGCCTTCTGAAACCGTTCCCAAGGTCTACGTTCAGTCGGTCCTACTTTCATGAAGCTGCTTCGTCCTTTGCAGGTCATTACGGCTATCTTGAAAGTTCTTCAGCCATATTTTCGATGAGGACCAAGAAACGCACTTCCGTGGTTATGCGGCTGTTGACAGCGACTACGATACGGAATACTCGATACTGTTGGTCGTGCTACATTGTACTCGTACCGTTGTTTGGTAGGTCACATCTGCTGTGACACCAGACACTTGCCTACCTCCTTGTACTGTTGAGAAGTACTACTCTACTCGTACTGCGTAGAGACATGGGTCGCTGCCCCCAATTCTTTTCATTTTTTCTAAACCTTTTCTTTCGGTCAGGGGCCCGGCAAGAGGGGAAGGAGAGGGGTTGATCGCGACGACCAGCTTGCCTAATCTGTTGCTGACGATGATGGGGTCCGCTCATCATGGATTCCGGTAAGACGACTGCGTACATCAGCGTACGAGTACCAACTTTTCAATGGTACCTAGGAAGGTATACTACCTATACTAATCAATCCTCAACAAGACCGGGCTGACGTTGCCGAGAAGCGGCGCACATCCTGACGCACGTGAGCGAAGTTCTTCGGTCTAATCGTTGGTTCATGTAACTGTATGGTTGATTGGCATTGCCCATTGTTTACCACTTGGGGTCGGATTTGGCGGTCTCGGCACACGTTTGAAGGTGCAAAAGATGTCTGCCTTATACCCCTTTGGAACGATTCCGTCACCTCGCAATCTGGAGTGTTGGGACGGGGATGGTGTCATCGATCTCTTCGCTGGCGCAGATTAGGTAGGTCTTACATTTTTTTATTACATATCAGCATTCCCTCGGCCGTCATTCTCGTGGGTGACATTGGAGGCGTTGAGGATTAAGTGAAAGGCGATGCGATGGTCCTTTTCCCGATCCTCCAATCGCAATCCAGAGGACATTTTGGCCGTCATCCGAGTGTGGGATCCAAACCGGCTATCTACCTTCTCAGCAATGGGGTTGCGGTTGCAGTCGCAGTACTGCTACTCGTACATGCAACTGATACACAACACAACACGACACACACACACACAATACCGAATACATACACACACGTACGCACGCACACAGTTGCTCAAACGAGGCAGGGTCGCATCCTCCCAATGGAAGCTGGTCAGCGGCTGGCTTGGTGGAGGCCGGTCCTGGGCGCATCATCTCACGGCCCTACAAGCCTCGCATGCGGGTGTCGTGTGGCGTCCTTGGTCGCGGGGGTCTGATTCGCTCGCGCCTGCATGTCCCTCGAATTAAGCTTATAAGCTTGTTCAGTGATGGGATGCATGGTGTTCGGGAATCGGAACTTGGTGGGGAGAGTGGAGGGGGGGGAGTACGATTTCCAACGCATTTCTCCAACTGCCGCCTATCCGTTTTTTCTTTTATTTCCCAAAATACCCATTTTGGTACGACGGGGATGTTTTTCATCCCTGACCTACGTGGACGAAGTATTTCCGGTGTACTTCGCGTGTACGAGTATGTGCACGGATTACATCTCGCTATACCTCCTTGAGTCGAACGCATGTTGTATCCATGACTTCGTTCGGAATAGGTACGAGGACGATACGTTTGCCATGCTTCAGACTATCGCAACAGCACCCATGGATCGTCGCCCATTTTATCATCTTTCGTCTGCGTATTGATGTAACATCGCTTCCCACGGTCTTACTGGCACCCTACGAGCTACAACAGCACAACGAACCAAAACAACACAGCACCAGCCAAAGCTACCGGTCCTTCCGCGATGCATCCAATCGTGTCAGCTTTCCCTCCGCCGTTGGATGCAACGAGGCTTTAGCCTACCTGCTGCGTACGAGTACATACATACATACGTACATACTTGTACCTACTCTACGGCTTAGCAACGGAAATAAAGTCAACACGCACGACTGCAATATTGCTGCAAGTGTTGGCGACACGCCGTCCGCCAAGCGCGATTAGTCATGTCTCTCATGGCGCCACATCCGGATCGACGAGCGCGACACATGGTGCGGGCATTGGGGGCGATCTATCTCATGCAGTGTATGGCACGGTAAGTGAATCGCTGAAATTTGCCCATACGTGGCCGAACCATCGACCGGGTTTCGGAAGCACGAAGACATTATTTCTTGGCTCTTGCGGCACATCTTTGATTTTGTATCACGGAGTGGAAAGCTTCTTCTCGGGATAAAGACGACTGCCCCTTATCATTGCTGGATAGGCTGACGGCGACAGCTACTTAATTTATCAGCACATATTATACATGAAGGTATGGATACAAGTCCATATACTCGGAGCTGCGCCCCGAATATGTACCGCGACTATTCGGATCGAAAACGTCTGCGCGGATGCAAGCTTCTTTCATTTTCCCTACTTCGTAATTATGCAGATAGGGAGATGCCGTCAGATCCATCTCCAGCCCACTACAACCTGGTTCCTCGCATCCCAGGTGACGTGCCATCACATATTCTAGTGCGCAAGCTAGCCTGCAGGGCTGCGAGGCGCACCCCCCGACTGCCTGAAAGATGATGCCTTACGCCAGTCCTACGTCAAGCGGCCCGAGAAGCAGAGCGGGGGTAGCTCGCGGGAGGGTGTGTTTTGGAAATATGCGATCGGCACTTTTCTCTTAAGGTAGGTACCTTGCGACCTCACCATCGGCGCTTACGAGTAGCCTGGCTCATACCTACCCGGAGCAAGGCAAGGCGAGGGGTTCCCCCAAATCCCGAGTTTTTTCTGCCCCCATTTTCCTTGTGCCTGGGAGGATCATTTGGAATCACGGGTCGACCGGCATTGGGCCGTAGGGAAATAATGAGGCTATAGCAGGATCCCCTCTTCCGTGACGGGGCCCTTGTGCGATTATACTCTGTATTACTTCTCCCTACCTACTCGTACTTGGACACGACATATGCTGTACCCTTTCTCTTTCTCATCCCCAATTGTCCACCGTTGCATTCCTCATTCCCCGGACGTCTCGGGTGTCTATATCCGCGGTTTCAAGTGCGGTTCACGGGGACACTGAACCCGTTTTATCCGCGCCACGATCGCTGTCACTGACTTCGTCTCCTCTCCTCTGCTCTCCTCTCCTATCTGATGGACAGGAAAGGAGGAGAAGGAGGGGAGGAAAAGATCAGCCAGCCACAAAGGTCAGGACGTTTCACAAAGCGGGCGTCACGGACCTACACTACATGAGTAATGTGACCTCTGATACCTCTACGTCTCGCCTTGTTGGCGATGCCGGGTCTTCCGATTCGGTGGGTGGTTTTGGATAGATAGAGATGTACGTATGTATGCGGGCCGCACCGCTTATGTACATACGTATGTCTATGGCACGGTTTACATGGTGTTGATGATCCCCCATCGGATGCGATTATCTATGCCTTGCTTTGTCGCTTGGCAAGAGGGTAAGGATGTAAGCTCTGGTTTGATTAGGATGAGCTTGTTTTGATGAGATGAGTGAGGATGGTCGTGTAAGCCTCGCTTGGGGAGGTTACCGGCTGGAGTGTCAGGGATGAATCCAGGGATGGACTGTCGTGTGGGATCGTCTTCAGCTAGGAGACGCTGTACGCAGGACTATGGATCATCGCAGTTGCCAGGTTGCGGAAACGTAACGTCTGTTCAGCTCCATGATGACACCGGAAATAATAAGAGGTAAGGAGGAAGCTGGAAACATCTCGCCGTTACCGTTACTGTCCAAGAGACCTATCTACTGCTATTGATCTGCAAACGGCCATGGACCATGGGAGCCGTCATGGCGAAGGGACAACGGATAGGGTATACCCGGTCCTTTTCACAACGCAAATTCTTGAATGCGAGTCCCAGGATCTCGGTTGTCACGCGATGTACATCGACAGCATCTCGGAGTTCGGCGCGCGAGCATGCGGCTCAGGTAATTACCTCGGTAGGTCGAGTGACAATTCCACAGGCATCATAATCCATATTCGCGCATCGAATACCTAGCTTGCTCGTATATACCGACATCCATACATACATATGGTATTGGCGAAGCATGCATACGCATCTCGAGATCCAACCATACATTAGGTACGTAATCTCGCTCACGACGGCTCCTACTCGAACTGCCGTGGGATTCACCCCTCCTTCGTCTTGGCATTGGCAGTACCGACGGAAATTATTCTTCGGCACCTGGAAGCCGTAACTCGGATTCCGCCATCGCGAGACGATGGAACCAACGACGAGCTAACAACTTCAACGACAACGACAATAACAATAACAGCCCTGGGAAGGCCGTTGGTTCTTAGACTCCGGGCTTCGTCTAGAACACACATCGGACGGAATGCGGAGTAGGTAGAACACAGGCAGCTGTCGTCTAGGGAGAATACAACAAACCCCAAAAAGAATAAAAGCTTCATCTCGGCGTTAAGGTGGTGATGGCCTTATCGCCGGGTCCTGGGAGATGGTTTTGGGGCGGGTTAACTAATGTTGTTTATTTACATACGGATTAGCTACGAGCGGTGGGATGGATAGATATGCGTAACGGACCTACGACGGCATCGTATGTATTCCGTACGGATTAGTTTGTTTGAGGTTTAATGAGGGTGTGGCCGGTATGGACTCGTGAGTTTGCATGTTACTAGATGGATAGGATGAAAAGCATCGTGCAGTAATACGGAATAGATAGATAGATAGCAGCTGAAGAGGTTTTATTTTTCCATGTAAGGAGGTACCTAGTGTTAGAGGTAATAGGAGGGGATGACAGGTGAACGAACGAACGCAACGAACGAGTCAGGTAGGCGTATGTGAATGCTTGGCGATGCGCCGGCTTGGATTGGTTTCTCTGGAGCTGTATCTCTCTGTACGAGTATGAAGTACTCGTAGGTATCTCCAACGAGACGGATTAATCCGTACCTACCTACTATGTACCGTAGAGTTGTTAAGACTGTACGCAAAGTCTTGCCTTGCTAACTGTCTGCGAGCTCGAACTGTCTGGGTAGGTAGGCACGGAGTTACTAGCAATGTCTACGAGTAATAGGTACCCCAATCAACAGGTACGGAATAAGTACGGAACTCAACCATTGAACCATTGAAACAACAAAAAAAATTGCGAAAAAATCAAAAAAAAAAAATCGAGGGAGGATGTTTTGTTTTTCAGCTCGGCTCGGCGTGGAATTAGGCGTTGCATCGGGGACGGCGGGATGGATACTACCTACCTAACTAATTAGGTCTGATTATTTGCGAGATTCTTCCCTTTCGTACCTATCTCATCTAGTACCTGGGAAAGAAACTGGGTTCTTACGCCCTTGGTAGTGTGGACTAGGCGTGGCAGTTCAGCCTGTCTAGATCTCTCTGGCCAGCTTTGAAACAGGTCACGGTAGGATATGAATGAATGGATGAATGGATACGGAATTGCGTCACGTCGCCAATTACGTCGTACCACATTGGTAAGGCGAGATGGAGCTTGGCGATATGTTATCTTGTCTTCTTGAGATGGGAAGACCGTCTGTTAACTGTGATTCGGTAACACGGACGTTGAGAATCAGGATATTCAGTTCAGGACATCATCAGAGACACATCACGAAATAACCCACCGCACGGACATGAAGAAATGTCTGATCCCCGATCATATCGGGCACGACCTCGTAAGACGGGCTGAAGTTCAACGTCAACTCCTCAAAGCAGGATAATTATGTCCGTTACAAGGCTGTGTCCAACAATTCCATCCTTAATTTTTTTAGTATTTCGTATTTACCAGGTTGTTAAACGAAATACCATCTAGATCGGCCTATGAAATGTCAACATCTGTATCGTTCCTAGATAGGGTATATTATATTAACGCCATGTGCTCGATCCATCCATGCCCTACGAGCACGTGGCGTCGCGCCCGAATGCCTGCCACACCCACGTAACTCGCATGCGTGGGCATCGACAACAACTTGTCCTGATTAACTACTTACTTTACTCGGTATGTAGATCAAGAGTGAATAGGGCTTGACGACGATAACTGTTGGTAGGAGGTACGTACGATGTGATCAATCTGAAACACCAACAGCGTCGATGCGTTTGTTCGGAATATTTCCACGGGAATTCGGGGGTGGAGAAACGCCCTATCGAAAGTACATATGTATGCAGGTAGGTACAGTACTTTGCTGCGCCTGAGTTGTCGAGGCGT
Source organism: Xylaria sp. L1 SY-2022 (assembly GCA_023079495.1). Lineage (NCBI taxonomy): Eukaryota > Fungi > Ascomycota > Sordariomycetes > Xylariales > Xylariaceae > Xylaria > Xylaria sp. L1 SY-2022. The sequence continues at coordinate 1,971,262 of JALIDW010000009.1, forward strand.
TCTTTATCGTAACGTGTATCGAGGAGTGCGTCTAAGATATTCCTATGTAGCAGATTCGACTGCGATGACGTGGTCGCTACATAGGAAGGACGGTCATATTCCTTTCTTCCATCATCATATGGGATTGTTCTCAAGGTAATACCGCGTACCTACCTCTCGACTTCTTTCTTATTCAAACACGGTACAAAAATGCAAGCTGAGAACATCCTGTTGGTTCCATGCCATCCGTCCACAGCTGTGTGAGGTCTTCTTCTCTCTTCTTTCTCCCTAACGACGTAGGGAATAGCGCGGCAAGGGGATCCGAAATCCCAACAACCCACCCACGCACGAGACCCAGGCGTTTGGGAACGCAACGCGCTTCCGTCCGAAGGGGGGGTGGCGAATACGTGTTAAACAGGAATGGTGCTTACATTCTGCAATCCGTACAAGTAATCCGTAAAGTAAAGTAATCCGGACATAATTAGGTGGGATGAAAAGAGAGGCATAATTAGGACTGCGAAACTCCGTCCCAGGTCAATACGATACGGACGGAACGCTCTTTTCTCGCTGTTTTGTTACTCTTTCGAGTAAGGAAGTTTTTTTTATTTCTTTGAAATACGAATAGGTACCTACATAGTAGATATTCTGTGGATGTGCTAAAGAAATTCCCTGCGCTACGGCGTCTGCGTCGGGATGATTAGAAATCCGTAATTCTGTTTGATAGATTCTACGTATGTAGACAACAGGTAGAAAGCGTGGGAAGAAAAGGAGCAAAACCATTGGGAATCGATCGGTCTGTGACGGCGCTCACGCTACGGCATTCGAGTTGTTACGTAGCCGGGCAGTGGGCGTGTAGTCTCGTGTAAGACGTATAAGTTGAATGTCGACTCAACGCCACATGCGATGGCCTTTCTACAAGTTCGCACGAGAACAGCAGACTCGTCAAGTCAACCCAGATATTCCGAGAATTGGGAACCAAATCACGGACTGCATACAAGACAAGACGAGACAAGTAGGGCTGCCTGCCTACTCCTATCGCAAATCAGAAATTCTATACGAAGACGGCATGAGCACCGAGTCAGCAGCAGCAGCATGACCGATGACACGGGGTGTGGCACGAGAGAAGATGTATCTTCTCAGTTCTCTTGGACGTACGTAATTAATTAAGTCAACCAGTTACCAGTTCCGTACAGTACGATACATACGAGTATGTACATAGGTACTCGTACACAGGCATGTATGTATGTGGGTAGGGTAGACATCGCAGGTTCAAGGTTGTGTAGATCTCGGCCAACGGTCACCGGCCGTCGATCCTACACTAGTAAGGGTGCAGGGTCATGGTCGTGGTTCGTGGTCAGGATTTCAGGGTCAGGTACGGCGGACCAGAGGGGTCGTTGTCACAAAACAACTTTTTCAATTATACGTTCACACCAGGTTACCGCACCTAATAGGCGTCCCAGTTCTAGGTAGTGCTCAACTAATTCGTCCTCTATGGATTATTTCGTCCGTAACCCACTCTCATCCATGCTTGTAAAATACCGCTACATACGAAGTCGGCGACGCTTCTACGGATTATCGGTATCGAATTCGCTTCGCTGCACGTTCAACCTCCAGATTCTCCCGTCTGTATACCTCTTGGCGTAGTAACGTTATTACTCGTTCCATCTCTCTAATTGACAGATGAGGAAGATCGCGTTCGCTAACGTCGATTGCGTGCGCTTCGTCATCATCGGACTCCTCAGCTACGAATAATTAGTATAATAGAAGTAGAAGACATCAAATAAAGTAACCTACGCTGTTCTGCAAAGCGGTGTCCGTTACGAGATCGGTGGAAAATACACTTATTTGCAGACGAAGAGTACTGACAACAAGAGCATGCTCCGCCGAACACGTCTTTACCGAATGAGATACATTCTGCGAATGGGCCTTTTCCATTCACATTTGTACATGCTTGACATGATCGTACGTTGCGTTGCGGAAGCATGATATGGGCAGCAATGGCGTTTGCTTGTTGTTGACGCGTCGTAGAGAAATCGCATACGTACTCCGTCCCTTTGTCACGTAATGTCTTTGGACGAATACATCGTACGATTGACTTCCGTAGTTAGTATAAGTATTTCGTAAACTATACGAGTACATGGAAGTAGTCTTTACGCGGGATCTCTCGAGGACTTCTCTTACTGTACTAATCTGACTTCGTCGTAGATCATCAATTAGCTTAGTCGTCAATTGAAGATCCGCATCATCGAGAGATTCGTCATCTTCGTCCGACTCAATACACAACGGTTTCTCATCGTATCTCCAATACTCCAATCGGAGAGTACCGTCGTCGTTGCGATACTGCTTTCGTACAGTCGACATTACTGCGTACGTTTTTGCGTGTAGTGCGTAGTATGGTGTTTGTTAAGCTGTTTGTTGATGCGCGTCGTTTTTATGTTGCGTTTTCGTACATTGTAATACGCGACTAATCTATAATCAACGTTTCTAATGTAATTAAAAGTATATCTCAATACACGGTAGTGGTCTCGAATCTGACGGCTGCTGCCGGCATACTTTGTGTGCAGGCGCCGCGTATAAGCCGCCCGCAACCACCATTAGCTACGTAAGAATACTTTAGTGGCAGCCGCATAAGTAATGATTATGTATATGTAATCCGTATAAAGTGAGTATTAGCGGCGGCAGGGGGCGCCGAAAAGGCCACAGCAAGTCGGGAATTACAATGTTAAGCGCAGCGCAACTTAATGAATGCAACCACTCAAATTGCAAGTAAATAGCTTGTGAATTCGCTGTGATATCACGTAAAATAAAGTCGGACTACACTACCTAGTCAATATATGTTTTGCGGTCGGCCGGAGGCTATACAAGTACTGTACCTAATCGGGCAATTGTGCTGTCGGAAACCACAGAGTTTAGCCATTACCGCTGTTCAGATTAGAGGTGGATAGGGCTTGTAGTTGCCGAGATATCACCTAAAATAAAGTCGGACTACCCTACCTAGTCAATATATGTATTGCAGTCGGCAGCATGCTGTACAAGTAGGGTACCTAATCGGGTAATTGTACCGTCGGGCACGACAGAGCTTAACCGCTACCGCCGTTCAGACTAGAGGTGGATAGGGCTTATAATTACTGAGATATCACGTAAAATAAAGATTTAACTAGCTTATCTGTGTATTGCACGTGATACGAGTTGTGGGAGGCCGAATTAGCACTATGCCTGGTAGGATGCATGTACCAATTAGTCATGACATAATAATAAATAAATATGCGATATATGAGTAATAGAATGTGTTATATGTAACTCGATAAACTTCTTAACGTAGAATTATTGAATTTAGATTTTCTTAGTACTGCATAGTTAGAAAACTACTCAATATCGCATTGAGCTGCTCATTATGAATATTTTGACCATATATGTGATAGCAATACGATCATGAATACTACCATCCTAGATTATACGGATAAAGTTTGTGTCACATAGCTGAGATTCAGAGACGGCTCACGATGCTAATACGTCAACATATACAGCACACAAAGCCTCATTTCTACGGAGGTTGAGCTCCGAAGCTTAACGCACGGCCACATCGTTGTTATGATCATGTAGCAGGCTCTGACACCTTGTATTGATGCTATGAACAAAGACTCTAAACTGGAGAAGAAAGAAACAAAGAGAACTAAGTTTACATGAGTGGGAACCCTTCTTATACCCTGCGTCGCCTGGTTCTGCGGTGGGAGACGCCATAGCTCTGTGGTGGGTGACGAGAAGCTCTGCTGTAAGAGACCAGCTGGTCCTAGCGTGAACAGTGAACAAGCGAGCTCCGTGGTGGGCGACGGCGAGCTCTGTTGCTGCAGATGAGCTGGTCGTAGCGTCAAGCATAGATAAGCGAGCTCCGTGGTGGGTGACGACGAGCTCCTATGTCAAGCACTGGCGAAAGAGCTCCTGAGATAGTGATGACAAGCTCCGTGATGGCGGTTGCTGCTGAGCTGTTAGGCAGAACCGTCACAATCGTGATGTCTTTCAAGACATGCATCCAAATACTGTCTGACGCCATATTGCCCCATATATGATTTTTGCTGAGTGTGAAGGATGGGCAAGGGACAGCTGCATGTACCTGCATACAGTTAAGTATATAGGAGCCGCGTAGGTCATGACTACCATCACCAGGGAGTGCATGTGAGCTCAATCGCTGTGGTCATTGGTGATGATATCCTGTCACGGGGCTATCACACTCTACGGCAGTTCATTTCACAGCTTTACAGACATCGTCAGTAATACGAGGTGTTCTGTCAAACTATCCATCCACTGAAGGTCACAGCGAACATCGAACTATACCTACAAACTTTCGAGCTGTGCACAAGCAAATGAAGAGCACTATAGTTATTGTAAGATCCCGGAATGGCCCTTCCAGACTCAGAATGGCTTATAGAGTTTCGCAGAGATTTACAGTGGTATTCGCCGCCATTGGCAATTGGTACCTGTAGATATCTAGGAGAGGGTTGAAGGGCTCGTAGGAGGAGGGCAGCCCCCATCTTATAAAGCATCACCCGCCTTGCTGGCAGTGTGCCAGACCCGTTTAGTATGCTGGTAACCCACCCGTACTTTCCCTGACAGGCCGCACAACCCTCCACAGTTCGGATCTCTGTTGACCACGGCATTGTGACATCAGGATGCCGTCATTGGGGCTGGCCTACTCACCGCGGGTCACTGTGACAGCATCTACTGTCTCGTCACTGTCGCAAGTGTTGTATTGGCGCATACCTCCCTTGCTCACACCTTGGGACGCACGGATATTGCTGTAGGAGGTTGAATGCGCTTAAGGGATGAGGTTGAGGGTAACGTTACATCTCACTGTTGAAACGTTACTCCGGGATGATGGAACCTTCCAGTGCCGAGCACTGCTGCCTGGTGCCGGGCACTGCCACAGCTCCGCTTTTCTCATGTATATAATCCCGCTCTGTTTTCTCGTTTCCTTCGTTAGTTTCTTCTCTCCTTAGCTTTAGTATTCCTACCGGAATATACTACAAGGTTGAGCCCTGCCTCAGCGTTCGTGTTATTCTCATTCGTGACAGTATTAGTGACAATACCTGTAAGCCTTCGGAACGAGCTGCCGTATAATGTGAGAGCCATGTGACACAATATTATTACCAATAGCCACAGCTGTTGAGCCCATTAACGAGATATCTGTTTACGTTTACGTTATTGCTCATGCAGTCCGAAACCCACGGTTGAACCTAACTTAGAAACATAAACCACTCGCGATACTACAATCTCTGTCCGCTCGGTATTGTTGCAGTATAGCTCGTTACACACATGATTATCTCCTGCCAGTTTTTCATATTCAGCAAGGATCATATATTGAGCAACAAAGCGTTTAGTAGTATTCGGTTGCATGTCTTGAAGGACACGACAATGTGGCCGTGTATCAAGCTCCAGAGTCCAACCTCCCATGCGATTAAACGTTATGTGTCGTACATGTTGATGTGTTAGCATTCTGAGTCATGTCCCGCTCTTAGCCATATAACAGCGGTTGATCTTCATCTTATGTGATCTTCCTTAGATTTCCGTTTCTTTTACACCTATTAGTGAATGATATGCAAGTTGCACAGGATGACGTGTAAGGCTAATCTATTTTGGGTTCATCTCGGTCATCACACTAGTTTTAATATCCCTTTTACATGATTGGTCAGCAAGTGTTTTGTCGGTTCGCTTAGTCTCGCCAGGGTTTGTGCTCAATTTTTATCTTCTGTCCAAGATTTTCCTAATGAAACGGTAATACTCAATTTGATTTTATCTGATCACGCTTGATCGTCGTTGATTCACATTGACGGGTGTTGCTATCACGTCAACTACGTCGACACAACATGCCGCGAGCAAAGACTGATTTGGGCCAGCACAAGGATTGGATCATCAATCAGTATGCAGCCCACGCCACCATCGAGTCGATAGTGAAGGGCCTGCAGGAGGATTTCTCATTGACCGTGAGCCGGAATCTCCTGTATAACCGACTGAAGCAGTGGAATGTGCCTTGCCACCGAACACGAACCCTACACAGCCAAGTATTGAGTGACCGCCTAACTACACTCTTCTTTGAATATGGACTGTCAGACCAAGCGATCCACACGACCATGGTGCGTGACGGGTTTACGATTGCACCCTCCCAAGTCAAGAAGCTCCGCCGCAGTCTGGACATTTATAGGCGCATGCCACCACAATTGGTACACAGCCGCCAGGAGGAGCTACGAGCATTCTTCAATCAAGAACAGCATGCTCAGGGCATCGTGCGCCGTATGGGACGAGGGAATCTGTATACACACATGCGTCAAAGACAGTTCAACCTGTCTCGCGATGCAATCTTCCGTGTGTATAAGGAATTCCACGACGAAGCTGTACGGGGCAGATTACAACAAGCACACCGTCGCCGTGGTGGGTGGACAACACCAGGTCCAAATTACATCTGGTCCGTGGATGGGCACATGAAGTTGGCACAATATGGGTTTGAGATATATGCCGGCATTGATGCCTTCTCTCGCTTCATCCCTTGGTTCTTCGTCGGATTGTCTGCTCAAACAGCGCGATCGACATTTGCCCAATACCTCTATATCGTGAAGGAATATGGGTTTATTCCTCAAATTATCCGGTCTGATCGTGGCAAGGAGACTACGATGATGGCGGCAGCACATTACATTCTATCATGCCGTGCCAAAGTAGAACGATTTCCACGACATATCAGCGGGGCCGACGCCCGGTCTCATCGGACTAACACGGAAACTGGCGGCAATGAACTTGACATAACGCTTGACGAAACACCGGCAGATGAACCGCAGACGACAACTGTCGCGGATCAAGAAAAACCACTCTATTGGTCTCACTGCTGGTCATATGGCAAGAGCACACAGAATCAGCGAATTGAGAGCTGGTGGAACCAGCTTCAGGAGAATCGCACCCTATTTTGGCGAGTAAGAAACCTGATTCTACAATGTTGGAATGATCTTTGACCATCACAGAACTACTTTGGAATGTTGAAGGGCACCAATTTGTGGGAGAGGGACCGTATCGAAGATCGCATCGCGTTGTTATACATTTATATGCCCATCATCCGGCATGAGACTGCTGAATTTGTGCGATTATGGAATGGGCATCGCATCCGGAGGCAACGCCGAAGACCCCACGTCGTTTCTGGTATCCCATTTCAACTTTTCACTATGCCAGACCCTACACAAGGGTTTGTTGACCGTCGGGTTCCATTAGACAACGCGGCGTGGGAGGAGCTTCAAGGTCTCGTCGATGTTGACGGCATCGACTTAGATGAGTATCTACCAGCCACCACATTAGAGATCTGCGACAGCATCTGCAGCACGTATACCACGAGGATTGGTATAAATCCAGGCTTCAATGACGAAACACCCTTTCTATCGGAGTATGAGCGCCTGCGCGAAGATTTGCGCACATACACTTCGTCGGGATATCAACCACATTTGGTTGAGTGTGCCAAACCACGTGGCAGTTGGGACGAGCTTCGGGACAGACTTCGCCAGCATGGCGTGTCTGTGGATGAGTTGGAACGCGTGGACCCTGATGGCGAGGTGGATGATGGACCATAACTCGGCGATGGAATAGTTTGTCAGATAAATATCTTCACGACTCATCAAACACTGACGGCCTTGATCAAGCTTGATCAAGTGTGATAGTCTACTATCGAATTGATACTATGTTATATACACGAACACTCAAACATCATCGTGACCAACAATAGACGCCATATCCTCCCCAAACGCATGGACCCCATCTCCGAGCACAGCATCAACATGTGAGCCGCCAAGGCCAACAGTGGAAGGGCCCACACGGGCAATCAGCGCTTCCCCAGAATCCAGCCCCATGTCAGCACGCGTCGCAGAACGGGTCTGCAATGGGGGCCCAAGCCCATCATACCTCTTTCCCTTTGAAGTACCATTGACGGACGAACTATCCGCTACAGCCTCCCTCTTGACAATCATAGGCGACCGCACGGCATCAGCTTTTGACTCTGCCTTAATGGACACCCTGCCCCTTGTGGAGCGTTGTGGTGCATTGGAGCCCGTGCGACCAACATTGGAAAGTGCACTTGATGACGGACGTTGGACACCCCCACGCTTGCGCTTCCGTACAGGGCTAGGGCTATCCTCGTCCGAAGATGGCGAGATAGGTTGTGGGAAGTACAGGTTCAAATTGAATCTGTCACGGGTAGCATCGCCCATGATGGCCTTCACATCACATAGTCGAATGGGCTCGCTCTCATTCAATGGCATGTCAGAAACAGCCGCTCCATTCCCAGTTATAACAGTTCCAACCAGACGGCAGTTTGTCTCATGCACAAATGGAGGAGGGATATTCCAATGAGTCTTGATGTATTGAATGAGCTCGTGGTGGTTGTCGAAGAATGTTGTGATGGAGACAGCTTTGCCAGACATAATCTTACACCGACGTAGCTTTTCCAAACGCACTACTTCTAACGAGCCGATTCGGTCCGTGTACTCCTCGGCAACATAAATGTTGACGCCGACGGTGTTGACCACGTCCCTCGACAGGCTTACTCGTGCTGGCCACGCTCTCAGCCATCTTAGATTTGGCTATACTGTGAGCATTCTGGTATTCCTCAAGCACCTCCTGTTTAATTCGGGTTGGGGAAGCAATGAGGCCAGTTGCTGTATGATTGTGGCGACGAGAAGAGAACAAGGTACGCCCTGTGGCAGGCGGGCTTGCGGTTAGGTCGATGACCACTGGCCGGCGCAACGGTATGCCACGATCTGGACAAGACGTGGTGTTGGTATCATTGACGAATAATGCAGCGTGATCGACAACACACGACATGATGTGAGGATGAGCTTATTGTCCGTATTTGAGAATGGTATATAGAACCTGATCAATATTGTAAGTACTTGATAGAACTTGTAGGCACTTGATAGTATATGTGTAGCGGTATTTAAAATAAACCAAAAAAATATTTGTGTCTTTCAAAACTCTCATATTGAAGCCGCATGTTATCTCCCCTACAGATAAACCCAAGTCTGAAAATTTTGTATATTATAGGAATAGTGCTCAGAATAGCGTATTGCCAATAGTAGTGGCCTCAACCTGCATTCGGAAGCGACGTCCGGTCGAGATACGGTATCACTGCCTTCATTACTAACCTCACACTATAGCGTGTACAGATCCGTGATTCCTGACAACGCTCCCTATAGTGCGCTCAACTTTGATTTTGTGACAACGACCCCTCCAGTCCGCCGTAGTCAGGTCAGGTCGGTTCCCGCTAGAGGGTCTGTGAGCCGTTAGTCTTTAGGAACCTGGAAGAAGAAGAAGAAGTTAAGAACTCTCTCTCTTTCAAAGTGACTCTTCGAGGAGGATTCCTGGCCCCAAGCCCAGCATGGCTAGGGCGCGTCTGTGAGTGCAACCCACGACAGGGCAAGCAATGGAACTTTTTGAACCGGGGGGGGTTGAGGGGAGGAGTTCGTTCGACGCTAGGAATCGTAACATTTTATGGGCGCTTTTTTTTTGTAACAGATCACTTTTTTTTTGAATCGTGTCACGCTCGTTTCCGCCGGTCGAAACTATGAAGACTTGGCGGGTCTTATCGCCGATGTCAACGGCGATTACGGTGCGGCGTGCAATTCTTGGCGTGCTGTTAGCTCCTGGTTGTTGACTAGGTAGGTATGTTGTTGACCATGTTGTGTCATGGTTCTGCGTAACTTGCGTGGGAACCAACTACCGAGACGATATCAGAATCGATTGGGCAATATGATCTTTAGATGAATGCTTTACGTGTGGTTTTCAGTCCCTGATTCCGATCACTGGCTCGGACTCGGGTTCAGCTGTGTAAGTCAGTCAGTCAGTCAGTTCGTGTTCAGTCGCATCTGCTCGCCGGATTCCCGTCTCAGGAGTGGATGGCGTCAAGTTCGGATTTTAATTCCCCTTCCTTCCCATGGCAACTGCATGTGCCGCCCGTCCATCCGCACACGATGCAACGGTACCAAGCCCCCAATGCTTCGGGCTCTTCTCGTGCTCATTCTCGTCGCTACCGTCTCGTTGCTAGTGTTCCGTGGGTGTTTCAGACTGGTCGATCTGGTGGCCGTCGAGCAGCGACGCATGAAGGTCTTAATGCACACTACGGATGGGTTCGTGAGGGAACCAGACTAATAAGTGCGGATTATGCGGAGTCCGTATGGAATCCGTATTTCGAGTCGTTCATGGCGGAATGCTTACACGTGCGGACTGTTCGTCCGTTCCGCGGTGGAAGAAAGAAGAGAGGATCGAAATGTGGCTCCTCTACGAAATAAGCGTGCGTAAGTCCGTCTACCGTCCAACAGCAGCAGCAGGAACCCACGGCCAACAACGCCTAACGACACCGAGACCCCGAGAAAAAAGGGCAAAAAAAAAGAACGAACGGGAACTTGGCAGGTTGGTAGTGGTAATAAGCTCAGTACTAGTGTAGCGTAGGCGATAATCCGTGAAGAAGGGGGAGGGAGGGAAATCCGTCAGCACTAGCAGTATAACCTTACTTTTTCGCAGGCGAGATGCAATTCTAGGCCAGCCACGCTACGGGCGAGGTTCTTTCAGTGTGTAATTCGTAGTAATTAGGTAGTATCTACGGAATATGTACTGCACTAGTCTCGATACGGTAGTAAATGGCGGAGGAGTATCGGCACAGTATGTACGACGTAAGGAGGACTGTACGGGGATTTGCCTCGGTAGATGGGATCGCAGCATCGCACGAACGGGAAGGGAAACCTGTCGGGCACTTACCTAGAGCATACGGATCACGGATGCGCGGGTCCCGATTGCGTGGTTTGTAGGGAGCGCCGCCCTTGCTGCCGCATAAACAGGGCATGGATGCATCTCGATTGGGGTTGGTGCGGGCGATGTCAGGTCAGAATTCCGTGCGCTTTTATACCCACTTCTTTAAGAATTGATCTAAGGCATAACGTATGGCCGGAAGAAGGTACCGGTGTCGAATCGAGGCCATGTTTGCTGGTGATCGGCGGGTTCGTATGTATTCCGTAATTCGAGGAGGTTACGAGAATCACACACTAGACGTTTAGACATGTGGACTTGGACGTCGTGGAGAGCATCCGGTCCGCGACTAACGTGTGATCGTACGTACTCGTAACTCAGAGAACTTGGGATTACCGAACTACTACCTGCTAGACATACGGAATAAGCACCGCATTGCCATTGCGGCACGGAATTCCTGATGAAAACGGGGCGGTGAGTCAGAATCCGGCTGGGTAGCAACGGCTCTTGCTCTCTCGAGTGTGACGATCGACAAAAGGTAGGTAGTATTATTCCGTAGTGTGAACGGGTAGGCAGTGAAGTTCCGTGCTGATCACAGACTTGGGAACGATGCGAACAATTATAGCCTCACCTCACCTACCAAGAAAAGGAAAAGAAAAGAATAATAGTAGGTAGAAAACCCCCGGCGTTAACCCGATCTTGCCGTGCTTCCCGTATTACGAGATGACTAGTGGTAGCGAGCACGAGTTTTTGTCTGTCTCTGCGGGACATATTTACCGTCAGTTCCGTTCCCTCATACGGAGATGTCTCAAACCACGTTCGAATAACTAATCCGTAATCATCCCATCTCCATCTCCGTCTCCTTTTTTTGACCTGACTTGTATGTGTACGATAGCACGGACATGACATCAGTCGAACGAATCATGCCAAGAATAATCTGCTCCTATCCTACGTAGGTCTGTATTTTCGGATTACTTATAAGCCTCGGTTTCAGATAGAAGAAAAAACGTGCGCGTTGGTGTTTTTTATTAGTCGTGGACGACCATGCGAGATCGACATAACGACTCGGGACCGTATGCGATACTGTACCGGTATACCCGCCCGAACCAGCTTGTGCCAGCGTCACACCCATGTATCTCGTCCCGAGTACAAACTATATATATGCACTGTGACACCCTGAATTCGACGGCGACACAACGCAACGAACGAGTCCGAAGATCCTAGCCTTGTTCGGGGTTTCGAGGTCGGCAGGAAACAAGCGAGGACTTGTTTGCATTTGACTCATTTTTTGTGTTGTTGTTTGCCAAGGACGAGAAAAAACTTCATCCAAACGGCCCCCCGATTCCTTTCCGCGAGATCTTTTGCTGGGTATCGTTCAACGAAAAGTACCGGTTGTTAGTGCGAATCTACGTTACATGGCCTTTCTCATCGCTTCATCGCAAGCTACTACCGGTAGTAGTCACATATTCGTACATACGGATTACTTTATCATTTTCGTTTCTTGTCCTCGTTGCAAACAAGCGGCTAAGCAAGGAGGCTCCAGCCTGGTGGCTGTTCCGGAGTTCATCTGCCGTATTTACACTTTGCTAGATCTGCGTTTACCTATTACTATCGATATAATACGATCCATAACTCTCTCTCGTGATCTTCAAAAAAGAAAAGGAGTCAACGCCTCGATTTCCACGCGGTCTAAAAATACTTCTAAGGTTTTAGAGTTAGTGCCACGCCTTTTAGTCTCAGTTTTAGTTAATCCGTAGTTCGTAGCTTAATCCGTAGCTTAATCCGTAAACGCGACACTTCTTTTCTGGCGTTTGATATGGAAGAGTGACAAAAGAAAAAAACGAATCAGTTGCTTAAATTCATGCTTAAATTTTTCGATAGGTACTTTAGATGAGGCGGGGATGGAGAGGGGCATGAAAAAATAAAGAAAGCGGAAAAGCAATTCGGACCCTCGTGGTCGCCAAGATGTCAGCGCCAAGATCTTGATGAGGGGCGTTGATCCATCATCGTGGCTTACCAATACTGCTTGGCGAGTTCGTACCGGTACGAAGTACGTGTGGACGGCAGGTCGACCAGAGATGGGTTGAGATTGGTAGGTGTGATTCTGTATCTCAAATCACGTATCTTGGGTGCTACGTACCTAATGTTTACAATGGTCGTTGTCGTGGTGCTGAAGTGTAAGTGTTGCGTTGTGAACTGCTGCGTTGTGAGCGTTGTAGTGTACCAATGCCGTGCCTCCTCGGGTTGGCGTCTGTCTCTGCTGTCAACATTTCCGAGCTGACTGAACACCGTTGAAGCCGCGATACGTAGCCGGCTTGTCGTCTCGCCAACACATTTGACAGTTCATGAATTGGAGGCAGATACATCGGTTATCTGTCTGACAGATGGTGTTGATCTGGACATGTACAATTCCGGTACTCGTACGCGAACGGTACGAACATCACCATCCTATTCGTCGGCAACTCGTCGCTGTTGCTCGGCATCTTCCATGCTATAACGTCGACTTCTTAAGATGACTAATAGCCAAGAAAGGAAACCGTTTTTTCTTTCTCGTCTGTCTTTCTTTCTCACATCGCATCGTAACCTGGAAATGTTACACTACCGGAACGCTATCTTCATTAGTTTGGTTTCGTTTCTTAACATCTCTGTTATAGGTACGTTTTCTCGTATGTAATCGTTGTTGGTTATGACTTGTCTTGGCCTCATCTTGTCGTTCCTATTCCCATTATTCATTACTCAACAACATGCATTTCAGCACTCTTGTTCGTTCTCTCTCTCTCTGTTAAGAAGAGTGGATTCACCTTAGCTCGGACCCGCTGTTCATCGTAAGTACTTCGTAGCAAAATAGTGTAGGATCGTCGCCCCTCCCTTCCCTTCCCTCCCCTCCCTCTTTCGACCCTCCGGAAAGAAGCTTGAATCCTACCCAGCCAGTGGGAACTTTATTTTTCTTCTGAAGGGGCAGGGCGGGTTTCGATGTGCGCCTTGTTGCCTGTTTGGTCTAAGTGGGTGTGCACTACGTTATGCACACACGTTGGGGTGGTTCTTCTTCTAGCGTAGGAACGGAATTTGTGTTGTTGTTGTTGTGTGTGCCTGTGTAATCCGTACATTGCCGGTGTTGTCCGTAAGGAACACACGGATTACATGAACATACGAATTATCGAAAAAGGAACATACGGACTACGCAGTCATAAGGTAGAGAGGGAGATGCCAACCTCGTTTTGGAGAAGTCTTCAGTAATTGTTGCTCGCTTTCCTCAGAGAACTAAACACGACGAGTCCAAGCCATCTGTACAGCGCCGATAGGCAGAGACAACAAAAAGCCGCCTCGCCATGATACACGAACACTTGTGTGGCGTCTTCTGACCAGTGACCATCGGTACCTAATCATCGTTATTTGTGGACCGGGTTTGGTGGATTTAGGGTTATCCGAAAGGCGAGAACGAAAAAAGGCACCGTTGGTGTTTGCGGAATGGTTGCGTTGCTTTTTTTTTTTCTCGTCAAGAGGAAACCAATCGTTGAGGGCAAACGCATTCCACAAGTAAGACCTTTCTTGTGATGCTTGTTTTTTTTTTCTCTCTTTATTTATTTCACCGCCGGCTATAACACGTATGTACGACTCTCGTCACGGCTCTGTTGGCTTCCTCCCATTACTAGAGTCCCCGCGGGATCAGAGTTGGTTTGGTTGGGGAAGTCTAGGGGGTGGCACTGATGAGAGAGGGAGGGAGAAAAGAGAAAAAGCTGAAGAGAGGATCGGTTGTCCACGGAGGTCTAGATACCGGCCGGTAGACGATTACCTTGCCGAGAAAATGCTTAGCATTGCCCACATTGGCCTGGGCCGCGCTCGTGGCACTCGCTGCCTACTGCATTCTTGCATCGTGCAGCGGGCATGGATACATAACACTACTGCGAGGGGCGCCCGATGATGACAACGCGCTAGGGCTGGGCGGGAACAGCAAATACCTACTTTTCTACCTACTTTATTACCTACCAGGTAAGTATATCTACGATAATAGAGCTGACGATCTGAGAAGGGATATACCTATCCGGCGATGCGTTTCAATATTCGCACGATGCGCCTCTAGTATCGGGGTAAAGTAAGAAGCGGCTGAAATTCTGAATAGCTTTAGTCTACTCGTACCTATCTAGGTAGTTTTACGAGTACTACTTTATTTCTCACCTTGGATCTAATATCTGATGGCTTGGCTCCCTCTCTCGCCCCCTGACTGAACATCGGTCCACCCCCGCAGATGCCCTCGAAATCGCATGGGCAGGGATGTGTCGCAGGGTTTGCCTTTATTTAAGCTTCATCGCGCTGGGAGGATCGAGAGGCGGTGAATCGAGCGCGTCTCGTCTCGTCCCAAGGCATTGGGTTAGGTAGCAGGTAGGTAGGTATTTGAAATTGGCATTGAACCCTCACCCTGGACAACCCAAGACTTCGGGTTGGGGTAAAACTCGTTATGTATGCTTACTGATCCTGCAACCATGCAACCGCTTCCAAGGGCCAACAAAAGGCCTTGCCCAGACGCGACGGTGATAGGTTTCATCAATATGGCGGCATAAGCATGGAGTTCCTAAACCGTAGATAGTTTCGTCACTAGACAGCAACTACTGGGCAGAGTGGCGACCTGTACGGATTTAATTCATGTATGTAAGATGATAAGTCGCGATCGACTCTCGGGGATCTCATCGAAAGCTTGGCAGGATTGCCGTGCAGTTTCTTCCATGAGGGAGCCGATCGAGAAACAGTTGTACGAGTAGCTCCCCACGTAGTACTCGCTGTACGGAAACAGGCACCACTTTGACAGCCAGGAGAGCCTCACCAATGAAAGGGGATGTGCAGTGTAACGGGAAAAAAGAGTTCGAGGCAGTGATACCCGAGCAGGAGAGATGGGAGAAGATGTCAAGTCAAGTCAAGTCGAGCAGGTGACAAAAGGAGACAGGCCGGGCAGCGGATTCGGCTAAGACGTGTCCCAGAACTGACAGCTCGGAGATACGATACACGACGGGCACCCCCCAGGCGGACGGACTAACGGGAGGTGGGACAAACCAAGGTGCCTGTGCGTTGTGATGGTCTCGAAATTGCCGGAACCAGTCGAACCGTCGATGCCCTGTTTGTGCGGCATTGTTTCACACAAACGAGCGGTGCTATGCCACAAGGCGACTGTTTTACCCCCCAGAGCAAGGATGATACTGGCCGGGGGTGGCTTGGTCATGGTCATGGTCGTGGTAAAGAATATTCGCACAGTTCATCGCGACCAGATAATCGATGCAAGCCACCAGGTATGAGACCAGAGTTCAGTCAGCGCAGCGCAAACCGACTTGTCGGGTCCGTGACTTCACTTCAGGGTGGATACCGTCAGAGATTTGACGTGTTTTCTCAGTCGACGCGATGGCTCCCTTGCAGGCCACCTCAGTGACACGGTCATCAACGAGGGAGTATTCGTAATGCGTAGGTAGGTACGTAGATATCAGTGCTGGTGTTGGCAGTCTAGGAGAAGCATTACTCCGTAGTCATTCATGTTGTGGCATTGCTAGGACAATGCACTCTCGAGGCGCTTTGACGGTTAAATGGTGGCGGCGGGCATGGTCACCCCGGTGATAGCGTGCGAGTATTCCGTAGATGGATGCGAGCTGCGTTACCATGTGGTACCTCGATTTCACATCGAGTTAGTGCTTGTATCGTAGCCCGCCCGAGATTTGCAGAAACACCGATCGGGCTCGTCTCGTCCCCATCACACACAGTCCAGATTGTCAGAAGAGATGGATGTTGTGCTTACGCATCATCATACGACCCATAAGTTGGAAACGCAGACCGTGCACGCACTAGTGCACTAAGGAGGAAAGAGATAAGCGTGGGAAAGAAGGAAAGGGGAGAGGGAGATGCAAGTGAAAATTTCCGAGATTCCGAGGAAGACAGACAGACATCTCAGGATCTCGAACGGAGACGGAGCTGTCACGGGTAGAGATGGGTGGGCGTACCTTGATTGTTTAACCGACGGTTTCACTGACGCCACCAGTGCTTTTATCTCAGTGAAGAGTTGTTGTTGTGTAAGTGCTATGGTCTTACTCGTACGTGTGTTTACTCGAGGTATGCATCGTATATACCTAGTTGAAAATAAAGAATACAAGAACACCAGTGAGTACGGAATAGTGAACTCGGAAAGACTTGAGAGATGAGCAATTATGTACGTGTACGGATTACCTGGTACAGTCAAACCCCGCCATAAGCATAACTTTGTTACAGGCCATTCCCATGCTTATAGCGGGAGATATGCTTAATGTAAAGACCCACTTTTAAGCCACGTGACCAATTCACGTGACTATGTACGGATTACGTAGTAGAAAGTTTGTTTATGTACCTATGTATATATCGCCAACCTTGCAGTCGATCTGACGTTCGGCCGTACGGCCATACGCCCTCCTCATCCACCCTATTGACACAAAACTAACCGTTCGGCAGAACGCCCTCCTTATTCACCATTTTGACCACGAAACTAACCGTTCGGCAGAACGCCCTCTTAATTCACCATTTTGACCACTAAGCTAGCAGTTCGGCAGAACGCCCTCTCTATTCACTCTATTGACTACAAACTTGACCGTACGGCAAAACACCCTCTCTATTTACTCTATTGACTACAAACTTGACCGTACGGCAAAACACCCTGCCTACTCACTCTATTGACTACAAACTTGACCGTACGGCAAAACACCCCGCCTACTCACTCTGCTCAATACAAAACTGACCGTACGGCTATACGTCCTGCCTACATATTCACTCTGTTGACAACGCCATCGGCAGCATACGACCGTTCGGCCATATATGTATGGCTGTATCATCGACTGCGTTGCCAACTGTCTTGTTGGCTGTTACTAAATACATAGACCGTTCGGTTGGACACCCTAATGCCTTGACGGCCTCTAACCCTGCTCGACCCTGCGCCAGAACGAATGTAACGTTGTCTGCTTCTTCTTTGACTCTTCCACGATTGCGGACTGCGTAACTCCAAATCGATACATACGCAGCCATGCTACCACGTCCAAATTATGCTGGTGCTGGGGAGGTATATTCTGCAGCACCATGTTCAGGGCATCTACCAGAACGGCTGGCTTTGGTGGTTCAACAACGTGCTGTTCGGCAGCTAGGTCTTCGTCTACTACCTCAACCACCGCGCTATAGGTGTCTGCCACGTGCATTAATATATCCTCCGGACTATCCCGCACATCCTCGTCGTCATGACTGATAAGGCTGTTGATGTCCATCGCTTGCCTGATTATACCCTGGCGGTGGGCTGCCTCGGTCAGCTGTCGAAGATGAACCTCTTCCGACCATCCTGGCGGTGCCTTTTCGGGGCCGTACACGACTCCAAGTATCTGGGAGTGGCGCCAACAATTCGATATCGTTTGTGCCTTCACCTTATTCCAGGCTTCTATGATCCACTGTACGGCATTCAAGATGGTGATTTTGGAGTATGGGTCGTCATTCCTCGCAACCGCTAAAGAGACTATTTGTTGTAGCCACAGTTTGCGATAATGCACCTTGAGGTTCTTGATAATGCCCTGGTCCAGAGGCTGATATACCGAGGTGGTGTTGGCTGGCAGGAATTCAACCGTGGTATTCAACAGAACGGGAGATGCGGCGTTCGTCACTATCTGCTTGACTGCACTGCTGTGCGCCGCAAAGTTGTCGAACAACAGCAAGACCTTCCTGCCGACCATTTTGCGGTCAAACCATTGTAAATACTCGATGAAGATGGGGGTCGTCATCCAACCCTTGGCGTTGTAACGCCAGACGAACGGGAGATTCTCGATATTACGCCCTCTCGTGCCAAAAGGACGAGGGTTGGCATAATGGCCTATGACCCAAAGATCCAACTCCTCTGTGCCGTCCGCATTGCAGGTAGGGAGTACAGTAACTCTATTCTTCTTCTTCTTCCTGCCTGAACGTGCGGCGGTGCCCAGCGTGTATTCTGGTGTCGTCAGCCAAAAAAGGGCAGTCTCATCTGTGTTGAAGATATCTTTGGCCTCGTATCTGCCGATGAGACATCGAATGCGTTCAACCTCTTCGGCAGATGTGGTGACATCCACATCCGCAGCTTCACCGGACTGCTTGAACTGCCGAATCTTGTGCCTCTTCTTGAACCGCGACAGCCAGCCCTGCGAGAAGGTTGGTTCTGGTAGCAGGCAGAAGTCCGGCATCGACCGCCACAGCCGACGGGCAGCCTCCTGAATCATGTCGCCAGAGATCGTGATAGCCTGATCCTGCATTCGATTGAACCACTCAAATAGAGCCTTCTCCAGCAGGGGATGGTCCGCCGAAGAGCCTCGCTTGGACCCGGACTCTCGTGGCATCAAGGTCTTTGTATCCAAATAGCTGAATCTCTCGTGGAGAGACCTGCTCACAATAGACTGGTTGATCTCGCGGCCTAATGTTGCACTCGCCCAGGCCCCAATATCTGCCTGTTTAAGGTGTGGGTGCGACCTGGCATATTCACGTATTCGTTGTCGTTCCCGTTCGGTAATCGCATTCCGTGTTGTAGCACTCGCCATTCGCGCCAGAGAGGCAGGGGGTGGTCTCCTTGGATTATGTTTGCGGCAGGCGTCAATGAGATCTTTGGGGGCTCCGAGAGGTGCGTAAAAGAGGTGTTGGCGACGTGTTGAGGATACAGAGGCTGTAGAAGGTCATGGCAAAGAAGATAAAATCTCTGCATCTGCCAGCGCGGTGCTATCCCCTCTAGGGCTGAATTTAGCCGGCGTACTAGATACGTACAGGCTCCAAATTACACCACGTACGTCCAGCCGCTAGATATCTGTCTGTAATATCTCGTGTGTGCACCTCTCTATTCACGCAAATTAAACTGCAGGTGACGAACGGTGATTATTCAATTCGAGGCAGCCGCACTATGTAGTACTGTACGCATCTATGCCGTCGATATCCTGAGCCACGTAAATCCACAGCCCCTCAGAAACCCCGTGCGCCATCCAATGCCCCCGAATACATGTGCAGTAACGGAATTGAATAAATTGGTAGGTATAGCTTCCTCCACGTGAAACCGCCAGCTAGTTGTCTAGTATGGGCATGTATTCGTGGTGAAGCAACTAGCCGAACGGTAGAACTCAGACTTCATGCTGTATGTAGTAAGTACGCGAGACTGCCCTCCAGATCTCTCTGCGTGGGCCCCGATCTTTCGATCTCCCTGACGCAAAAGCGATGACCTGGTCCACCAGACCTCTCTACGTAGGCCCCAGATCTGTCGATCTTCCTAACATAAAAGCGCCGGCCTGGTGAATACGGACGTTGTCAAGCGACACATACCTAGCATGAAGTCAAAAGAGAGTCCGGATCTCGGTGTCTCTCCACGTGGAGGCATCTATCCAGTATTCGAAATGTATTAAAATCTGTATAGGCATCGTCAATACCAGGTATCCATCAACGCGACGTTCTGTAATACAAGAGACTCACAAGGAAATCGAATCGTTTTTTTTAAAAAAAAAGGCCTTCAGGCCCGGAGTCGCCCTGCCGTCGCTATGTAATTTGTCAGTAAATATAGCGACGTTCGTCGAGGTTGAAATACTCACAGAGGGAATGGAGGTCTACAAGACACGCCTTTTCAGGACTTCGTGTCTTCAAACCCCCTCTTCATGCCTCTCGTATTAGGGCCCCCCCTCGCTGCCCATGTCTGAGCCCCCTTCGTCGAAAGTTGGTAACTTCGACTTAGGGAGCTCAGACGGGCCCTTGCCAGCGGACCCCTTTTTTGTGCCCCCAACCAGGGAAGACGACCGATCAGCCGCATTGATGTCTAATGCGGCCAAAGGGCCTGGTTGGGAAGCTGACGCCTCCGGGCACTGGTAAATGTGATGTCCCGGCTTGTTACAGCGGTGACATGACCCGGAGGGGTCGGAGGGGGCGGCGGGGGGGCAGAGCAAGCCGCGTCGACAGCGGCGGCGAAGGGGGGCAGGGGGGCGCGGTTGGGGCCGCGTCGACAGCGGCGGAGGGGAGGCGAGGGCGGCGGCGGCGAAGGGGGGGGGGAGGGCGGCGGAGGCCTCGGGGAGGAGGCCAGGCGAGGCGATGGCGGCTTGATTGCGCCGTTCGTGGTCTTGACGCCTCATCATGTCCCGCGTCGAGCGGGCATCGTCGAAGGAGTCCTGCGTGGACTCCACAAACCCGGTGCCGAGCACGTCCTGTATCCGCCGCATTTCCTCATCTAAATAATTTTGGCCTAGAAGGCCCCACAAGAAACGGTCCTGGTACCGGACCAGTTGCCTCACCAGCTCCTGGTTGCCGTGCAGAAACTCCCGCACGGCGGCGGCTTGTTGACGGGCGTTGTTGTTGTTGCCGTCCATTGTGTTTTATTTGTTTTTATTTGTTTTTTTTTCAAAAAGAGATAGACAGTATGTGAAGTGGGTTTAACGCGTTGGGTGGGCGACGGTGTGTGTATGACGATAGATACGTTCGGTAGATAGCCTCAAAGGCAGACGCGAGGCACTGTCGTATATATAGACGTCGACAAGGCAGGCATACGAGTAACCAGGGGAGATATGCCGAACGTAGGCGTCACCCTGGAGATGTCAATAACCTGCCGTGAATGATGTCAACTGCATACGTACGTACGTACCCAAAATGCCACCAGAGATATCAACAAAAAGTTCCTCGGGGGCGACGAGTCGCGGCAGATTCCTCGCTTTGCAAGGGGCTGGTCCATACGCAGCGTACATACTCCACGGAACACGGCGTTGATGCGTGCCATGCCAGGAAGTTGGATGGTTCGTGGTCGAGTGTGTGTTTGTACTCGTATGTTGTGGGTATGCAAAACGCCTCCCACACCGTTAGTGCGTGGTTGGCTGCCGCGACACGGTTGCCTAACGCGGTCGTTACCATAGCAACGGTGACGGTAAACACTGCGCTTGAGGGCGTTGAAACTCGCGTTTGCCATTTCAAACACCAGCTCGCGCTGTCAACGACAATAATCGTGTCTAATCATAATGGGAGGATAATGAGCCTGTAATTGACAGCACGGTCTCTGTGTAGGTGAAGCTATATCCGGGTGAGTTATACCCCTCGGATTGTAATATCACCACGTGAGACGCGCGTTTGTTGGGGCCACGTGTTGTTGGGGCCGAATACGTGCGATGTACATATGTACGATATTCACGGATACGAATATGTAGAGAGAAAATGACAGGTCGTCTACTGAAGGAGGCATTATCTCCTTCCATTACACCGTAATTCAATAAGCCAGCCAATATTGGTTACAGATAGGGCATCTCAACGACCTTTAATACGCGCCGCGTGACAAATACTCTCTGTCTGCATGTCTGAGGCGCAGGATTACATGAGGAGTCGACAGACAGTCGAAGGTCTCACAACTGTGTTAAACGCTACATAAGTGTTCTTGTGTTGCAGGCGGTCTAATGTATCAGACACAAGGATGTGCGTACTACGTCTCTGGACAGCGCGGCAAGTTACCCATCGTATACGTATTTAACCCAAGATACTATGTACTCCGTATGTATTAATTAACAAGCGGGGGGGGGGAAACGAGACCAAATTCCGAGTTAGACAAAGCAGACGGATCATCTCCGAGATGCATGAAAGCCGTCCTTACTCCCCACCTTTGGCTTTCTTCTGCCTCTTCTTCGTGCGTGTATCCTCCACTTCGGCATTGGCGGCGTCCACAGCCGCACGGTTGGCACGATACCAGTCCCAACCTCCCCAGCGATCCGGGGTAACGGGGATTGGGCGGGCTGCCACACTGGCCCACGTATCGCCCTCCCAGGAGTAGGGCGTGGTGAAGTGGTTGAGTCGGTGTCTTGTCGCCAGTTCGTTGATAGTCTGGGGTCGATTCCGTGTATGGTCCATACGCACGATGGCAGCCGCAGTGTCGCCTGGAATGTAAGTACGAACGAGGGCTTTTGGCACCGTCTTCCTCTTGTGGCTACGTGCCTTGGGGGGGAGAAGGAGCAGGGGCCAGCTCATCATCTCCAGCATCATCTCCAGCATCGTCTCCAGCGTCGTCTCCAGCATCGTCCTCCTCTTGTTTGATGGCATCAGCCTCGCCCTTTTCGCCCGTGTTGGCATCCCCTGCTGTTATGATCATGTAGCAGGCTCTGACACCTTGTATTGATGCTATGAACAAAGACTCTAAACTGGAGAAGGAAGAAAGAAAGAGAACTAAGTTTACATGAGTGGGAACCCTTCTTATACCCTGCGTCGCCTGGTTCTGCAGTGGGGGACGCCATAGCTCTGTGGTGGGTGACGAGAAGCTCCGCTGTAGGAGACCAGCTGGTCCTAGCGTGAACTGTGAACAAGCGAGCTCCGTGGTGGGCGACGGCAAGCTCTGTTGCTGCACATGAGCTGGTCCTAGCGTCAACCATAGATAAGCGAGCTCCGTGGTGGTTGACGACGAGCTCTTATGTCAAGCCCTGGCGGAAGAGCTCCTGAGATAGTGATGACAAGCTCTGTGATGGCGGTTGCTGCTTAGCCATTATGCACAACCGTCACACTTCCCCCTACCAAAACGGAGACACGGTGGTGAGCCGGGTCAACGTTAACCATGTCGACGACGGCCTCTGTTTCTGCCTTGTCTCTGTGCCAGATTGTCATCTGGGTGATCTCCTGCTTCCTTATCCTCTGCCGTAGCCTCAATCCATTGTGTCAGCCTCACGGGAGGCCCAGCAGCTTCCGGAAACTCATTGTGAAATGCTCGAAGTTTCATTGCTGCATTCTTGAAATTCTCGGCTGGGTACCATGTGTCATCAGGATCACAGCCTTGCCAGTGAACCTGATACTGCAATTCCTGTTTTCTGCCATGTATTCGTGACTGTAGAATCGACTCTACCTCGAATTCAGCCTCTCCATTGATTTCTTCAGGCTCATGAGGTGGTTGAATCTGTTGGGGAAGAGGGTCTTCACTAGCCTTTCGGAGCCTATCAGCGTGAAATAGATTCTTCATCTTGTAGCTGGCTGGCAAGTCTAGGACAAAGCTGTGGCCCCTTTCCTCTGTGATCTCAAATGGGCCCACCCATTGGGAATCCAGTGTGGTGGTTGGGGATTCAGTACTGAAGCCCTTCTTCTTGAGGAACACCTTGTCTGTCACCTTGAAATCGACGGGCCTACGCTTCCGGTTTGCCTGAATCTCTTGCCGATGTTGTGTGGCAACTCCTGCTTTCAAAGCCAATCTCTGTACCTCTTGGGTTTGTGAAAGGAGCTTGCGGGCTAACGTCTCGGGCTCGGTTTTTTCGGTTGAGTCTGGCAGGTTCCTTGACAAGGGGTTGCGGACTTCCGTGCCTGTCAGTACCTTCAGAGGTGCCATGTTAATGGAGGAATGCCATGATGAGTTGTGGGCAAAGTCCAGAGCAGGAACATGGGTGCTCCAGTCATCCTGATACTTGTTGACGTAAAATCGAAGTCTCTGATCTAGTTCCTGATTTGTAAACTCAATGGCCCCCTTGTGTCTGAGGGTGGAAGGCACTGCCATGACGATGTTTCGTTCTGGTGAGCTCGTTAATCTTTCTCATGAACTGAGAGATGAATGGGCCAGCATTGTCTGAGATCCAGACCTCAGGAACTCCCAGCAGCCTGTACACATGACGGTAGTATCTAGCAGCAATGATCTCTGCTGTGTCTGTCTTTCTACCAGGCAGCGTGATCAGAAGCCTGCTAAACTTGCAAGTGAAGGCCCAGATGTAGTCATATCCATGACGATCCCTCGGCATGTCTTTTCCGTCAACCACAACATGCTTCCACACAGCTGCAGGAATAGGTAAAGGATGAAGCAGGCCTGGGGTCTTGTCTCGAGGTGTCTTGTTCCTCCGGCATTCATAGCAGTTCCGGACATACCTCCCTGATGTCCTGCTTCATGTGAGGCCAGTAGTACTCCTTCTCGAGTGCCTTGATTGTCTTGTTCTGTCCTGGGTGAGCTGAGATGGTGGGGTGATGAGCTTCTCTGATGAGGGCAGTGCGTAGGTGTATATCTCCCTCTTGTGTCATCTCTGGGACAATCAGCTGATTGCCTCGCATGCCCAGTCCCTGAGCTTCGTTCTCCTTTTGTATCAAGTCCACGAGGTCAGCTCCTCTCACAGCCTCTGTCCTATGGTCGGGAACGAGCTCCTCGTGACCTCTGTCGAGCTCCTTCGGTGTTGAGTCTACAGTATCAGCTTCCCTGGAGGCTTCAGTCTCTGCCTCAAGTGCCGCGAGCTCCCCATGAATCCTGGCAGGCTCTATCAGTGGCATAGTCCGTTCCTCTGCTTCTCTAGCTTTCACAGTGGGCAGATCAGCTGTCTTTCGTGAAAGGGCATCAGCCACGACGTTCTGCTGACCAGGACGGTACTGGAAAGTAATGTCAAAGTTTGAGAGGAAGTCAGCCCATCTCAACTGACGAGTGGAGAGGACACGCTTTGTCGAGAAGTATAGGAGAGCCTGATGATCAGTGACAACGAAGAACTTGGTTCCCAGTAGCTCAGGACAGTAATGCTCGAGCGTCTGAACCACTGCCAGGAGCTCTCGGTCCTGGATGGGATAAGCTCTCTCAGCTGGAGTCATGGTCCTAGAGAAGTATCCCACGGGCTTCCACGTCTTATCTTCTTGCTGCTGCATCACCACGCCTCCAGTGGCATTGCGAGAGGCATCTGTCTCTACTCGCGTTGGCTGGCCAGGCCTGAAGAAAGCCAGAACAGGGAGCTTCACAGGCCAGCTTCTTCATGGCCTCGAAAGCTTGTCTCTGAGCTTCTCCCTTCTCAAATGGAGCTCCCTTTTTCAACAACCTATTCAGGGGGCTCTGCTACGTCGCTGGCGTGATGCGTGAACATTCTTATGAAGTTACAGAGCCCCAGAAATGATCTGACAGCTCTGACAGAGTTGAGCTCCTCGAATTTCCAATTCTTGATGGCTTCAACTTTCTGAGGATCCACACGGATCCCAACTCCTGCCTCGAGAATCACTCCCAAGTAGTCAACTACAGTGACGTTAAAACGGCTCTTCTTGATATCTCCTTGGAGCTGGACATTGTGAAGACGGTCGATGATCTCCTCACAGTGCTTCCAGTGCTCCTCTTCTGTCTCTGAGTAAACAAGCACGTCATCAGCATAGGCACTCGCAAACAGGTCCAGAATCTCCTGGAGCTGGGCATTGATGAAGCTCTGCCACCAGGCAGGGCCAACCTTTAAGCCAAAGGGGAGTACCTTCCACTGAAATGTCTCTTGACGAGTGCGGAATGCTGTGAGGTGTCTGGACTCCAGGGACATTCTTAGACGATGGAAAGCCTTGATGATGTCAAACTTGGACATCCTTCTCGCATTTCTGGTGTTGAAGATCGTGCCTTGTAAGTCAGGGGCTGGTACAATCTTGTCCTTAAGGTACTGATTTCTCCAACGATAATCAATGCAGAAACGTCTGTCAGATGAGTGAGGCTTGGGGACAAACAGCACTGATGAGGCCTGAGCCTCCATGCATGGCTCAATGAATCCTGAAGCCAACAGCTGATCCGTCACCTCCTTTTCCAAGGGCAGGTACTGGACTGGGGTACGATATCTTGGAGGGCCAGTGTCAGATGGGTCTCCCGTGGTCTCGAGAACCACATCAAAGCCTGGACGAGAGGGAGGCAAAGTATCAGCCTGCACTTTGGAAAAGAACCCCTCAAGGTGTGCCAGCTGCTCTGGTATCAACGAACGGACCAGCTTGACGTGCTCCGGGTCCTCGTTTGGTGGAAAGGGGATAGCCTTGCCGTCGAATGTCTGCCAATGCTCAACAGCAGAGATGGATGGCCCGTCGGGTGGAGCTCCATACTCTATGGTGATGGGCTCCTTTGGTGTGTCCTTTGAGATCTCAGCCCACTTGCCTCGGTGAGGGTTCCTGAGTTCCTGTTCCTTTACTTGCTGAAGAATCTCACTGATCACGAGCTCGTCAGAGGGCTCAGAAGCCACAGGTTCATCTCCAGAGCTGTGAGCATGTATGAGCTTCCGAGGAGGGTTCTGCCTCTTCAAGATCTGATATCTGTGATCCAGCATCTTGTCTCGACGATCAGCATCTCTTTGTACAGCTGGATCTATCTCCCTATCCCGTTTGCTCTTCTGGGGAACCACAATGGCAGGGGAGAACTTGGCCAGAGCTGGGGAATCGTCAGGCCAGATCAATCTTTGCTGAGCACAGTCAAGAAGGATGTTATGCTTTCCTAGCCATTCCAGGCCTACTATCACTTCCGAGCCTGTCTCAGTGACCCAGAAGCTCTGTTTCTTGAATCTTCTTCCATCAATCTCAAAGTCAGCTATGAGATGTTGTTTGACTTGGCCAGCTGGTAGGCCACGGTAATCAGACAGAGTTAACGGCTTGTCTAGGTCAATGAGATGTGCATTGAGCTGTCTTTTAGCTCGGCGAGCGAGCTTCCCACTGATCATCAGAGAGATCTGTGCTCCAGTGTCACATAAGGCAGTAGCTTTCATTCCAATATCGAGGTGCTGAACTTGGACAGTTTGCGCAAACTGGAACCTCTTATTGCAGGAATCTACTTTGCCTAGTGACGGTAAATGTACTGTCATTGAGTCCTGGGACAGTTCTCCTTGTTTTTCGGTGTGAGAGCTTGCGAAGGGTGAGTGAGAAGCTCGTTTCTTTTGAGGCTGAGTGCCAGAGACATGCTTCTTATCCTCACACTCTCTTGCTAGGTGGCCATTCTTACCACAGTTAAAGCAGGTTCCGTCATCCCAATGAACCTTCTTCTCCTTGTCTGTCAAGGCACGGCCAGCCTTGCTTGAAGTCATAGCCTTGTCTGATTTGTACATAGCTGATGAGGTCTCCTGAGAACCAGGAGCTCTTGGGGCCTGTCGAGAAGCTCCTGATCTCTTCTCCTGACGACGCAGCTTGCGGCTGTATGCATACTCGTGATTGTACACAGCCTTGGTGACCTTGGAACAGAACTGCTCATAAGTGATGTCTGGGTTGGTGCTTGCTTCAAACACATCACTTCCCAGGTTCATGTCAATGTGCTGCCAGAGAATCTGTGGGAACTCTGTCTCTGGGAGCTTAGACTTTGCAGCAAGATGGTTGAACTTGGAGATGAACTGGTGAACATCACTGCCAGGCTTGTAGTAGAGCTCGTTTAGCTGAGCTCGGGCTCGGACTGCTTGGTTAGGGTCATGGTAAGCTGTGACCAAAGCTTGCACCATCTCAGATAAGCCAGTGTATGGACGAGTCTCGGAACGGAATCGCGTTTCAATGGCTTTCTCTGCATCTCCCTCAAGCAAGGACATCAGATAACGCATCCTGCTCTTCTCACAACGGAAGATTTCACGGTCTTCCTCTAGTTTGTCAGCCAGCTTTCCAAGCCAGTTGTCGAAAAGCTCCTTATCTCCTTTGAAGTGGCCAGGATCTGAGCCACGAGCCTTGGACTTTCGATTGTAGCTCGAAGCTTCCGAGTTCACGTCATCTGGGTTGTCGGAAATGGAGGCAAAAGCAGGCCAGGCTGCCATGCCAGAGGCTCGGAAGGAGCCTCCTCCAAAGGCACTCTCTTGAGTGGCATGGGTGTTGACTGTATCAACGGACGTGGCACGATGATTGAGCTGTAGCTCTCGTTCGAGTCGACGGATGGTGGCTTGCATCTCGAGGATGAGCTGGGAATGGAAGGCTGGGTCTGCCATCTCGTGCGGGGAGCTCATCGCGGATAGTGGGGAGCTCTCTCTTGTTTTGCCTTCTGGGTCTTCTTCTTCTTTGTCTTCTTGAGTGTTGGTAACTCGTTTCTTAGCCGGCGCGGCGTCGTTGCTTGATGCAATTCGTGCACTTCTTCTTAGTGCAGGAGCTGCAGACAAGGAGCTTCCCACGTCTGTCATGGAGCTCGGTTTCTTGGGTTCTTGTGTCTTAGGTCTTGGGTCTTCTTCTTGGGTCTTGGGTGGTTTATTTGGCGGACGCTAACCACAGCGAGAGGGGAATCGAGTGACGTATTTAGATGACGCTCGTCAGCGAGTCTGGATGAGTTTAGAGTAGTGTTATGATCATGTAGCAGGCTCTGACACCTTGTATTGATGCTATGAACAAAGACTCTAAACTGGAGAAGGAAGAAAGAAAGAGAACTAAGTTTACATGAGTGGGAACCCTTCTTATACCCTGCGTCGCCTGGTTCTGCAGTGGGGGACGCCATAGCTCTGTGGTGGGTGACGAGAAGCTCCGCTGTAGGAGACCAGCTGGTCCTAGCGTGAACTGTGAACAAGCGAGCTCCGTGGTGGGCGACGGCAAGCTCTGTTGCTGCACATGAGCTGGTCCTAGCGTCAACCATAGATAAGCGAGCTCCGTGGTGGTTGACGACGAGCTCTTATGTCAAGCCCTGGCGGAAGAGCTCCTGAGATAGTGATGACAAGCTCTGTGATGGCGGTTGCTGCTTAGCCATTATGCACAACCGTCACACCTGCCTTGGCATTCTTGTTGACATCAGCATCTTTATTAAGACGACTCGAACGGCGCACCGCCGGCTCCTGTTCCATTCCCTTAGCCCCCTCTGCAGCAGACGTATGAGTAGGCTTAGACTTAGTCTTGTCATCCTCAGGTATCGTGCGGCCTGTAGATGCCCCAGAAACGGTGGATGTAGACTGTGGGGGAGACGCCCTGCCTGGGTACTTCTTGACGACAGCTGGGAGAACTGTCCATGCGCTCACTGCCGCGAAGTTGTCGATAACTGTCTGTCGGATCCTTGATTGATGTACTCTTCCTTTGAATTCACGCACCTGTCCTGCGGTCTCCGGCATTACGAATATCAACATTACGTGGACGATGGTAAGCAGCCCACAAGACCAGTGGTCGCCTTGAATGGGGAATAGCTGAAGCCTCTGGGCTTCAGTTGGCGCCGGAACCCCGTCTGGCCCCGTGGCGATTTGTTCCTGCCAGCGCTGTTGAAGGTACGCAAATGCAGTTCGGTAGGACTCATTGGCGATGCTGTCTCCTATGGAGTCAATGAAATAGGCTATCCCATCGTCAACGTCGACGATAATGACGTAGAAGTGGCTGACGTCCTTGCTTCCCAACGTACGGTTGCCGCCAAAGACGATAAATTTGGCAGTCCCTGCGCGTATGGTATTCACCAAGTAAATGCTCAACTGGTCTGGGAAGTGGTCAAGTGTCTCGCTCATGTGGCACGCAAAGGTAGGCTCAATTGCGACGTTCGGGAGGCCAGCCGTGTACAGGGTAACACCGGCGTCCATCTCGTCCGATTCAAACCACTCCTCTCGAAGGCAGCGGATCTGGGCTTTGATCAAGCCGTATATCATGGTGGATTCCCAATGCCTCGGCGATACTCCTGGGGGGACCACACGGTTTTTGATGTACATGGCATGGTTGGCTTCAGATACCCTTTCCCTGAAGAGATTGTCACAATGCTCCACCTTCGTGAAGCTCATAGACGTCACCGGCTGGCTATGTAGCATTCTGTTGGCCGGAGTCTCGCTCCCGTGAATCCGTTTCAATAAGCGCTGGATATTTTCGGGGGTTGTAAATGTCACGAAAGAGAACAACACGAACGCTGAAGCAGAGCTCAACCTAGTAGTATATTCCGGTAATGATACTAAAGCTGAGGAAGGAAGAAAGAAAGAGAGACAGAGCGGCAGAAGGCCGGGAATTATATACATGTGTGGGTGTGTGTGAGTCACACAGTGCCCAGTCACAGTGCTCGTGCACTGCCCTATTCTTGGCAGAAGGTTCTGGAGGTCAGAGGCAACGTTGCATGAGTCGGAGGCAACGTTACATGAAGTGGTATGTGATACATGAATACCTCTTCCTACAGACATACCTTTGCGTCTAAAGGGTCTGCGCTGACCAGGGAATGCATTTCCGCTGGTGCGCAAGTGTGCCGGGACAGCTGGGCTGTCACAACCCCCCCCCTCCGACAAGACTCGGCTCGAGTCGTTAAGCCCCACGGTTTCTTCGTCGCATACGAGTGCCATGAGTTGGCACCGTCGAAGGTCGGTTGTCGTCTGCGTGTGAGGGGTCAAGGGCATCGTTCGCAGCAGAAGTAATCCAACGGTCGAGTCGTAGAGGCGGTCCGGGCTTATCGGGATTCTTGTCGTGGAATTCTTTCAACTTCATCGGAGCATGTTTGAAGTTCTCAGCCAGATACCATTCGTCGTCAGGATCCCATCCCTTCCAAGACACCTGATAGTAAAGCTTGCCTCGGGCGACCTTGGATGTCAAGACATTGTCGACCTCGAACTCCTCTTCCCCAAGCGCTGGATCAATAACTTCACCAGCGGGTCTCTCGTAGTCCTGTCCAGGCAGAGGGTTATTCGGATGTTTGCGCAAGCGGTCGGCGTGGAACCATCTGCTGCCTTTCCAAGTGTCCGGGAGCTCGAGCTTAAAGGTATTAGGGTTCTCAGGACGGACGTGGATGATCTTGTATGGACGTCGCGTCATCGGGTAGTCGAGCTTGTCGCTAGGCCGGTCATTGAGCTCGCCCTTTTTGCGGAGGACATACACAAAGTCCCCAACACCAAAGTCGGGATCGCGGCGATGACGGTTAGTCTGGTTGATCATCTTCTGCTGCGATTTCCTGATCTCGTCTCGGGCCACTTCGACGTAATCTTGGATGCGGCGGGCATACTCTTGTGCATCTTGTCGGCTGAGGCGTTCACGGAGAGGTCGAGAGGCAAGAGACTTCGTTCGCGATTCCCAGTCGAAGGGCATGCGCATTGGCCGTCCCGTCAGAACTTCGCGGGGAGTGAGGCCACCCAAGGAGTCGTGCGGCAGGGAGGCCTGGACAGCGTCGAGAGCAGGCAAATCCCGGGACCAGTCCCTCTGGTGGTGGGCCACGAACGGGCGTAGGCGTTGATCAATCCACTGGTGCATGTTCTCGATGAGGCCAACTGTCTCGTGATGTCCGGCGGAGGAGAAGTTCAATTGGGTACCATGAATGCGGGACAGTTCGTCGGTGAAGTCAGAGATGAACTGTGGACCGCGATCACTGGTAAAAGTCTCAGGCCATCCAAACACTCTGAACGGGCCGCGATAGTACATCTCTGCGGCGTCCTTGGCGGTGACAGTATCCTTACACGCTGTGGTCCAAGTGATCTTCGTCAGGCGATCCATCATACCGAATGTCATGTTGTTGCCCTCTTCGTCTAGGGGAAAGCTCTTGAAGTCCATGACGATGTGTTGCCAGGCGTACTCCGGCACAGGCAAGGGTGTCAGCTTTCCAGGCGTCTTATCACGGGGAACCTTGGTTGCGCGACATGGGCAGTTGGCAATGTATTGATCGACGTCGCGGTGTAGTCCCGGCCACCAGTATCTGGAGGCAACAAGGTGTCGAGTCTTGCCCCTGCCAGGATGAGCAGTGGTGAGACGGCCATGAACCTCTTTGATGACGCGAGTACGGAGGTTGTCGGCGTCAGGCACCACAAGGCGTCCTTTAAAGAGCAGAAGATCGTCCAGCATAGACCAGTCAGCGTCGTCCTGATCCTGAGCGCGTGCACGCTCCTTGTCGAGGGTCGCGTCTTTGCGGTTGGCAAGTAGTAGGGCGTCTGTGAGCACAACACCAGAGAGTGGCGGCGGGATCAGTTCATCAAGAGCACACAATGAGAGAGGGTCATCACCCTGGGCCACTGCAGTCGAAGTTGATACTGGTTGGAACAGAGCACGGGTGCGCTCCTCATCGCGCTTCTGCTTATGTGTCTTGACTCCTTCTGCTGGACGAGAGAGAATGTCAGCGATGGTGTTGCGAGAGCCGGGTCGGTAAGTGATCACGAAGTTGTAATGCGATATCAGCTCGGCCCAGTTGGCTTGTCGGAGGTTCAGGGACTCTTTTCGTGGTGAAGTATTCCAACGCGGCGTGGTCCGTAATGATCGTAAACGGTCGCTTTTGCTGGAGTCCAATGAGTTCAGCCCGCCAACACATAAGACCTTTTATAACGGCGAGCATTTCCTTGTCATGTATGCTGTAATTGAGTTCGGCCCCATGCAAGGTCTCAGAGTAGAACGCGACAGGCTTCCAGGGGTCCTCTGGGCCACTGCGTTGGGAGAGCACACCAGCAGCAACTCCGTCGGAGGCGTCGGTCTCCATGCGTGTCTCATCATCGAACGAGAAGTGCCGGAGCACAGGCGCTGAAGTCAAAGCCAGACGTAGGGTTGTCAAACGCATTCTGGCACGCGGGAGTCCATTCGAGTGAGGCTCCATCGCGAGTGAGCTCGTTCAGAGGCTTTGCAATGCGTCCGTAGCCTTCGATGAACCTGCGGTAGAAGTTGCAAAAGCCGAGGAAGGAGCGAACTCCGCGTAAGTGTGCTTTTCCGTCATCCACAGGAGGTTCCCAGGCTTGAACAATTTCAACCTTGGACGGGTCCACGGTTATGCCGTCGGTGCTGATGATGAACCCCAGAAACTTGGTTTTGGTCACGTAAAACTCGCACTTCTTGAGGTCAGCCTGAAGACCAGCCTCTCTCAGTCGGGCGAGTACTTTATTGATGTGCTCGGCGTGTTCTAGCTCGTTGTCGGAGTAGATCAATATGTCGTCTATGTAGGCCGTGCAGAAGATGTCCAGGTAGTCGCGCAGAGTATCGTTGATGAACCTCTGGAATGTTGCCGGGCCATTGGTCAGACCGAAGGGGAGAACTTTGAACTGGTATGCGCCGTATCGCGTTCTGAATGCCGTGAGAGGCTCGTCGCCAGCAGCCATCCGAACGCGGTGAAAAGCTTGCCGGATGTCGATCTTGGTGAACACCTTAGCGCGGGCCAACCGTGTCATAGTTTCTTCGATCAGCGGGAGTGGGTAGCGGTCTTTCTGAGTTAGCGAGTTTAGCTTGCGGTAATCCACACAGAACCGGAGTGAGCCATCACCCTTCCGGGCAAAAAGGACAGGTGCTGCCCCGGGGGGCATTGGTCGGCTCAATGAAATCTTTAGCGAGGTTCTCGTAGATGTACTTTCGGCAAGTCTCGGCTTCCTCCAGTGACATCTTGTACAATGGACTATATCCAAGAGATTCCGGGTTTCCGTCAATGACCAGATGGTGGTCAACTCCCTGGGCGGTATGGTGGTAATTGGTCGGAAGCCACTTTGCTGAACACGTCGAGATAGTCGTGGTGTTGGGGCGGCACTGTGCGTCGGGCAGCCTCTCTGAGTTCTTGTTCGTCGGCGGAGAGGGCTTCCTCCTTCTTGCTCGCAATGTACTTGTCTAGTTCGCAGATGCTGATAACGCCGTATGTGTCGGTGTCGTCTTGGCGTATCACTGTTTGAAAGGCGGCCGCTGAGATCGAAGAGACTTGGATTGGGCGCTTTTTGTACCAGCCAATGGCGTCCCGGGTTAAATCACCACTGTTTGGCTTACCAGGTAGACGAACGGGAGATGGGGGCGGTAACAGGGTTTCGTCTTCGTCCTGGTCGAGTTGCCGTTCCATCTTGTGGTGAGCTCGCTTCATGCGGTCCTTGGTCTCAAGATGCCGAACACGGGGAGGGTGTAAGATGGTTAGTGGCGGCTGTGCTGCCTTATTGCATGCTGTGGTCTGCGGGCGATGTTCGAGTTCCGTGATCCGTTGATATACAGCCACGAGGGTTGGTTACTTGCTCGCTGGTGTGGCGAAACGTACCTGCTTTCGGGTGGGAGGATAAAGATGTCCGTCTCTGCGTCGTTTGTCGTCAGCATCAATTGCCTTGTCGCGACGATCTGCGTCGGACTGGTACTCAGGTTTCGATAGCAGAGTACCGGCTTCATCCATCGCAATCTCCTTCGTATGGTATTCCGTCTCCCAGTCGCTGGGGAACAGAAGGCGCTTCCGTCGGCTATCCACGAGAATATCGTGGTGTTCAAAATACTTCTTGCCAACAATCATATCTTGGTTCATGTTGACAATCAGTATGGGGGCGTTGTAAACCGTACGCCCTTGTATGCGGCAATGAAGTTCCACCGCAGTGTCGATTGTCTGAGTGGCTTTGCCGTCGTAGCCAGCAACCTGGGCAGGATGGAAATCTCTGATCACTTTGGGATTCAGGTACTGGATCACGCGTTGGGCGAATTTCACACTCATGAGCAAGTAAACATCGGCTCCTGTGTCGGCGAGGGTTTTAGTGGATAAAGTGAGTCCATTGTTGATTAAGGTACAATCTATGAGGAGGGGCGCTCCTCCAACAATGCCTCGTAGAAGGTCGAACGGGACCTTCTCACACTCAGTAATTCCTAGCGCAGACACTCTAACATACCCAGGAGAGGAGACTAATTGTCCTGGGCGACATCTTTTGACTCCTCGGTGAATCCCATGCGTGCGGCAATCTCATTGATACGCGTGGCATTCAAACTCGCGAGCTCGTCCTTGTACTTGCACTCGGGTGTGCGATGGCCGGGCTCGTGACAAGTGAAACACTGGCCGCGAGTCAAGAGCATTCGAATCTGCTCGGGGGTCGGACGGTGGTAGATGGGGTGTCCGTCTCTCGGGGTGGCCTTGACACGGACTCCATAGTGATTGGTGCCAGCATCAGCTCGGGGTGCAGGAGCAGAGGGCGTGGTGTCATAACGCGGGCGAGCTGGAGCGTTGAAAGTGCGGCGGGTGGTAGCCGTGATAGTCGTGGTGACGGCTTTCTTTTCTTTTTCTACCTGGTTGGACGTGAAGTTGCGTTGCTGTTGGTAGTCGATGGTCGTAGCAGCGCGGCAGTAGGCTTCATAGGAGACCGGGCTGTCGTGGGCGTCTCGAACGAGGTGCTCGTTAAGGCGTCTTGGGAGCTTGTCATGTAGATCGCGCTTCATATCTTCTGGTTGGACTCCGGCTTGGCTGGCCCAACGGGTGAATTCGATGCGAAAGTTGGTGAATTTGTCGGTGGGGAGCATCTTCAAGTCGCGGTATTTCAACCGGGCAGTCTCATACTCATTGGGGTCATGGTATTGTTCGTAGAGGTGGCTCAAGACCTCGGCACTGGTCTTGAGAAGTGTCTGGTTCCGGAAGTTGGGGGTAACCCACGGGAGGAGGGCCTCCATGGCAGAGCCACCTGTTCGGCCCACAATATAGTCGATGATTTCCTTGTCGTTGTCGAAATGGTCCCGGTTCTTGTGTAACTTCGCGTTCAAGAGTAGGTACCATGCCTTGAACTTGACTTCGGCCTTGTCTCCAGTGGGCTTGTCTTTCGTGAAGACTGGTGGGGGATCAGCCTTTGCACTACGGCCACGAGGTGCGGGTAGAGGGCTGGGCGAACGGTCGGGAGACTGATCGTGAATGGTTACCACATCGTGAACCAAGGGAATCAATGGGGGAACAGGCGTGGTATCCATGGGGGGGGAAGAACGACAGGTTTAATGCCCAGAGAGGTCCGTTTGACGTCGGGAGACATGGGAGGAGTAGTGGTTGTTCCCTTGGCTGGGGCGGTCGGGCCCGGGATGGCAGAAGTCATGACAGGTTCAGTTTTCGCCTTGCGGTTTTCCTTGACCAGGTGCGTGATGTCTTCCTGTAGGTCCTTGATTTCTTCGTTGCGGGCCTCGAGCTCCTCGGTCATTTGTTGGACAAGGATAGAGTTGTCGGTCGAGTCAAGAAGCTGATCCTTCAAGGTACTCACCTGGTCGGCGAACTGATGGATTTTCTTAGCGAGGGTGACTCCATCAGAGCTTCCGTTGGTAGCGAGTACGTTGAGTTGCTCGACAAGGGCCATCAGAACCTGGTAGGCAATGGACCGGATGCGGAACTGGTGGAACATGTCGACTGGATGGTCGCTGACCAGCTTGATGAATTCATGGCCGGTGATGGTGTGACCAGTGGCAGGGAACTGGGGGGACAGGGTTGCCCATACGCTGGAAAGGGGTGACGGGTTCTGACTTATCCTTGAAATATTTGGCAGCTAGCTCGTTGAAGCGCTTGTCGGCTTCAGCGAGGATCTGCTCCTGGGTGTAATCATGGGTAGGTTCAGCGTATAAATCTTTCAGAATGTGGCGAGCATAATACTCGCAATCCTTCTCGTCACCAGTGTCTTCTTCTTCCGTTTGTTTACCCTTGCGAGCTGTGTGTGTCGCAATGGGGTCTCGGACTCGTGGGTGCAAAGGCGTCTGAGGATAGACGTGTGCTTCGTCAACCGGTTGAGTACCTTGAAAAACGGAGGAGGCAAGAGTCGTGTAGGTCTGGGCGAAGGCACCAGGGACCTTGGTGGATGGATCGGCGTCAGCCATGATTGAAGGGGAGTAAAGACAACGAGGGAGAAGTTAAGTGCTGGGCGCGAGACAGAATCGCGGCTTCCGGGGTCAGGTATCGGGTATCGGGTGTCAGGTGTCAGGCGTTCTTCAAGAGATAGAACGAGTCGGGATCAATTCAACAATCGAGGGAAGTTAACGTCTTCCTAGACAGAAGTTGGATTGAGCTTTAGTATTGTCACGAAAGAGAACAACACGAACGCTGAGGCAGAGCTCAACCTAGTAGTATATTCCGGTAATGATACTAAAGCTGAGGAAGGAAGAAAGAAAGAGAGACAGAGCGGCAGAAGGCCGGGAATTATATACATGTGTGGGTGTGTGTGAGTCACACAGTGCCCGGTCACAGTGCTCGTGCACTGCCCTATTCTTGGCAGAAGGTTCTGGAGGTCAGAGGCAACGTTGCATGAGTCGGAGGCAACGTTACATGAAGTGGTATGTGATACATGAATACCTCTTCCTACAGACATACCTTTGCGTCTAAAGGGTCTGCGCTGACCAGGGAATGCATTTCCGCTGGTGCGCAAGTGTGCCGGGACAGCTGGGCTGTCACAGTAAAGGTGTACCCACGGGATGCCTGGTCCTTCGACGTGCCCGACTTTCCAGGCGTCTTCGGCTGCCCAGGCGACTTATTCTTCTTGCTTGGCGTCTCGGGCTGTGTCTCCTGTGTCTTCTGTGTCCCGGGGGTCCTTGGGGGGGTCTTTGGGAAGGTCTTCGGGGGGGTCTTTGGGGGGGTCTCCTGGGAGGCGGCACCCTTCTTGGAGGCGGCACCCTTCTTGGAGGCGGCACCCTTCTTGGAGGCGGCACCCTTCTTGGAGGCGGCACCCTTCTTGGAGGCGGCACCCCTCTTGGCTCGCTTCGGTGGCATTGTATCTGTTCGATCGGTAATTAGAGCATATACCTTTAACGTGCGTTGGATCAGACGGAGACGGACTAACCTGCGTGAGTCACAGAGACCTGTCGATACCGGGAGACTCGTGGTCTTAGAAGACGAGCTTGCTGGCAGCGAGGTATGAGATGGCGAAGGAAGCGACCGAACTGTGAAGGAACGACGACTAACTTCGAGAGGGGAGAGGGACGTGGGCACCCCTAGAGTCCCATCCATCGATCAGCCACTCTGGCACTGACTCAGGCTGCGGCTGATCCGGGCACTCTTCGAAAATGAGGCAGTGATTTGGCTGACTTGATTGATCCGGGCACTCTTCGAAGGGGAGGTGGTAGGGGCTTGGCAGTTCGGGCAAATCAGGGCACTCGGTTGAGAACATCATGAGTTCGTCATCGTACTACTGATTATAGTTGCCTAGTAAACGTACGGTTGCTGGCGCCCCCCTCCCACCCTTCCCCTCCACCCCCCTCCACCCCTCCCAGAACAACAAACAACGTCTTCACAATCCTCACAATTAGTACGGCACATCCTACATCGTCACGTCTCTCAATACCATGACTTCAACGCAGTCTCAAGTCCAGGGCGAAGAGCCAATCGACGAGAGAAATTTCCAGCTTGTGCCAGGGCCTCATCTCGGAGGTACGCCACAGCAATATGCGCTTCGAAGTCTGTCACAGACTGATGCCGCTTGGCCGATGAACATCGATGAGGCAAAGCTGTTTTGGTCTGATCGATGGATTCAGGTAAGTAAATACATGTAGCCGCGCGTCGAATGCCCTGCTAATTTATATCGTTGGCAGCTCCTCAGGAATATGCGAATCGAGCTACTCGGTGGACGGGCATTGGACCGATATGTGCGCTGGTATCTGCACGACCAGTTCTTCCACATTGCGGGCGCGCGAGGCCAGATTCTGCGCTTAATTCAGGATATGATTCTCGCATCCGTATCTCCGAACCCTATCTACGTGGAGGCATCTCAGGGGAGTCCATGGGGGGACTACATCTTGGACATTCTCAAGGATCAACGACGGGCAGATGCCCTCTTTGTACAGAGGTACGGGAAGGTCAACGGCGTGATGTGTGAACACTGCGAGAGGCGTTTTGTTCGCTCGGATGGGTACGAGGACAAGCGAGGTCTCTGGCCGTTCAGCGAATGCTACTCGCATTCAGAAATCAACCGTGGTGCGTGCGGTAACTGTATTTTCTCCCTGAACGGGAGTCAATGCTCCTTCTATGGACATCCGGAGGAGCTGGCACACCTCCGGGTCCCGTCGGATGACACCATGGCAGTGAATCCGGAGTCTTCGCCCCCCCTCGAAGGAGGAAATCTTCAGCCGCACAACATGGTATTTATAACGCAAAGCAAGGTGACCGCACACATAGCGTTAAGCCAGGCCGTGCGGGCAACAACGGAGGTTGCGGAGATCTAGGTCGTTGCCTTGTCTGGGGGGGAGATCCCCAATTTTTGTATAACGCCTGTAGCCGTGCGTCATCACGTGTGCCTGACTACATAAGCCATATATGTACATAGAGGTCAGGCAGGATTATATTCCTGACTGCCAAGATTACTGAGGAAACTGCGTTTTTGATG
Organism: Xylaria sp. L1 SY-2022; assembly: GCA_023079495.1. Classification (NCBI taxonomy): domain Eukaryota; kingdom Fungi; phylum Ascomycota; class Sordariomycetes; order Xylariales; family Xylariaceae; genus Xylaria; species Xylaria sp. L1 SY-2022. The sequence continues at coordinate 2,010,594 of JALIDW010000009.1, forward strand.
CCAAACGGGTGTTTTTGTAGTATGTATTCTGCTGTCTCTGAACTGCCCGGGTGATATGTATATCCAAGTTGCGCGAAGCCTCCTTCCTTCCCGGGGGTCTGGATTGCTCAGGGCGAGTCGAATTGCATTGCCCCCAGGGCGAGTCGAATCGGACCGCCCGGGGGTCTCCAAGGTGCCCGGCGCTCATGCCATTCAATATAAATCGTATCAATACAGGTCCAAAATCCAACCCATCCACTGCTCAAAGCAGACCCGAATGGGTACCCGGCGACGTGAGGCACGGAGTTGTTGACAAACGTGTAATTCGGACCTGTAGTCTGGTGGTTAGTTGACGTAGGGACGTACGGTGACCGGGTTGCCCAAACCTACACTTTACATAGATAAAAAACGCGAATATAACCCTTTTTTGCAGCCTCAACCTCCATTGGTCCCCTCCACTCCAACCACACAACTCTTCGTTGACCCAAAGCCTACGATGCCTTCTCAAGATTCAGGTAATACGCGGCAACGCAGTAACCGTTGTAACTACGCAATATTACATCTTGGTGCCTTGTCACTTTTCGGCAACAAGGTAAGTCATCTAAACCTGGGATTCCACCATGAACAGGCCCACCCGTAAGTGAAGGGCTACCGTAGAGTTGTTGAGGAAACAGAGGGAGGGGGCAGCGAGGAGAGAGGCGTCGACGGGAGGCGAGGCGAGGGCGAGGGCGGGGAGGGCGGGGAGGAGGGCGGCGGCGGCGGCGGCGCGGGGGGGAGCCCTGGCGTGTTGCGCAATGCCTCGTGCAACCACCGTATCGTGGGCATCGCTTGCCCGTTGCTAGGAAGGAAGGTTAGCCAGTTCATCGTTTTGGGACCATAATACGTACAGGCCGTCCTTGAGCGACGCAAACTCCTCTCGCATGGCCGCCGATTCTTCTCGCATGGCCGCCGATTCTTCTCGCATCGCCGCCAATTCCTCGCGGAGGAGTCTGATCTCCTCGTCCTTCTCGTCCGGGCGCAGTGTTAACTGCCTCACCGTCATGCCCCGTGGTGGATTACGGAGAGGGGGGGGGGGCCTCTCCCTCTCGTGGCTGCCCGGTCGAGCGAGCTCATCGCTCGAGTAGGCGGCGGCGGCGGCGGCGGCAAGGGCAGCAGCCCGGGTGGTACGCCTCGTTACCCTGTTCACCGGTACGAAACCAGAATTAGGCATGGCGAACGAATGAATAACGAGGTATGAGGAGAGAGAAGGAGACAAACTAACTGGCAGCAGGGAGGTTGTGTGCATTTAATAGACAAAAGTCGCGGGCAACGACGCCCCCAAAGGAGTGAACATTGGGGGCATCGTGCCCGCCGGCATCGAGGGAACTTTCTTGGATCGCGGTTTGGCAGAGCAATCGACGTTCGCCAGCAGAGGAAGCCATAACGACGTCTTTTAAGGTCCTCGACGCGCCGGAAGAGGCGGAATTCTTCGTTGTTGTGATATATCGCACTGGCGTGGCAGTGTTGCCGAACGACGCGTTTTTATGGTTCGAGCAATTGCCGAGGCCAGCTGCGTCTCCGGCTCAAATCCAGGGGCTGTCTGACCAATAGAATGCACGCACGGCAGTTCTTGCAAAAGACCGCGTTTTTGAACGATTCCTCTCCCTCCCACGAAGCCGTTCTACCCTTTGCCCACAAGGCAACTTTAGATCACTTGATCCGAACACAGTATTGCACAGTTCATTTTGTAAGCTATTCGTGGACACAAACACTGCGATTTTGCTGCTAATGATGTCGTATTACAGTGTACGGAGGAGGGCTGCCCGGAATTGCATTCTGGTCATCTACATACATACATACCGATGTAATCTACCGTACGGATTACAAGTCGTATGCGTGGCCTGGTTGCCGCCTACCCAAATGTGCCAAGATCAATAGTCTGTTTCATTCACTGCAGGTTGAGGCTATTCATGCGCGGCCTGCCCTGCCTCTGGCGTATCATCGTCGACTTCAGGCACGCTGGATGTGATGCCGGTCCTGGGGGCGCGGGAGGTGATGGTCCCGGGGGCAGACCCGTGGGAATCTTCTTCTGCAGCGACAGCGGGTTGTACATGTTCGAATGCCGCTATCGTTACGTGTCACCTCCTGGTCATTTCCGCGGTCTATTGTGTGGTCACGATGTTCCCGTGGTGTTGTTATTGTTGCCCTGGCGACATCGTCATCCTCCAGCCTGCTTACCAGCTGACCATTGTTGCCCCCAACCCGCAGACTACGTTCCCGACACTGATCCGTCAGGATGGATGGAAATGCCTGTTTTGTGAACAAGGCTTCGATCATGACCTTGTTCGTCGTGCTGGAGGCTCGTTTTTATGCTTTGGCCATGTCTAGACATTCGCGGCCTTCGGTGTATGAGGCCAGCTCTGTCTATATCCACTAGTGGCAATTGGCCGTTCGTTGCGTCGAGGATTGTAGGTTTCCAGGTATAATAGTTTCTTGCCACGGGTAATCGGCCGTTCGGTGAGCTCAGGACTGTAGGTTTGCGGGTGCCACGGGCAGCTGGCCGTTCGGTGCGCTCAGGACTGTAGGTTCATGGGTCTGCACGGGTAATCGGCCGTTCGGTGAGCTCAGGACTGTAGGTTTGCGGGTGCCACGGGCAGCCTGCCGTTCGGTGAGCTCAGGACTGTAGGTTTGCGGGTGCCACGGGCAGCCGGCCGTTCGGTGCGCTGATGACTGTAGGTTTGCGGGTGTCACGGGCGGTCGGCCGTTCGGTAGGTACAGTATATTCCAGTGCTATTAGCACTGTGTTGGGCAATTGGCCGTTCGGTGCCCCAAGGCTGTAGGTTTGCGGGTGTCACGGGCGATCGGTCGTTCGGTGGGTACAGTATAGACCACTGCTATTAGCACTGTGTGCCGTTGTCAGGGGCAACTGGCCGTTGTCAGGGGCAACTGGCCGTTAGCTGCCATAGGGCCGTTGCCACCAATTTTACGCCCGCTATAAGCATATATATGTGTTAGTCATCTACAAATCCTATGCTAATGCATATAGCGAAATTTATGCTTATGACCATATAAAAAAGTTCGTTTCACCACATTTCCATGCTTACTGCGGGGTTTATGCTTATAAAAACGATGCTTATGGCGGGGTTTGACTGTAATCCGTAGTTACTGTTAGCTTAATCCGTAGAATACTAACGTCGAGGCGGAACAGCAGGAGTTGGTTTCCAGAATCCCGGCACTACTGTCGCTTGGCGGCAACCTTAAAAGTACTCGTGCACCGAGTTGCGCGGTTAATATACATCGAGGGCAGTCAAAACATTCTGCCTAGCACATTAGATATTATTAAGAAGAAACATCGCAACAGCTGGTCTTCTCACTTTCATGCGTACCAACTTACGAGTATTCGTTTCGTAGCACAGACAAGGCATGGTCCCTTGCTTGCCATCGAGCCCTACAACTTGATACATACAGCAATCTCGTTTGATTGCTTTTCCCAGGCTTAGACCAGCGACTCCGTTACAGCTACCACTTTACTCAACGGTACGTACCAGAAGCTGCACGATGAAAAATCGTCATCGTCGACCCCTGTCGAAGCGCAAAAGTCGGACGGGGCTTTTTTAAGGTTACATTTAGAAATAAGGTACGGAATACGTAGCGCGATATACGGATTAGGTACAGATGGCGACAACACCGGAGGGGATAGTGCCCAGGTCGGCTAGACGGTGGGCCATGCTTTCTTCTTAAAATACATAATCCGTAAGTCGATTACGGATTATGAATCAAGAATATTTTGGGTGATTTACGAGTAGAACCCGATTATTGTAAATAACAGCAATGCCATGCTCCATCTCGTCGACTTGGTCCATCCCTCTTGACACCTGGCCGACAGACAGGCTGGCCATGTCGAGTCACGCCCGCTATAAAAAGGACCCAGACTTACAACAACACTAGAACAGCCAGAGGGAGCGTGGCAAGTCGCAACACGTGCTGAAGACGTGTGCTAGAACCGTGAATCTCCGGGAGTCAGCCCAATCCAAGCCACATCGCATACACTTACCTACATGCCACCTACGCCCGTACACTGGCAGTCGATCATGTAGGTACGGAATACAAGTAATCCGTACATATGTACTCGTACATGGAAATAATAGATACGTACGTGCATCCATAATAAGGTAAGGTAAGGTAAGGTCAGGTACGGATTAAGGCCAACTGCCTACGGACATGTACAACTTACAAGATCCATTGCACATAATAATCTGTAGAGGGCATGGATCATTAGTGAAGCCTACCTAACGAGACCCGGTCGGCTAGGCTAAGCTTAGCTGATATAGCCCGAATAAGCCTAGCCCGTGTTATAAAAGGTGCTGCGATGGAACCTGAAGCTTGTCCTCGTAAGGCAGTGTGCCGAGCTGACATTCTACGCTACGGAACACTGCTGGAGTGCGTACAGTGCAAGTGCGCATGTGCAAGTGCAAGTGCAGGCTTCTTGGGCCGAGCGGGCCAAGACCCCAACGGAAGCTACCTACGCAGCGCTAGAAGTTGTTCTGACTCGGGGGCAACAACAAAGACCACAAGAGGTACGAAGTACCTACACAACAAAGTAGTACTACTCGTAGTACACACATGGCAGGATAATACCTCCTAGCAGAGGATAGCTAGCAGAGTAGGTACATGGCAGGATGTATGTCCGATCCTAGCTCCTTCCTATATATCGACGACCGTACTTGCCTCGCGGATAACCTCCCACACCTTAACTGCATTTAAGCTTCAGATAAGCTTTGGCCCCTACCCTGACTATAATTCGGCTGGGATATGTACAGGTAAAACCCACCCCTTCTGCCACGGACTCCCTCTCTCACCTCACTCGACTCAACCTCGACTCACTCAACCTCGAATCTCAGAACTTCACTCTCACCTCAACCAACACCAACACCGCCCGTCACCAATACCCTAAACACTAAACCGTTACAACAACCACAACTACAACCAGAAGTACCACACAAGGACACCGGCTTCACGATTCACGATTCACGCTACGGAAGCAGCCTGGGAGGAACCGCGGACAGGACATGGGACATATGCAGGGAGAAACCCACGTAATAATAAATAGTACATCCGGACTACCTCCTTGCACTTCTCAGCAATCCGATCGCTCGGTGATCCGTCGCCTGTCATCTCGGTCCGCTAGAGTTTAAAGTCGCCGCTACAGCAACCGCCATCCGCGCCTGGCACCATCCTACTACTCGACTCGCAACCCGGATATATAAATGTATCACCGACCTCCCCCGTACCCTATCTCACTTGAATACTTTTCTCTATTTTCTCCTTTTTCGAAACCACTACCACCTACACTACCTACACTACATCTTTACTGGGTATGTATATGCAGCTGTTCCTTTCTCAGTCTCTGCTTTACTCGGGCGCATGGTCATCGTCTGCAACATCGTCGTGCCATTTATTAAGCCTTCATTTATGGTGGAGTGCGATGAATATACACACATATGTGGACCTATACAACTGGGCATGTCTTCTGCACACAGTCGGATTATCACCACCGTGGATGTCGCACATACGCCTCAGATATGTACATGTAGTCGCCCATGAATATGGAGGGTTCACCTGGCCTTACACGTTCCGCAGCCCTTCGCCAACAAGATACATACCGATCTACATAAGTTACCATTTACGTGTGGCTACTAATATGAGTACCTAGTCTTCTTCCCCTTCCACTGGGTATGATACATCTCGACGTCTCCGACTAAGAGACTCATTCACACTGTTCCAAAACGATCACTATCTGCAAGGCCATACCATATCACGCCATCACCACGTGCTATTCTAGTCGGTTGTGTCTCTATCCACGAAACTCACTGGCCCGGTCGCCTATTTGATTGTGGTCTTCGATATGGAGACCTACCACGGTTGCGTGCGGACTACCGCCGACGCTATCAAGTTATTCGAAGCGTGTAGGGTTGGCGCTCTGCCTAGGGTGCAAAGGAGACTGTCGGAAAAGGAGAGGCAACAGATCAGACCCGGTTCCGTCTATGTCTGGGACGAAAGAGAAGCTGGCATGCGTCGATGGACCGATGGTAAATCTTGGAGTGCGAGTCGCGTGTCGGGGAGCTTTCTCACGTATCGAGAAATGGAAGGCAAACGAGGGGGCGGATCAGCACCGTCCCGGCGCAATGCAGGACGTTCACCGGAGGGAAGCCGAGCTAGCGATTCGGATCGCGACTGTGAGCAGGAGTGCTACCGCTACAAGACAGACGGCCTGACGAAGCAGTCGTTTAGCATAGTAACAAGAGATGGTCAGCACCTGCATCTAATCTCATACTACAGCAGCGGTCGGCCGCCGAGCGAAGATGGCGAAAGCACGCATCCTCAACCCACGACAGACCCCAGTTTACGCGGCATCAATGTGCGTAAGGAGCTGTATCCTGAATCAAGCTTTGCCGACTTGAGTACACCGGCGATGACGAGAGCACCGATGCTTGCATACCCGCCGCCGCCTCCGAACTCACATATGGGGCACCCTCCCCCTTACTGGTCGTTACCCTGGGCCCAACTACCGCCATCACAACATCCACACAATCCACAACACCCGCAGCACCCGCAACATGGACAACACCCGCAACATCCACAACATCCGCAACACCCACAACACCCACAACACCCCGATCCTTACACGAACGGTGCCGTCACTCAGTCCCCGCGGATGCATCATCCGCCCTTACCAGTCAGACCACTACCCTTACCACAAATAACGCAGGCACCGCCGTTGCCCCCAGCAACGCCAGCAGCCCCCATATCCCCGGCAGCCCCAGAACCATATCAAACTACGCCGATCCGGAAGACGAGCAACATCAGCCTCCTGCTTCATCCCGCACCAGATACGTCCAGTAACGGTATGGTGCCAGTCAATGGTGCGGGTATCCCTTCACAGGAGGCTACGGTGGCGGCGCAGGTGATGTCTGCGAAAGCACTTCGATCACTTGATCGTCATATTTGGTAACAGTCGGGGACATTTCTTTCCTTTTGTTTTTCATGTTGAATTAGGCAGGCGTAACGGAGGGGAAAGGGGGGAATTATACCAAATACGCCGTCAGGGAGCGAATGGAAAAACTACGCGGTTTCTATCAAGTCCGTTAGGCTATTGCTGCGCCGGCTTGGCTCTATGTAACTTTGCAAGAGTCTTTGTGCTTAATTACCTGCTGGCTCGGGCGATGGAGGGAAAAAAGCGGCTGTTTTTTATCTACGGAATACTTCTGTTTTTTTTATGTTACGGAATATACCCCATTCGTTTTTTTGAGAAGAAGCGTTCGAGGTTCGGGATAGAGAAATATTATTATTACCAAGAGTATTTGTGATTCATGCGTGAAAGTCTGTTTTTTAAGTTCCGTGCGGAACGTGGGAACTGGGGATATGCACAAGTAAGGCAAGGTACGGTTAAGGATAGGTCCGCCGTGCGTGCATGTGATTTCCGTGGCCCTTATTCATACAGTAGGGAGAATGATTCCCGATCGCCTCCCTGTTAACCGATCTGTTTCCAGGCAGACCGTGCGTGAAACCTTGTTTTCTGAAACAGTAGTCTTGGGTTTGATTTACAGACTATATTATAGTAGTATGTGTGTGTAGGGTTGTTGTTGTTGTTGACTAGGTTGGTAGTAGGGTTGTGGTTGAATTAATCGCTACCCACGTTTTTGGGGGGGCGATTGACTCGTTGACATGTGAAGGGGTTTAGGGCCCTGCTACCTAACCTCATAGGTACGAGTATGTCATTGAAGACAAGACAAGTCAAGAAGCGGCCGCATGTCCGCATAGGAAATTACGAGTACCTACCTACCTTCCATAACATACTTAACCCATTGCGATGAGTGTGTTTCCCCGAGGGACTGGTAGCGTACGGTGCGCGTGAGGTGTGTCCGAGATTTTGGCGGGCTAGCTGGTAGGTACCTACCTGACGTCATTGGTATGGGTATGGTTTAGAGTTTCTGGGGTTCGCGGTTTAAGGCAGAAAGAAAGAAAGAAAGAAGACGGTTTTTTTTAGACCGAGACATGTGATGGAGGAAGGAAAGGTGGAATTGAGGCCGCTGGGAGGGCGGAATTGGTACGAAGTACCATACTTGTTGATGTACCTTTTGATACCATATCGGTTGAAGTACCTACCGACACTACGGTCTTGTGAATACTTCGTTAGGAGGTATGTAAGTGGTTGAAAGACGAACGGACGGCGTGCGGAACTAGGTATTTATTTTCTATGTATATTTTGTTTCGGTTTGGTCTTGGTTTGGTGTTGGCACCGGTATTCCCGAGCCCTTGTCCGATACGAATTTCTGAATACTCATCATTAAATCAAGTCAGTCATGAAGATCTCCTTCTTCACGTAGGAAACGATGGGGATGGCGATGGGGGGAGGTTTGTTTGTCGGTGCTGGAACTTTTGGTGGTGGCTTGCTGTTTGGAAGGAACTACAACTCACCAAAAACAATCAGTTTATAACGTGACTCCCTCTCTCTCTTCCTCCCGGAGATATCTCGCCCATGACGCATTCCCTTGGCGACGTCGTCACGTAGCGGATCTGCCTTAACCCACGCGTGCGGAATTAAGCCCGACGTCCAATACGGAATTTATCTTTTATTCACCCTCTCTCGCTTTTTCCCGGCACCACCCCTCGTTCTCTCGCTCACGTCTGGGAAAACTCCTGGCGCTAAACCCGGCCGGGAAAGGTCAGAGGTACCGGACCCTGCGCCGGACAGTGATCGCGGACTGCGGCCGGCGGACAGTCCGTTGACGCGCCGCCGCGCTGACTTCCAGTTCGTTTTCTGCTACAGTACGGCGCTGGTTTTTGGAAGGGAAGGGGACACCCCCCCTCGGGAAACGATGTCGGCTTCTGGATGGGTTAGGACCCTTCGGATCCTTCCTTCGGGTTATGATGATGAGTTACCTATTCTTAGTCTTTCTTTTCGTATACTTCCTATGTATATACATTAGGTAGACAAGTTGTTGAATGGGACAGATATTGGGAGGTACTTATACGGAATCTGGTCGGGAACTCAAGCCCGTTAGTCCGTTGTCGTGGTCTGGCCAACGAGACTTGGCGCGCTCTTCTCTTCCGTTCCCACTTTGTAACTACTATACGAGTAGGTAGACTATGCATAAACAACTTAAAATCCTGGTGACATCAAGTTATTTATTGTCGGGGTTTCAGTGACGTGAAGGCGTTGTTTGGCCATTGTTCCACTTATTCAACGGGTTATAGGTAGTGGTTGAGCGTGCTGAGTTGATATCAACTTGAGATCCGTATCTCATCGTACATTTTTCACATGTTTACCTTCGTCAATTAGGCCTGATCTGCACACTGACGGTCTCCGTACTTGCGCACCTTGGCATTCCTTCCGGAGTTAGGGGTCAAGACTATTCAGTATACTCGTACAGCGCATGAAGCAGTCTGGATGTTCGACTTCGCAAGAGAAGTACTCGCAAGTACCCGACTGGTATAACAGTGTCCGTTCTATACCTCATACACCTGCAAGTCAGCTTTTCGCACATCACTACCTAGGTATCTTCCACGCGGCCGGTTCTACGCGTGTTATTCGGTGCCCAAAGTACCGATTACTTGAGACGGCGGACCTTTTCATCTACCTAGCGGTTTTCATTCTCCGGCTAGCATCCAGCTGACGGACGCATCTACATACCTAGTCGAGTGTAGCACCGCAGAGCTTAGGGGGCAAGAGGTATGTACGAGTAGTGGAGGGCTGAGTCGCATCGATTATGAGTATAGTACGACTCCGTTACGGATTACCATGTAGAGCAGGAAGCTATGGGGATGAAAATCCGTTATGAATGGAGGATGGATGGAGGGTGCTGTTTCGTCTCGTCCCAAGCTGACGTGAGAAGTGGCATGGTATGGGAAATGCCGGGCCCCCCTTCGCAGCATCAATCAGCCTTACGCAATTCTCTCGCAAAAGAACTTAAGTTCTCACCCCCTTCTTTGGGTGAGTTGGTTGTATTTGTGTCAACTCCTTAGTGGGTCAAGGCATTGTAGGATTGCAGGTGTAAAAGGTGAGCGTGACGGGATCGTCTATTTCCGATGTGGTCATAAACCGCGAAGTTGACTCTGTTTTTCTACTTGTAGCTTCCTACCACACGGAGTGGTTCCGTTATGCTTATCCAGTGGATGGTAGGAATGAGATGCTTGTTCTTATTGGGCGTCTCGATATCATAACAAAGGATTAAGACGTCGGGAGTCGTTGAGGGTCCCAGGTATTCCGTACATATTATGGAGTAAATGCGGAATTATACCTGTCTGGAATTAATTATAGACGACGTGAGCATCTGGAAGGATCAAGGCTTCAAGAAAAACCACCTGCATGGTGGAGAAAGATCCTGCCTGTCTATATTACCCAGGTTATCGACTTCTTCCCCTCCGTGATGGCGCGGCCTCGTTCTCTCGCAGGGCAGGCAACAGCCAAATTACCTACCCCAGCTCATCGGAAAATTAAGACCAAACGGGCTGCATGAAGCGTGGGTGACAGACACGAAAAGAAAAAAAGAAAAAAAGAAGGGCTGTGTCCTGCGATCGTTACGTTACCTACATTACATACATTACATGACATGCCGGCGTTGTTTTTTTTTTTTTCCTGCCAGGGTCCGTTGGAGAGAATCCATGCACGGGTTTGTGGCTTGCGCATCCCGCTTCGCGTAGTTTCTTCTTTCCAGCTCGAAAATGCACGTAAGAATAAGAATAGATTTCTGGGCTTTTTTTTCTCGTGGATTTCTGCATGAAAAGTAGGAGGCCCTTCTTACGGCCGGGGGAAGAAAGCCATAGGTACAAGTACTTACTTCGTACATTGTTGGTATGCGCTTGGGACGAACGCGTGGGGTGGCCCGTTGCATCGCAGGCTGTGGTCAGCTGATGGGACTGCAGGATGGCGTGCTGATGGCGAGTTGTGAGCCGCTGAAGTTGCGGGAAGGTGTACATTATGTTTTGCCAAGTTGACGATCTCTCTTCTTTTTCGTCTCTTCCTATGACTTGATACTGTATGGTAATGGCAGTCTGTGTATTCCGCAGTGCCCCTGGGTCTTGGCATGGGTCGTGTTATTCACAGCTGAACAGTAGTGTGTAGGAGTCAGGACTACTCGGTGATGTTAAAACTCCCAGCACCGTCGCTAGCAACCTAGTTCAGACCGTTAAGACATTCATTAAACTACCATCAAACGGCGCCGACACTCACCTCAGACTCCAGACTTACCTTAGGTAGGAATCCGAATCCCATGAGATGTCACCGTACACTGTGCACTCAGCTTACCTGTGTCCTCCCCTCATCTTCTCTTAGCGAACAGATCCAGCCAAGATAGGGCAAGGAAGCAAGGTTATCTGGAGTCCATCTCTGTTGCTTATGTCGCATTCCTTCCTTCACATATAAGCTTAAACAAGCGTCCTGACCCCAGGCGATCCTGATGGGGATCCTAAAGAGGCAAGTTATCTTTGACAGTTTGAATCCTGTAAGCACGGAATACCGTCATCTTGCCCCATCCTAAACGGGAAAAAGGTAGTAGGATGCACCGTCGTCGTAGGGGTTGCTTGACGCTATTCTCGACGTCTTCGTCTAGGAACGATGATGAGACGTTGAAGGAGGCTTATTTTAGCTGCGAACTTGATGAGAAATCATCAAATCTATTTCGTATAATACCGACCTTCGATTGCTAGTATTTTAACGGCCTAAAAGTGTGACGGCGCCACGTGAAGTGAAGCCTGGTTTGAAACTAAACTAGGTAGCGTATGAGTCTTTCTCTGAACTGCCCTAAGACGACGACTTGGTCACTGGCTCCGTCTCTACGTACTAAAGAGAAGCCTCACTTGGACTTGGATCACCAGATAGACGAAGTAGCCGTGAGTCAGCACTTTTTGGGTTGATGTAAGCCCCTGTCGGTTACCGAAGTGTCGTCTTTGGGGCCTGGGCAGTTAAGGAGATAGATTTTGGATAGAAGGTATCTGTTAAAGGAGGGAGGTGCGAGAGAGGGGGCAGTATTCTCCGTTGAGAAAAACAGAAGTCTTTGATATGTACGAGGTAATATTAGATTGACCGTCGGGTTGGGAAAGCAAGATGTCGTCGACGCAAAGTGGAAGATCATGTTTCTTCTGCCATCGTTGTCCAAAATGTAATGTGTTTCACTTTACCTGTTATTAATTCCGAGATGGCCAAGACAATTCTGGTGTTTCTTCGGATTATCGTGGTCGACGGAACCTTGGAAGAGTTGCGATGTGTCCTATACTCCCATAGGAGTAGGATGCGGTCATGATTGCTGAGTGTGTAGCTCTTAGGAGGAGGAGATCCTATCCTGCATAATATTCCGTAGGCTTTGGATATACCGCGGATTGCCTTAGTAGTAGTTGGGATAGATCGTATTCAACCCCTTGTTGACTGGCTATACGGTATCGTATGAATGCGGCAGGAGAGGTGCAAGCAAGAGACAGAAGGTACGCAAACGTGGAGTAATAGCATCTCCTGTTGCCTCGTCTTTCTCTCCTCTTTCTAGCCTCCTAGCAAATATGTCTCGTATGACATTGCATTTACTCTGCGCATTTGTGTTTCCTTCCATGTGCAGTTGTTAATGCCCAGTATTATAATATAGGGGATTCTAGATACGGATTACGTCGTCGATGATGCATCTGATTCTTCCAGCGGAGAACCAAGTCGCTCTGCGTGATATCGATACTACGGTCATCTTGTTGCAATGCCGGCACACGAAAACGACAAAACTATATCCTGAGGATCTTTTGGCGAAATATTACTTCCGCGTATGTTGGATGGGGCGCAGGGCGTGTTGTTGGAATATTTTTCTCCGTTGGGTTTATGTCCTCAGTCATTCGAGGTGCGACAACTTCTAACCGGCCAGGCCTCGTTCCCATGCGGTGAACTCTTTTGGTTTTCGGACTTTGGGGTCTGTTCTAACACGAGCGTAATTGAGATACGTACGGGGCAAAAATTCGGGCAAGAGATCGACTCGGTTCCTTGGTTTGTCCTAACACGTTCAATACCGATCAGTAATGGTTCAATGTCGAGAGATGCACGATGAGGACATCATCAAAGAGGATTGCTGCGCAAGATGTCAATGGGTCTGTCTGCTAACACTGGTAGTCTGATAGTTCAGCTCTCGCGATGGACGATCGATCAACCGGCGGTTAGCAGTGGGAAAAAAGGAATCCTAGTGGCACCTGGGCCCCATACAGATATACCTACACTCGTTATTCCTTCCTGCCTCAGTAGTTGAGGCCCAGGCTTCAGCAGAGTCTGCAACGTTCATCCGGAATCCTAGGACGAAACAAGGAGAATATTCGAAAAACAAAAAGAAAATAGAATAGTAGAACCGGCTTACCTTGGCATCCTCGCTGAATTTTCAGGGATTCAACTGCTTACCTGTTTCCGCGATTGAACTCCCTAGAGATCACCTCTTGGCTGGGGTTGCTCGTGATAAAATTTTTCTTTGGTTCAATTCGCCTATGCTCTCGCATCTTAGGGTACTCTTGGCGAGATGGAACACCTGTTGTACCTATCTCAGTGTCTCATAGCCCCTGGGAAGACCTTCACGGATAGTTTCCGTGTCGATCTGTACGGCACGTTTTGGTATCATTCTCATTACTCGGGTCAGTACTCTGTAAGTCTCTTTGGTTCCATCGTCGTTGTTGTCGCTATTCATCCCAAGAATGCTTCTCGTTTCCGCAGACGGGTTTTTCTTAGCTCGGAGCCGTATCTGAACATGTGGGATCTGCGATAAGGGGCTGGATGTTTGTTTTTTCAGAGGTCTACCTACCTGCCACCAAGGTACTTCGTTGACTAGCCGTAACTACGGAGTGTATTTCGTAGTTGATCATTCAAAGACTTTAGCATGCTTCTGTAGAGAAAGGGGGATGATGCGCTACTGCACTACTTGGGTACGTCGACTTGTCGTAATACCGGTTGCTATCACCATATTCAGATTCTCCGTCCGGCACCAAAGCATACCTAACTAACCCTAAAAATGCTGCTGACTGTTGACGGTCGTTTTACGAGACGCTTTCAGCTGCTCGAAGCATGATACGGTCGAGTCATTCTAGAGGAACAAGATCCGTTCCGCCGAAAAGGGAGTAGCGAAACTTCAGGCCTCCGGGGCTTGCGGTTTTAAAGAGTCGGTCTGACTCTCTATTCCCACATGATATTAGCAAACGGTCCAAAGACTCTTAATACGTTGCATATCTATCCGGGACAACCATTATAGCCTGCAAAATTTTACGTCGTAGAGTCATGCCGATGCGGTAGAGAGATGTACACCGATCGTCTCAGTTGGCTAACGCCTCCATTCGGCAAACCGTTGACCAGCAGCCATACGACCGGCTTCTATTCATTGACCGAAAGCATCGGTCAACGGAGATCGGGCCACAACATGATCGCCGATCAGGAAGCCGTCTGTTAACCGACTGATGATCGCCCCTGCCCGAGGATATCGACACGAGTTCAGACTCCTTCAGAGACTTAAGAGAGACACCGAGTCACTCGGATCCCAACCAAATTATTGAAACACAGGGTTTTCATCAGGATTCACAGTATGACTACGGGTTAGGCTCGGCGCTTTGAAATGGAATCGCATAACCGGACCTTGCATGTGTCGTTAAGGGAACGCCCAGCAAAAGGGGTCTCCGGGTTTGATCGTCTGCCCGGTATGGACGGCGCAATGCAAACAAATATGGGCAAAATATTCTCAAAATGTAGAAGCTTAGCAACTTGAAGATGTTTAGATTCAGCCCTAACTATCACGACTGTGAGGGCGAAGGTGAGATATTCTTCAGGGGGGCATCAAACAGATCGAGGAAAGGGACTCGTGGGCCAGCCACATCCAGCCAGCCACTCATGACGATCTCGTGTAACAACGTCGGGCAAGAAAGCCACAGAAAGATCAATGGATATCGTCACGCCCACAAAACCTCCGAACTCTCCAATCAAAGGCAGATTTTCGTGAGGAGACACATTCCGTATGCCCGAGCCAGATTCCGTACCGAATCTGCACGGTATATTCCGTGTCAGTAACGTTGTTGCAGCCTGGGTCACTCTAGACCTGAACGCGAGCTAAGGAGCAGATATTTACATACACCAGTCTCTGTCCAGTTAGTGCCATGGAACAAGCTTGAAAGGCATCGCCATCTGCTGAACGTGTTGACGGCGGTGACCACTGACCCCCGACCAACAGAGAATTTCTCCTCAGAAAGAGCGTGAATATCTGCTCACACCGTTCAAGAAGCCGACGGCCGTTGTCTTCACGCGAGGCAACCAAGTCGGCCCGAGAACACAAGCGCTACCGCAGCTATGACCATAGGCATCTATCTCGTGGGAAAGATACTCGTCGACTCAGAACGTCTTGTCTGAGGTCGGCGACAAGACCCCGACAAGAGCACCGAAAGTAGGTATTACAAATGGCCCTGACCCCATATCAGCCCTTAGCCGCTTTGCTCGCTGAAAGGATCTTGAGCACTCCCTACGCCGTATTCGTTAGCTACCTACACATAAGTCGACAGTTGACGAACTCAATACCCAATCGATCACGAGTACGAGTACAGATTGCTCGACCGTATGGTGCTCACAACTCGCCTAAAGAAAATTCTACTCGATCTAAACCCCTTACCAAGATAGGTATTGGAGATCACTAGACGCACATTAAGTTACAAAGAAGAAGAGTGAGTTATCGGTGCCATCTCTTCTCTACAGGGCAAGAGACGCATGAAGGCCACACAACTAGATACCAGTATTCCGTACTAGAAGCTGTAAGGATGGACAAAATACCAATCCAGGGGCCCTGTTATCAAATTTCACAAATCCTTTACGGAAGCTGTTACGGAATACTTACGGTTGAGTTGCGATACGGAATACCTACCTACTACGGTTGGCTCTCGAACCAACTTGCCAGTCGACCGTCTCAGGTCAAAAGCTGAACTCTTCAAGCTCATGAAAAAAAAAGATAAATTGAGCAAAAAAAGAAAAAAAACGTACAACAACAGGGATTCGCTGGTCGTCACCGACCCAACTACTAATCTGTCTCTCGCTGGCTTATCGATGGGAGAGCGGACGGGATCCCGAGTTTTCCAACGGATATGATCGTACGTGCTTGAGTCATGCTCAAATCGTGGATATGAGTTGTGTTGTCGTCGTTGATGCTGGTGAGCTATAACCAGCGCCGCCGATACTAGGTAACGGCGAACGCAACTTGGATATAGGCTGATGGCTGCAACAACGTGCAGGTCGCTAAAAAGGGGGATTTTTTGAAATTTCCGGCCCATCCTGAATCTACGACAGATCTAAAGCCGCGCCGACTTTGCTTAGTTCAGAGAAGGCAAAGGGATCCTGAAGCCAGCGTTGGCAAAAATTCACCCCTTGCTCACCCGCACCTGTTCGCGGTCTGAGGCCGGAATCGACGCCACCACTTAGTTGGCGTTGATCTGGCCGAGTCATTAGCACACACTCCTCTTCTACTGATTGCCCAGTCTGTAAGGGGATGGCAATACCGTGTATGCCTGGTGCGACGACGATACCGGAGACCTCCGTGAATGACCGACGACAAAGTGGCGCAACCGACGGCGCTTCACACATTGATCTCACGTCGATCGGGTCGAGCAGGTCGTTCGTATCACCGAAGACTAGCCGTGGGTCGACCGAGGGATGCCTACCAACCGACAGAGCGGACGGATGTGTAGACTCACTGGCTGTTCCACCCTGTAACGCCAGTAGCTGTTTCTGCGGTGTTAGAGAACGCTGATGATGCTGGAGTACGAGACCATCGAGTACAAAGCAGACTGGTGAATGCCAGAACAGATGCCAGAACGTGGAATTATTGCCTCAGCCGGCTCACTCTGCACAGACTACTCGTACGTGTTGGTGAAGAGGCGTCGATGATGCTAGAGTTCCGGAGGAGTGACAAACAGTATGACTCTTCAGTACAGAACATCTCTGGCTGGACGGACCTCATTTGAATACTCGATGGAAACCAGGCAATTGCTAGCTGTAAGCTCGATGATCGACAAGCGGATTCGGCCAACGGAGTTCCGACACCAATAAAGTGAAGCCACCGTGGTCGATCAACCGTCTGACCAAAAAGCACGGACGTCCAACCCGGCGGATCACCGCATTGGCCGATTGACTTCATTTTCCCACCATAACTCACTCATGGCATACAGAATTCAAATCGATTACCTATTACGCACACCAAAAGAGGCGTGATGTCTTCTTCAGTTCGAGTTGAATCAGAGCGAGATTTTATTCGCTAAACGTTTGGGGAAAGGTCCATCATCTTACCTGCAATACAACTTGTGTATGTACTTCGTAAGTATTGCTAGGGTGATGTGTTGTCTGCAGGAGCCACAATTCTTGACCTAAACAACAGCTTACAGAACTAGCGGGGGAAGGGCCAACAAGCAGCTATGGATAAGTCGGTCTTATTGTCTTCGATACGGAGCCTCATAACGTGTTCACCCCTCACTTGCCAACAATCGTGGCGTTTGGAGACGAACACTCGAAACTCAGATGAGGTTCACTTCAGTGGTATGGGGAGGTTTCGTGCCTGATGTGAGTTTTGATATTAGTTGCATCAAGTCACTTATTTCCACTATTTGTAGGGCAACGACAGACGAATCATCCGTCAGCACGTAAACAACTACGACGCCTACTCCTCTACTAGGCAGTCAGACCCTTTTCTGCGACGTTGCACTTGCTGATGGATCATTTATCGCAGTGCGATGGATAGCATGTGAATGAACGCATCTACCTATTACTGCCTATCGTATCAACACGGAGAGAGGGGACAACGCTCCGGCCTCCCTGGGGGTAGTACGGCGTTACAGTATGCTACCGCGTTAGACAGAGCTGCCGGTCCGTTGCCCCCGCATTTGGGGTTCGTGTCCGGTGTTGTGCATGTGGCGTTGATCACTTTACGGACAACCAAGCCGGCCCCGCACGCAGCCAGTCAACCTTGATGGCAGAACATGTCAGAATGGGTAACAACCAGTGGGATCGACCTAATAGTCTCAAGTTGTTATGGGCGCTTCTACGGAATTTGAGGATGAGACATACCTAGTGATCGAGTTGAGGCGCAGTGCTGGAGAAAAGCGACAACAAACAGCGGGGGCTAGTCGTCGTCTGATCAATTGAAGCTGGGTCTTGCGGGGCCGCGAGTGCCGCCAGGAGGGGATCACGGTGGCATAACGGCCCAGATAATGGAGTGCAGGTGTTGAACAGTCAGAACTGACTGACCTATTGTCCCTATCCGTTCTGGTTCCTGATCTGCGGGCAGACGATTTCAGGTAAGTCTCGACCAAGAAAGCGTGGTAGTGTACGCAGTGGGCTACAATACTCATGCCACCTGGATTTCCGTCTTACTACCTACTTTACGTCTGCAGTAGCTGCCGGTTTCCGTCGAGCCCAATCGCATTCAATATTCTACGTAGCAGGAGGGATCGGCATGTAAGACTGGCTTGGCTGGAAGCGCGCATAGCCAAGACGATACTCGTGGCCCGGCTCTGAAGAGAATATCCAAGCCGGGTATCCGCGGACAACTAGCCGGAACTGCTTATAAGTCGATGCATCCTCGACCTCAAGTCTTCAATCGGTATACAGTTCTACTTCCCCATACAATCGTCTTCTCTCCTACCAGTAACACATAATTTGACATCAGAAACTCGCCAACATGCGTCTGCCCGGCCACGGTAATGACTGCCTCGAAGCGGAACAGGAGTTCGCAATCAGCCTTTACGGCACCGACCAAGTCTTCACAGCCGAGGGTGATGCCCTGAGAGTGCGACCCTTCAGAGGCAGCCGTGAACAGGTTTGGCGATGCATCCGTGGTAGAAACTGCCGATGGGGTTTCATCAACATTGCCACCGGAAAGTACCTCGGAAGGGACCGTTATACCAACCTCGGTGCCTCAGCACCTCACTTCAAGGAATGGGAGTTCCTCAACTTCACGAAGCTGTCCCTGGGCGGCTATGAGCTCACCGTCTCCATGGAGGAATCTTCGCTCCAGCCCGTCACCTGCGAGAGCAACGACGGCGGCCCCTACATGAAGGTCGTCCCTCAGAGCTTCCAGAGAATCGGTCTTCACCAGCTTAGCCCGCGTCCCTTCGTCAACTTCGAGTGGGTCTACCAGGGCCGTCTTGCCCGTTCCTCGGCTCCTCACTACCGCAGTGAGGACTCGGACCAGAACATGGACGATGCCGCCATCGAGTTCCTTGTGAGACTCGGCGTCTCGGCCGTCGTCGGTGTGAACGGCATCTGCCTGCCGCAGGACGCCATCCACCGCCTCAACCACCGCGGCATCTCCTACGACCACGTCCCCGTCGCGGACTTCTGCCCCCCGAACGTGCAGCAGCTCCAGCAGATCCGGGATATCTACAATGCCCAGGGCACCGTCTTGATCTACTGCGGCTACGGACACGGCCGCACTGGAACCGTCATCAGCGCTCTGCAGATGTTCGCTGGCCAGCCCCTCAGCGATGCTGACTTCAAGGCTAACCTCGTCGAGACGCACGACCAGCTCGCTGTCTTGAGACAGGTTCGGTCGATGGTCGGATTCTAGAGGTGAGAAAAGTTTCCCCATTCGCTTTTCGAGCGTACGCTAATGAGATCTTAGAGTTGACTGCGAATATTCGTTCATGGATCTACAATACCCCTTCACCTATACTATAGCGCAGCGAGGAAGTGAATGCGATAGGTTGGAGACTTCTGGATACAGGGAATTGAGTTGCTGGCTTGACTCTACCTACCTAGTACGATTAATGATGATGATATGATAGCGGTATAATAGTCCGCGGGATACCAATATAAGGCTTCAATCAACGTATCTCCTTTGCTCTAGAGTGTGAACTGCACAAATAATGTGAAGCATGTAGAGGATGTCTATGACACCGCCTATCGATACGGCTTATGATCTCAACGATCATGTGAGATCACACGCTGGATTCATCCATGCGATCAAGTATCACAGGCTGAAGAGCGACCTGTCGCACATGCGATACATGTATCGCAGGTTCCGCTCAACCGAATCATTGAATTAATGACCAATTTGACCTACCAGAGGCTGGATTACGGTTTAATAAATATACTTCAATATAACAACCCCATTACGACCGAAGGCAGGTAAGATAATAGATAGAACAGGAGGCCCATAGAGCTTTCGCAAATCCCACCGCATCCCATCCCTACCCAGCTCCCAATCTCATCCATTCAACCTCACTTTACCTAGAGCTGTTGCATCGCAAGCCGGATTGAAGGGTCTCATTTGTAGTCGTGGGTATACTACCATCAGACAGGCCTTGTTCTACTTCGACTTCGACTTCCTGGCTATGGTGTGCGGTGGTACGAGACGGTAGGTGTTTAAGGAGATATGAGTCAAAAGCAAGATATTTGTCGCCCGGAGATGTCATGTGTTTTGATGCAAAGACAACCACGGATTATCTACTTTGATGAGACGTGAGCTGGTCGACGGTATTGTTGATGTTGAGATGGTTGAAATGAGTCTGGATCAATGATGTCGGGTCGATGGCTACCATGAGGTGTCGCCAGATATAACCGCACGGGGTGCTGAGAATAGGGAGTCCTATCCCATGAAGGGACTCTTCGTGATGCCTCTTTGATCAATCTCAATGACACCGATCCCCGAACTCCATCAACGCAGAGAGCAGTTCCGAATAACTTACCTAGGTTCCGCCGACTATTAATCCGCACCAGGACATACCACTCACATATCGTCCAAGTCGTCCCCCTCTCATCCCCCCCCCCTCTCATCCCCCTCTTACCAACTCCCAGACCCAGGTATATAAGATCGAAGAATAGAGGGAATTGTCAC
This sequence comes from Xylaria sp. L1 SY-2022, assembly GCA_023079495.1. Taxonomy (NCBI): domain Eukaryota; kingdom Fungi; phylum Ascomycota; class Sordariomycetes; order Xylariales; family Xylariaceae; genus Xylaria; species Xylaria sp. L1 SY-2022. The sequence goes on from JALIDW010000009.1 coordinate 2,031,416, forward strand.
GTACGACCATACCCACTGGAGAACTCGGGATCCCGTCCGCTCTCCCATAGATAAGCCGGTGAGGGCCAGATTAGTAGTTGGGTCGGTGACGACCAGCGAATCCCTGGTGTTGTACGTTTTTTTGTGTTTTTTTTTATTTCTTTCTTATTAATTCATATGTCTCTTTTGTTTTCTTTTCTGATTAATATTTATCTAATCCGTAGAGATTTTTTTTAAGAAAATTGTTTTTGTTTTGGTTTGTTTTGATTTCATTGCGGCTCAATGTAAAACTCGCGATCACAGTTTCTGTGTAACTAGGGTACGAGTCCTATCTCTGTTCAGGTCTATGACCGTTGGACTTCACGATGGCTTGCACGCGTTCGATCGTCGATAAAAACGACTGGTTCTGAGAAAAATCGAATTAATTGAGTCAAAGTCGATGTTCAAAACATCGCCGTTGAATCACGCTGTATTCAATTGGACGATGAACGTATCAGGCCTGCGCCTAGAAACGCTTGATACGAGAGTTGTCTTGTCAGGAACAATGTCGGGAATGAAAAACTTCAATCGCGTTGGGCAACCTTCTAACAACCGAGATGTCCGATTTCTATTATCCAAAAGTCGAGTCAACCAGCCCAGCGACAGCCCAGTGACCGTCGCTCTTGCGACCCTTGACGACTGCGAAATCGGATCAGGAAGACCAGACCCTCCCACGACGACATACTAAAAGCATCCATCAAAATGAGAGAACTCATCGACTTATATAGACATCCAATTCCTCGCCAACGCCATGAACCAATTTCCAAGAGCACAGCGACAGACTTCCATCGGCATCTTATACCGCCAACATCCCATCACCACCAGAACAAGAAAATATGACATGTTATAAGTCCCTTGCCTTGCCTCAATGCAAACACTTCCGTGCTGAACCGGAAGACATATGAGCAGTAACATATGCACGATGTCAAACATATCTATCCAGAATCGCGACATCGACGGATTCGCCTGACTCGACTCGGCTTGATCACAACATCGTAGCCTTCGCCTTGGCAGGCAGCAGACATGTCTCACCGATGCCATGAGCTGATAAGTGCGTGCTATTCGGTAACGCCAACTGCTATACCGGAGGGAAGATTCGGCATCTCCCTACTCACGACCGTATCAAGCATCGCAACACAGAACCCCACGGCATCGCACAATATTGCCACACGCCCTCGCCAAGCCATTCCAACCACGTGGACAATCTCAACGAAGCGATGCGCCGAGCCAGTAGGAAGTCATCCAGCCAGCCAACCAGTCCATCACCACACTCAAAACCAGAACGAAGACCGCCAATCAACCCACGCGTTTCAATTACAGACGCATGGCCGATAGAGCAGAGCAATTCACGGTAAAAGAACGCATCAGCGAACCCCACGTGGCGCAAATGGGTGCCTATTCCATACAATCAGCACATACATACCTAAAATCCCCATCAGTACTTACCTCCTATTCCATTCCCTCCCTATTCCCGTCGTCTAATCCGCAAATCAGTCTCAGATCAATCAATTTCTTTCTCCTCGCGTCAAAAAGCCGCGCAAAAGAATCGAAATCGCGTTACGTACCAAATTCATTACGTAACCGCCGAAGACTTAGGTGGGGAGAGAGAGAGAGGAGGGGCGCGACCGCGACGGGAATTTCGGCAAGCCTTTGAAACGTCATAGCGGGATTCATGGAACGGCAGATCCCTGCATTGTGTAAGTCACGTGATATTGTTGCTTCGTGGTCAGGTGAGACGCGGAGGTCCAGTGGGCCGACGGTAGGAGGACGGCACTTTGTATGTATGTACAACGGGGTTCATCGGAACATCTTGTGTTTTCATGAATTGGCGTGTAATTCACATCGGGATATTCCGTACGATGGATGCAATTCATTTCTGTAGACATATCAGTTCACATTATATATTTCGTAAGTTGCAATCGATAAGACTCAATGTGTACCTCCTATTCCATTCTCCGTAGTCGTGGCAACGGGATTGAGGTCGAGTGGCTGGGATTTTGACTCCCGATCCCAATTTTCACGGTATCCCGCTAAACACCTCAAAACCGCCTGAGTCGACGCAAACGAGCTTGATACGTAGTAATTCAACATATAAGCTAATAATCGGATTACTTGCAAGTTAGCAATGAAGCGTGTTTGTATAAGAGAACCACACGTGCATGCTAGGTAGACGGTGTGCCTTGGCGATCGATCTCTCTCGTGCGATCTGTGTCTGATTGCGAATTGACAACCTCATACATGATCCGGGATCGGCCATCACTTCTGATATGGATGACAAGAGAACATATACCATTACCCTAGATGGCATTGTCTTGTATGAAGTATTGCGGGCAGCGCATGAGATGGAGCTGGTGTTTTATAAACATTACCTCTGACGAATCTAAACTCTTGCGCTGTCGTTTGCAAGCAAAAGTCGACGGTTTTTCGAGTTTGGCCTTGCGGCAGCATCTGGTTATGAATCCATCGAAAGTGTTCGGAATTCTGCAGGGCTCGTCAAGTTCATCATGGCGGCCAGTAGTATTAGACCCTCGGGAAACGCTCCATGGGGACTAGTTCATGATCCAAAAATACTTATTCATAGAGGCTAGGCCGCCTCCGCGAATTTCCAGACTCCCCCTGAGCGACGACTGACTCATTAGCGAACCTCGACCTTGTATCGAGAACATAATCCGTGGCGTCGAGCGCCAACAGACCAGCCGGTCTCCGGGACACCTACTACTTGTACGGAATACAACACCTGTGGATTAGTTGAATAGGTAGTCGAACTGCGGATTCTTATCGATATGTGGTGCCGATCCTTAGGTCGCACGAAATTCAAGACGTGTCCTTTTTGAAGATGGCAAGGGCCAGAAACCTCAGGATGGCAGGCTTGATAACTGTCAGTTCGTCCAAAGTGTCTAGCCTAGGCACCTAGATACAACGGGATGCTGCAGTCGCAGTGACCTGCGGTTGACAGAAGCGCGGATAATACCTACGCCGTACTCGTCACTCTGAGTGGTTACCACTCTGAAACGCATTCGCAGAATGAACAAGTCGGTCTTGTCACAGCGAACAGTGCCTATTGTGATAGTTATAGTCGTAGGCCCGTAAAACGCCAACCAGATGAATCAGTGTCGCAACCACCACGAGGACGTGGAATATCTGATGTGATGATCCAACAATGTCGAAAGCCCCGGGCTTGATGCACTCCGGGAACCTGGTCTGTATGGGCATTAGCAGCATGTCTCATCACGGTTGCAAATCTTTCTCCCCGCATTCGCATCATTGGAAACGGGAAAGCCGTGGCCGCCCCCATCCAATCACCCACTTACCGCATACATGACAGCACCAAGTAAGAAAAGACCGCCTTCGGCCAACGAGTAATAAAGGCCTGACTGCTTAGCCATTTGAGCGAAACCAAACATGTGAATTCCATGGATGATGGGTGCAAGACCCGATAGGCCCGTGACAACGAACACGAGGAGGCGAAACGTTCGCCATTTTTGGCCCTGGAAGTACGGAGCCACCATAATCGTTATGCTTAGAACCGCAAGGGATCCCGTCATACTCCAGTAGATCTTGCGCTCCGTTCTCTCACACCAGAATCCAACATAGATCCCCGACACGAATGACCCCACAATCAAGATAATGATGCCCACAAAGTCCAGGCGCAGCCAGCGCGCTTCCACTTCGTGCGAATGGCTCATCAGCGTGTGGTATGCGCTTGAGATGCCCAGGCACGTGGCGGCGGCAAGGAGGAGGAACGTAAAGACCACATAGTCGCTGGCATCGGCGTCGGCGTATTCCTGTCGCAGGTACGAGAGCACCCATGCCTCACCAATAAACAGGGCAAGGACCGCTGGAATCAGATGGGTGTATATGTTGAGCGTCTCGTTATGGAAAAATCCCCAGCTTCGAAGGCAGGCGCTGGTGCTGTGCGAGATGGGTCGGTATCCGTGCTTGATGAAGGGGTTGTCTTTGTGCCAAGCTGGAAGTTGCTCGTAGGAAATGAGACCGTGGTTCTCGTCGTGTTCGAAGACCGGGACCGTACCAGTGTCCACCCATGACTCGCGGCGCTTTTCTACATCCGAGGAGGTGCGGTTGCCGTTGGCAAGACCTTGATCGACTGGAAGGGGAAGTATGGATCCCATGGTGATTTCACGACAATCGCTGCCTCAAAGGAAAAACCGATGCTGAATTGGGGCATGTGGAGAGAGGATTAGGAATAGGTAGGTAGGTAAGTACTCAGGTAGGTACGAAGTAGGTACCTAGAGGTCGTAGAGCAGTGGTGAAGACTTGGGATGCAGCAACAGCGGTTAGTGCCATGCGCACAATCCATCGTTATATGGAGAGGACCCGCATGCCGACAATCTCGGCCCTCCTCATCTTGAACCAACCCAGCAAATCACGGTTGAATACCTACCGAATACCCCTACCTTCGGCCCTAGCATGTCCCCATCAGCCTCGCCATTACAGATTAGGCACCGTAATGGTCACTGAGTCACTGAGGTAACGATGCTTGCCCGTGAGTAGCAAACAGCAATGACATCACCTAAGCCGCTCTCGCATATGCTCCCGTGTGGAGAACCGCGCGATGCCTGGTGTTTCGTGTCAAACAGGGTGCAGAGAGGTTGATCCCGTGCCCTTAGTACGGAATACTTTTCCATTCGACTCTTTTGCAGCGAATGCCCGGGTTAGCAAGAATATTGTTTCCCATGAGCAACAGACAATTGCCGTCAGAGGGGTCAGAGATTGCACAGACCGGTATGCCGCAATCGGGCAGATGGTTCAACAGGGGTCCTATTACCTAGAGATAGTACACATGTAGTCAATAACAGACCACATTTGAAGTCAGCGCTGACATGATATGGGTCGGCTAGAGGTCGCGTGTCATGGACGATTTAGCCCCAACGGGAATGGCTGGATTGAGATGAGCTGGCATTCAAAATGTGTATCGAGCCAATATTGAGCACGAAGATGCCGTGCGCAGACCCTCATTTCGTTGATGGAAAACGTCCCGAACGTTCGCGTAGCCAGCCCGTTAGCACGGACTACCTAGGCCACCAACGGAGCTCTTCAAGGCTCTATCAGAGCAACGGTTGTATGCTTGTCTTAAAGTCGCAGCCGATTACCATGAGATCTTGCTTGCATCTCGATCAAATCAATGATGGGCACTTTAGTCAGGTAGGTAGAACGCGCGTTTTGAGGGCCACTCGAATGCGTGAGTCGTGATTCAACGACAGGCGGGAGTCGATCGTACTAGGTAGCGGAGGCCATAATGCCGGACGGTATTGGAAATCTGGGAATACCTAACCATGTTCAATCTCAGTGATTTGGGTGTCTTTTCTTTCATTTCACAGTGAGACAATCGCTCGAGCAAACCATGTCGCTCATCATTGTGCGGGTAGTAGCTGTTGGAATGCCCAGGTTGGTAGTATAGGTAGCAGGTAGTAACCCGTAGGTAGTGCCAATGACCCGCACCAAGCCTTGATCGCACAAAAAGTTGAGGTATTTGTTGCGATATATTTCCCTGCTTCTGGCGAGAGTCGTCTTGTGCGGCTGCGTCTCAAACACCTAGGGCATATGAACGCGTTAAGAATTTGCTTTAAGGGGTTGACCCGAAAAACGAGCAGTGGCCTTCAATTGCTCCCGCGACTTCGGTGGCGATTGATGTGACGTAACGCCGTGAACAGCGCGGCAACTGTGAGTGGTGTCCATGCGACCGTAGGTAATTCATCGGTGTGTTTCTTGACATTGATCCAAATACACAATGGGCGAAGTATCGGGACGCGGATGACCCATCATCATGGCTAACTGAGGAAACATGAACCGAGAGAAGAACATCCACGTTGACTCGACGTCGGTGGGATTTCCGGGAATAGAACAATACTGTAAAATAGGTATGAGTACGGAATAGGTTTGGAGACCAGCGGGTTTACCGGTGGATACTGTAAAACGGTAGGGCGGGAGAACTGTTGACAATTCATGGCTTTTGGCGTTGAATCCACGGTTCTAAGAAATGGTGCAGTAATACTACCTATCTATGCATGGGTCGTCCTGTTATAATACGGCGCGTCTTTAATGTGAGTTAATACTTTAGTAAATGGGAGCCAATAACTGGGTTACCGAGCATTGCTTGTTCTACTCGTAGACGGTTTTCAGTTGAATTGGAGAAAGGGGCACGCCCGGTACGCGGTTGGCTCGGGGAGAACGCACGCTTCCCCCTCCAACAACGGTCATGTGTACCGGCCATTGAGTCGTAGTTGCTGGACAATGTACCAGATATAATCAAACAAGCTACCAAGGCAACGGAGGCAGCCGAACAAGCTGGTATGTCAATTGTTGACCAACTTGGTGTCGTGGTGCGGAAGATGACTCTAAAGTGATCGGATAGCAAGATGGCGTAATCCCATCAGATCCGGATTGATCAAGCTCACTGATGCACAATAAGTGGCACATATGGCGAAGATGGCCAGATCTACATCATAAAAAAGATAGATGACGGCACCCAGATGTCCCAGGAAACTGAATTCGAAGCGTAGAAATGTAGAAGACGACCGGTTGCAGGTTCCCCTGGAGTTGACAAGGTGGGTGGCGATTTGGTGTGGATAGCTTCAATTCTGACCAGCCACGACGGTCGGGTCATCTGGCACCAGGTTCATAATTTCTCATAGACACAAAATTTGAAAGGGCTGCATGTCCATCTCAGAGATAGCTGCAAAGCCGAAGTACCAAATAAACGAATTGCGGTTTATAATTGAAGAGTATTGTGGTCGACATGTTGAATGCGACACGGAGCATCGGATGGACGCCGACAGATTTGCGTGTCTGAGTCGACGCGTTGAAGCAGTTAGTAGGTTAGCTCATTCAAATCGGTCGGATGTCAGCGGAGGAAACTCCTCGGAGACTGAAGCTGACCGACTAGAATAGATAGACGAGTAAATAGCTCAACTGATCGCCACTCTGTAGATCATCCGTGAAGCAAGCAGCGCGAGCAGCGGAAGAAACGAGAGAAGACGAGAACAAGGGGAGGAGGGGGGGAAGCGAGAGGGAGGGCGAGGGCGAGGGAGAGGGAGAGGGCCGCTTCCTTGATTGCAATCCTGCTAAAGCAAGGTACATTGAGATACCTCCACTACGCAAGAGGTGGAGTCTCCATAATGCTGGCGTGATAGCACCGGCCAATCATAAAATTCAACATGATCAAATCGGGGATTTTAGATGGTGATGACCTGGTACAGCACACTTGGCTGGGGGAGCACGAGAACGCCCTCCAAGTCCCTACCTACCGATGACTGACACCCATCAGTCCACGCGAGACGGGTCGTCGTAAGGTGGGATCGAGAAGGCTGTTGCCGAGTAGTCCGTGTAGCCCCATGCGTAAGTTCCGGCAGGGCAGGGCAGGCTAGATAGAGTCTGTTAAGTACGAGTAGTAATACCTGGTAGTAGCAGCAGCTTTGAGTCTTGACCGGACTCTAGACTCCGACTTATTGATCCCGGGGAAGCTTCAGTCAATAAGCTCTCGTAGCTTGCTGATTGGCCCAGGAACCGGCAGAGACACACCAGACTCGTCAGTGCCAGCAATGCGTTAAAAATAAGCTGCCACTTTCGGTTTAAACAAGAGCGAGTGTCTAAACCCGATCAGGTATGACAAGACGTGTTTTAAACTGTCGAGACGAGCTAGAGAGACTGCGGGCTCACCACAGTACTACGCACGTAGGGAGGTACGTATGGGTATCAGTCCGTTAGGTAGGGGTTCCGCAGTCGAGACGGGAGCTTGGTTTTATCTCAATATTTTGCGCTTGCTATTCCGTGCTGTCGAATGCTGAGATGGGAACATGCAAGACACAGCCGAGCATGCCACGGACAGGTCAACATAACGGACAACTGCCAGATGTATTAACCCCATATAGAATGGATAATATTAACACCTGGACGGACGAAGATAGAAGATAATAAATGATAATAATAAAAGGAGAGGTGACGTGGTGTAAGAACAGAAGATCGAAAAATAAGCATTATGTGTGTAGGTATGCACTAGCATACGGATTATCATTTGGACAGAGAAGAAGAAGAGGGGATGATGGCTCGTTTATAAGTTGTGAGGGTGAGGGTGAGGGTGAGAAGGAGAGAAAGAGGAGGAGAAGAGAGAAAGAGAGAGAGAGGGAGGGAGGGAGAGATAGCACGGCACTAGATGGGAGACATGAAACGAGGAAGGGCAGCAGCTATGTCATATAAAAGAGGACGGAAAAGAAACGAGGAAGTCACCAGTGACGTCCCAGCGTAATCCGAGAAGCTGCATCAAGCGGGGAAGCAGCAGGGCACGGGAGTCTGTAATCTGTGTTCCGTGCTCCGTCCAGCACGCGGGCGGGTTGAGGGCCTTGAGGCTTCTCTCGATGCGTGTAAGCCCGGTACCTCGAGGTACATTGCCACCTGGGCTCCCCAGAAGGGGGGGGCTACGGGGGGCCATGGGTAGTCCATGGGGCCCTGCTTGTCGTGCTGGCCAGCGCCGAAACGACAGGGCTGTTTAGGCCACCCGCACCCGGATCCTCTCGCCCCAAAAGCCGGCCGCTGCAAAACCAAAACCAGAGAGAGCCAGCGCCAAAACCGAAAAAATTGGTTTTGCTTTTACTGATTGTGCACCTCCCGTGCCCCCACTTTACTATAAGAGCGCACTCACCTGCTCGCCGACGCGACCCAACCGTCACCTCCCTCCCCTTCTTGTTTTCCTCTCATCTCTCTCTCTCCACGAATCGCGTTGCCTACCACTTTTTCTCACCAAGTAGCAATTCATCTCTCGACTTATCACAGCTTTCGCGTACATCGAGACAATTAACTCTATCACCATCCAACCACCGAATTCCATTCATCTTCGCATCTCACAATGGCTGCCCCTAAAAAAGCTGACGGCGCTGCCGCTCCCAAGGCCAAGAGCACCCACGCCTCCTACCAGGTGTGTACAGCCAGCTCCCTTATGAAGCAACTCACATACTGACCGTCATTAGGACATGATCACCGAGGCTATCATTGCTGTAAATACTCCTTCTTTTTTTCTCCGGCGCATCGCGTTTTTGGGCTGTGTTGTCGTCGGGCGCGCACCCTGAGCGGTTGGGTCTCTTCCCACCGCCACGCGTCCACTCAGTCCACTCATGCTTCGTCCCTCAACCATCCCACGTCATCAACTTATCAACCTTACTAATTCGTTCACTCCACCATACAGCTCAAGAACCGCACTGGCTCTAGGTATGTGACATTCCTCGCGACTCGAACAATTATAGACTGCCGTACTGACTCGCACTAGCCGTCAGTCCTTGAAGAAATATGTCAAGGCCAACAACACCCTCACTGCTTCCGACGCCATGTTCGACTCTCTCTTCAATAAGGCCTTGAAGGCTGGTGTCGAGAAGGGCGTCTTCGAGCAGCCCAAGGGTGAGCCGCCCTTCCAAGTTCCGCCCCTCATCCAGCCCGTACCAGATTGCTGACATTTTCATAGGTCCCTCTGGTGGTACCAAGTTGTCTAAGAAGCCCAAGCCTGCTGCCAAGCCTGCCGCTAAGAAGGAAGGCGACAAGGAAGTCAAGAAGGCTGCCCCCAAGAAGGAAACCGTGAAGAAGGCTGCCCCCAAGAAGGCTGCTGCCAAGAAGGAGAAGGAAGGTGACGAGAAGAAGCCTGCTGCCAAGAAGGCCGCCGCTCCCAAGAAGGCCGCCCCGAAGAAGGCTGCCGCCGCCAAGAAGGAGGTAAGTTACCGTGACGGTCTTCATTTCATTTACGTATCCCGTACATTATGCTGACATGAATTCTCAAGACCGCCTCTGCTACGGACAAGCCCGCTGCCTTGACCAAGACCAAGTCTGGTCGCGTTGCCAAGGCCTCGGCTAAGCCGGCTGCTAAGAAGGCAGCTGCTCCCAAGAAGGCGGCCCCCAAGAAGGAGAAGTCGCCAAAGAAGGAAGCCAAGGCGGCTGAGGCTGCCGCTTGAACAGCTCTGTCTGGTTGATTCTGGCGTCTCTCTTGTCTTTCTTCGTTGGGCTCGGTGGTCACTAGGCGTTTAAGGGATTCGGTTTAAAGAGTTGCGTGCACGTACATGCGTAGGGCTTATCACGCAAGGGGTTTGGGGGCACTTTCTCAGTCTTTTGTTTTACTCGTCAGGATTGCATCGGATATTTGCCAAACGGTATTTTTACATGGCACGCAAAGGGTGTTTGTTCGCAACGGCTCCTATGCTGCCTGCCACCGGCATGGGGGATGTTGATTCTGAATCTGGATGCATTGCACATATGGCATCCCCTCACGTTTGGGGCAATGGGCTTTGACGACTGATGATACCTACACCCTGTAATTATATCAACTGAGCAATTGCTTTCGGCACTGTCTATGTTTTCCGTTCCATCTTGTCGTCGACTGTCTATCGTGAAGCTAACTATGTAGGTTCGTATTGTTGGCGGACGGTTCGATCGACGCGTCTCTAGGCTCTAGCCCAGCCGCGGTGGACTTTCGTCATGACATTGTTTACAATGCCTAAAAACGGAAATCAGCTCCTACCGCTGTTGATAAGGGGTATCACGTGTGAAGGGTCTCTCTCCACCCCTTGCACTACCGACTCACATGGTAGCGTAGGAGAGACATAGGAAGGTAGTAGGTATGTACGAGTAGGTATTCCGCCGCACATAAAGTATTACACTACATGCGGATCTAACGTGTTTCCAACCTTGCCCGACCACCTTGCCTACCAGATATTTTGTATTGGCAGTATGTGTGAGCGTTCGGGCTATCGACGAGACTACGTAGAGTGGCTGAGCAGGGTTGGAAACACGTTATCCCGCTACCTTCTTCGTCCCGCTACGAATACGTTTTCGCAGGGCACCCACTGTAACAGGGCAGGTAGCCTGTAACTAATCCGTAATCCGTACCTACGGGTTATTTATTTACAAATGGACGATCTAATAGTTACTGACTTCGAGATTGGGTGCCCGAATGACATTGGCATTGCTGAATTGCGTGCCCAATCTGCGTTGTTTGTGCGCATTTAGACCCGGCCTTGGTGTAGTGTGTTGCTGCTGCAGTGTTGTACACAAGCTAGCTGCCCAGCTCAACTCGATGCTTACACCTTTGTTGATCGATGACTTGCAGGCTGTAACAGGGGCACCCTTGTTGCGACTAAAATGGCTTTTTTTTTTTCGGCTGTTGTACGGAATGGTGTGGGCAGTGTAATGGGTACAGTAGCAATAAGGAATAGGTATCCCGTCTGTACAAGGGGCACGGGCACGGGCACGGAACGAGACAATGATTCCCCAACGGTCCATTCCAGGTCTCTGACTTAGGGTTGCGCTGTTTGTTGAGAGAGAGGATTACGGGTAATCAGCTGAACGGTTGCTAGAGGGATACGGAATTCGTGGACATGTGTTTCGTTTATTCCTTGAGGTATGTAGCAAGACTTGTGTTTCTGTGATCACCGATGAGCGAGTAACTAACAAGTTACCACATGAGTTATCAACCCTACCTCATCCGTAGGTAGAATCACTAACACCACGGAATACCAATGCGGTTCACACACTATGATGTAAGCGTCGTCTGTACGGAATACACAATGGCTCTACCAAGATACACTTACATGATGTAGTGCACGGAATACTGCCTGCAGACAGAGTCAAGCCCTTTGTAATGCTCGCATTCGTATCATGTATGTAAGTAGGTAGGTACTCGTGACGGCCCGCGAGAATGAAAATCCATCACGTCGTTGCTGGCGTCTAGGCTTTCTGATCACGGGAATCCATGTAAGAGGTTAGACTCGCGATGTATCTCGAGCAGACACACGGATTATTACTCAACAGGCAGCACTTGTTACTAGCGACTGCCACTTACCCGTCATTACGGCGCAATACACTTGTAACTATTAATATCCCGTACATTCCAGGTAGGCGGGTGTACTCTGGATGTATTTCTCGGCGCATTGACCGGCGACTATACGGCGTTCGTCGGGTGGAAGGTACAGCCCATGGACTTGCGACTACCGTACCTGCCCGTCTGTGACAACACCTTTGGCCGATAATGCCCAGTGCCTGTTCGGCCATATCGGAAGCTCTCTCTGTCTAAGCTTCCTTCCCCATTGCCTAGGTAATCGGTACTTCCTTCCCACTCACTCTGCCCTCTCTGCTCCTGCCCGCGACCTTCTCGCTCTACTTCGTACATCTCCCTTTTGATTATCTCATCCAGCGTATTCCTCATTCCTTTCTCTTCACCATCGTCTCCTCCGCCCTTCGTTTTTTCGTACAGTCATCGTTTTGTGCCGCTGTCCCGTCCTACCTATCCTTTCGTCAATTTGTGACTTTTTCCCACTATCTCCGCGATATCCCATCCCACCCCGCACGCCCGGTTCCCTCTGATTGGAATCCAGTCAACTACCCACTGTATTACCGGCGCTCGGCTGCCTGCCTGCTCGCCTCCCACCCCATCGCGCTCGTTATCAGTGGTGCATTTGTCGGGACCTGCATATCGATAAATACCTGGAAGCAGTCGATTGAAATAATCAACGCGCAACGCGAGCTTTGCGACCAAATCGATCCTGTCTGACTCATCCCACCCATCGCACCGACCAGCATCGAAACCAGCATCGAAACATCCAACGACACAATCACTTGCACGTCTACCTCTTCGCCTTGCGCCCATGCGCTTGGTATGGCTATGATTAGTCCTCTCTGAATACGGAATACTCAACAGCATCTCCCGACTTGCGGCTGTCGCTGGCGGTGTCCTGTGTTCATGATGTCTTCGAACGGCCCCTCCTTCTCCTCCAACAATCCGTTTCGCCGGAAGCTGAACCCATCTTCCAACCAAACTGTCGAGTCAAACGCAAACCCTGGCGTTGACTGGCCCCATGTCTCTCCTACGACCGCCTCATCTTTTGCCGCCTTCAAATCCGCCGTGCCCGAAGACGAGCGGCGATATGAGGAAGTACAGCCAGTACAGCAAATACCCAGAAAGATTGTGAAGAAAGTTCGCGTACAGTCACCGCCCCCTTCGCCCTCCTGGCGTGATGAGTCTGTCCCCGTCACTCGGCGCAGCAGCAAGAATGACGACAGCGACAGCGATAGCGATAGCAACAGCGATGACTCAGACGGAAGCCATGAACAAGCCGATGACCCCTTCGAAGCCGGAGCATCAGAGATAGATAATGACTCCTCCGTTAACTCCTCACTTTCAAAGATGCCTCAAAACCCCTTCGCCGGGGCAGTAGGAAGTGGAAAGGAGAATGATCAGGCGCATGAGACTAATGTCTCGTCTCGGAACCCATCGAGGGGCACGCTTGACGTGAATTCTTTCAAACGTTTGCTCTTGACGGGTAATGCGGATTTACCTGACTCAGAGCAAATATCGAGACCGGTAGATGCCGATTCAGTACCGCAACAGTTTCCCACCGATGCCCTACAAAAAGATCCTAACGCATCCCATACGATTTCCGAATCCGAGGCCTCCGACGAACGCAAGATTCCTCAAAGCCCATATTCCGCCACAACCATTCCCTCCCCATCGATTCGCAAAAAGCCGCCGCCTCCCAGCTCTCGATACGGAAAGCTGATCAAGATTGAGCTCGGCGCTGAGTCTGAGGCCGTTACCACAAAGCCATCTGGCACTCCACTTCCTTCTTTGGTTCTGGACACGATGCCACGCAAGTTGAGTGATGCGTCGGCCACGCAATCTCCCAGGCAATCTCCCAGGGAAGCAAGCAACACGAACAAACCTCTTCCTGCGCCTCCTATGCGCTCCTCAATCGATGAGGATAGCGAATCCCCCTTTGATCGAGAGGCTGCAGGAAAACTACCAGAACCATTCGCAGACTCACAGGCGCATCTTCAATCGCCCGCGTCTGAACCAACTGCTCGAAGCCGTTCAGCATCTCAAACCAGTACCCAATCCTCTAAACCCGCAGCTCCGCCGCCGAGACGGAAAGGAAAAGTTGACGGAAAACCCCCCTCCGTTCACTCGAATCCTCTGTATCAAGATGAAGATCTCCCGAGATCATCGATAGACTCCAGCCGATCTCTGACGGAGGCTTTACGTATGAGCATAAATGCTGTATATGCACCAGCACCCCCCCCCCCACGGCGCCTGGCTCATACTACGCGCCAAGCCAGCTCTGTACCAAGCAGCGGTTACGCGGGTCCCATCCCCGCGACAAGTTCGGTTCCGGGTGAAAAGGAGCGACCCCTCACTGGTTCAAGCGATATCACGCCGGCTACTCAGTCTGGGAACAGAAATAGCTTGGCTCCGGCTCCCTCCATAACTAATGGAATGGCCAAGTCACGTCCACCACCCCCGCCACCGCCGTCAAGAAATAAGAGCGTACGACGACCTGACAGTGTTCGCAGCATGGATATCAGCAATGGAGTGCCACCTGCTCGGAAAGTGAGCAGAGAAAAGGATGGTCCGGCCCCTCCGCCGCCCCCACCACCACCACCCAGAGCTCGCACGAGTCGTATTTACTCTGATCCGCTCTCCGAGGAAGGACGAAGAGGAAGCGCAACGTCTACCAGGTCAATTGGGAGCGAGTCCGTCGTCGCCAACGTCGAAGAAGTTACGCCGGGACAGGAGATCCTGGCGGATCTGGATGCGCTGCGAAGAGAGGTCGACGAGTTCATGAAGAAGTCGGCGGGCAATTGATGCATTTTCTCTGTTCCTGTCGCATGGCGAGGCGCAAGACTGCATGCAAGAAAATGCGCAGTTCTCTACATCCTTTATCCTTTAAAAAGGAATAAGGAATAGGGGTGGGGAGTTTGAATTTCGAACAGAAAACATGGCTGAATGGCGTTTTTCCCTTTCTTTTCTTTTCTCTTTCTCATTATCTTCATGAAATGCATAAGGGGGTATCATACATACCCCTCACATTCACATTAAAGCACGATTGCGGTGTTTTGCGGGGTTTCAAAATCTTTGCGTTGTCTTTTTTTTCTTTTTCTTCTTCGTCGTAGGCGTTTGTGTTTTTTCTCTCTCTCGATGTACATAACAGAACAATCTCCCCTGAGAAAAGGGGAGCTGTAAGGATGCGATGCGATGGAATGGATGGGAGCTACGGCTTTGTAGTATAGGGAGGTAGGGTTGGGAGGCGAATATATGGCCTTGAGCGTCGAGCGTGATTTCCGACTGGACCGCCTTTTTGTGACTTTTCGGACTCGTTTTGGAGTGAGTGGGTGAATGTTCTATAAGTTGTCTCCTCAGGCAGCAGCAACTCATCCCGGGCAAGTCGGCTGCCGTCACGACAATGGTAACGGAACGGAGTAAATTCTACATAGCAGCGGTCCAATCACGACTTCCTTGCCGGCAGACAACTCGGCGGACCGTCCTCCGAACAGGACAGCGGTGCTAGGTATGACGATGACGTGGTTGGTTGAGCTGAATCTCACAACTCGTGAGCGTAGCGGCGTCCGCTGGACTACGGAAAAAGTTATTGTGATATTAGATCTGTTCGCCGGCTTATCGGGGACGACTCCGGCAGGAGACCTTCACCGGATAAGAGGACAGCGGACCGCTATTCATCGCCGGTAAGATATACAGCGGACCGCCGGATTATCTCCAGTGAATTATTAATCTTATTCCGTAGCTGAGGCTGCATTATATCATGGACTTACTCAGAGGGCTACTGACTGGGTCCAGGTACTATGCGAGCTTCTACGGTCGCGCGATAAATCAGTAGATAGATGCGCTGCGCACTTTTACTAGGATATGGATTTCCCCCTTGAATGGGACGAACAGCAGTGAACGGTCTACACTACGGATTACAGGAATGCCCCTTATTGGCAGAGACCCGATTGAAGGACTGCACCCCGCAATATCGGCTGGTTTTATGTATTTAGAGGGGTACCGTATTCAGGAGGTGAGATAGGCTCTTATCGGGGTGAAAAGGGGTAAGTCTTCCGGGCTACGTGGAATACGTGTGAGCTCTGCTCTAGGTAGTTTGATGGAAAAAACGTGGGTTTCTTGATCTCGGTTTAGGAGTATATATATTCAGGATTTATAGACGTACTTTTCTCGTGTAGTTGAATGGTGAACCTTTGAAAACAGGCAAGTTCGGTCAGCTACTACCTGAGAATCCGACTTCGACGAGTCCCCGACGCATCGCTATCTCAACAACAACATCATGCATACGAAGTACTACACAGACGACTCTCGCTTCACCACCCGCATTCTCGTCTGCATCACGTGAGAGAGGCGTGTGACATCACAATGCCTGCCAGGCACGTGTATTCGTCTGGTAGTCTCAGTGAGGCTCTGTCGTGTTGTGTACGAGGGTGCTACGGATCGATCTTGGGTCGGATACACGTGCGGCTCTTGTTGTTCGAACGACGATGCTGACATGCGGCTCTTCGGTATGTACAGCGTTTACTTGGGGATGTGACGGCGTCACATACTCGTCGAACGTTAGCGGAGTATGAGTTCTGAACTTCAAGGACATGAAGGGAAGTCTTTCTCGAGAAACTGAAAAAACAAAGCATGACTGATGGCCGAGGTGATATGGAAACAGCATTGTTATGGTGATAAAATCTGTCTGGTCCGTTCCGATGAATTTTCGTCGGGTCGCATGGTTCAAGAACACCACCAAAAGAGACTTGTCTCGTGGAAACATAATGTCTTATAACGCACTCACCTTTATCGGCACCGAGATTTCGCATAACGACTTGACATGCTATCACTGCTCTCCTGTGCAGATGATCGGTTCGCGCGCTGCTCCTCATATCTTGGAATCGAGCTTCAAAGTGCTTGGAAGTGTTGCCTCATCGCTAGACAGCGATATCCCTGAAATGCGATTCTTCGGTGAGCCGTATGTGGCTCCTCCCCATTATTGCCTAAAATACTTACGTGGGTAGTGGGTGGACTCCAACTGCTGGTGTGGCTTGTGACACGCATTCACCTGCAGCAGACCGCCGCTGTTGGTGATAACTTGCTACAATGACGAATAGAAGTCCACTAACACCGCTCACCTGTGACCGCGTTGCGAGTCATCCAGATATTGAGGTTACTCACAATATCTTCATTGCGTCGTGGCTGCAATGCTCTGGCTTCGTTGATATGGCCTCCAAACTCGGCTCCGAAACTTCGACCCGACCATCTTGACTCTCCGGTCATGTACTACTGTGCACCATTAGCAGGATAGCATGCAAACCGGGCGAATTTGTCTGAGAGGCAAGTTAGGCGACTGAGTTGGGTCTATTACCTAAAGGAAAACGCAGTTGGCGGTCTGCTGTGCGACCCATTGTGAGTCTGGATTCTCATGGAAGAGGTAAGAGGAGGAGGGATTCGGTGTAAAGTCGTCACTGATTCGAAAACGGCCACGTTACATCGAACAGTTGATCTTGAGGGGAACGAGTTAAGGGTACCGATGTTCCACCAAGCAGTCATGCAAGCGAAGTACGAGGAATGAAGAAACAGGTGTGTTGGCTTAATATTCCCCCGAGTCAAGGCAGGCAGCTTTGTACAGCAGACCGACCTCAACCTATCTTGATGATCTGATAAGGTATGTTGATGATCTCTTTGCAGGGCCGTCGTAGCACAGCAGGCTATCATAGAGGGTGATTGCCACGAGATAATTGGGTATACTTATCTGTTTCTGTACGAAATGTCGAAATGCAGCAGGCAACGTCTACAGATTTTTAGCCCATGAAAGGCGTATGCTCTTACTACTGCTAGGCGCTGAAGCCGCTCAGGTTCCTGTTAGGTCCATTGAGCCGCGTTCCTTGGTCTGGAGAGGGAATATTTCGGCATCTGGTCGACATGGGAAGTCTGTAAGATCGGGCAATACGCCTTTAAGACAAGTTAGCCCTCAACTGGGTTGTTTCTGGTCACCGCGGTGAGTCAGTTCCACGTGTGCGGCTGAGGTCATGTTCGATCCTCCTCTTGAGTCTTGACAATTGAAAGTCCGATGAGGATACGACTACTTCATTGTTGAATACCGTCGGCATCAACATCGTCTGGTGCATGTTCCCTGTATATCCGTGCACTTACTACAAGGAAGCCCTGAATGAATCGGTAAGGCAGATTGGGCATCAACAATGGGGGATAAGGCCACTGATTCGGTCTCGTCGCCGCGGCTCGCTGCAATCATAATACACTCGTTGTCTGCACTGCAACCATTAATAGACAGTAGAGGAGTTAGTTGGGAACACCTACAATGCTTGCACATGAGTAACAAGTGCTTTCAACAGGTCAGAGATCCTGACTCCTGACCACAACCACTGGCAATGCTCACTGCTCAGGGGGTTACACCACACCTCCATCAATTCGGGAGTTGTATCTCCACCTGTTCCTCGTCAAGTCAGCTCTGATCCTCGAAGTCTAAGCAAAGATCGAGTCCCTTTTGAAGTTTTATACCTGCCTCATAGCGCTATTCCTCTTCCGGATCGACTCGTTGCCATATAGATCTTGATCTACCATCGACACACTTGATGAAGTCATGTATGCCGGCGTCGTCTCATGGCGCTGGAATCTTCTAACGCCCATGATGACCCCGACTACTTCAGCCTGCTGTGCAGTTGTTCCTGGCGGGGCGTCCATACCTGGTATCTTCATGTTAGTCGAATCAGGAGCAGACTCACGCCCTCCTAGATCCCGACGTTCTTCCATGATGCCTGTACCTTGGAAATTTTGGCACGGCAAGAAGCATAAAGGCAGACTCATATAGAGCATACTACACTGTTGTTGGTGTATCGTGGAGTTGTCGGTCCACCTACATAGGTATTAATTGATAGGCTAAATGAAGTTGTCAGTGGTCACGCACCGCATCAAGGGCCAAAGATGGCTGGCTAGCTTGGGCTAGTTAGAAGAGTCGAAAGAACTATTCACGAAATATTAGAGACAGTCTGGAGATCTGTGGAGCGATGACGTTAGGGAAGGTACAGAAGACCCTGACATCGACTCTCGTGACCCTTTTTTGTCAAGCACATCGTTGTCAACCTAAATAATACCAGGTAGGTACGTTTAACCTCTTCCATTCCGGGAAGGTGAAGGCATCATGATTCATCACGACGAGATGCTATACAGTTCAGGAAGTCTCCATCAAGGCCGCCTTCCTAATCCTTCATAGTTCGGGGAAGGTCCAGACAATATGAAATCCACCTTGTTGAAGGCTCTTGTCGTCCACGATATCTTCATCCCCCCAGCAGTGTTAATGGCCAGTGCAAGGCAATGGCCTCCAACAGGCGCTCGTCCTTCGGCTACCTGCAGGATGTTCCCACGATGTGAAACGTGAACTACCCAAGCCGGCCGAGGAACAGTCATGGCTGCCTGACCTCTGATATTACACGATGCCTTCAGACATGCCTTAGAAGATAGAGGTGGCAAGACTGAGAGGAAGACGGCGCATTGACCCCAAGAGAAGGGTACCACAGGAGTGCCACCTCGCCATAGCCTCTTCTCTTCTCAGACCTTCGGTTCCGGATTGGACATATATTCTTCAGTTGATATATAATTGATGTAGAGCGCTGAAGATCAGGTCAAGTTGTCAACCGTCCCCATCCAGAACCTGTTCATTGCATCGGTAACATCTATCACAACGACAAGTCCTCCTTCTTATAGCCTGGCAAATCTACTGACGACATCGGGAAAGCATCTCATTGAGCTTCGGAACTTCAACTCTTGGACGCGACGCAGTTCATCAGCCTCTAGAGAGTCAAGACGTGTAACTCGGCAGAATTCTCAGCATGCCGCCGCTCGGGAGTTTCATGAGATCGAGCCATGGTCCAAACAGCGTCGAGACCATGGAACGCTTCGGACTTTTCACGTTGGTGGACACCACCAGCGGAACAAGCAGTGCCAGTGCCCATAAGGTCGAGTAAGTCACAAAAGTCATAGCTTCATTGTTGCCCTAGATTCGAATTGGCCCTCGACACAAGTCTGGTGATGCTGACGCACATACTTTCACTTAGTATAATTGCCGTTCATGGCCTAGGAGGTCACTGGCTTGACACATGGGCCGCAATGCCCTCTGGTGCTGTGTGGATACGTGATAGGCTGCCTCTGACCCTGGAGCAGGCTCACGTGCAACCAAGGGTTCTGTCGTTCGGCTATGACGCCGACCACATATTTTCAACGACGGTGTCAGATATTGACGATTGCGCCAAAAGCCTGCTGGACAGGCTCCGGATGGCACGGGCAACGGATGAGGCCAGAAAAGTGCCGATTGTCTTTATTGCACATAGTATGGGCGGGCTTGTCTTCCAACAGGTATGTTTTCATCGACCGTCCTAGTGAGCCTGCAGTATAACACAAGCAATGTAAGGCGAGGGAGTTGTGTTTCTGAGCGGAGTCTGGTTGCTAACCCAAACTGTTTCGATACAGGCCATGAATCTGGCACACACAAATGATGAGTACTACAAGGATGTACTGAAAAGAACCCAAGGCTGTGTGTTTCTGGCCTCGCCCCTTCACGGAGCAGATACCGCGAAATGGGGAGAGATGGGCATTCGGATTGCTCATGCCCTGACAGGTGGGTTGCTTGGAAATCGTTCACACCTGGGGGCTATGAGGCACAACTCGGACGTTTGGCGACGAATCTCTCGCGATTTCGTGCAGCGCGGCGCGCGCCTCACCTTCAGGAGCTTCTACGAGACAAAGAAGCTGGGAAACATGCTCGTAAGAACAGAGACTCATTCTGACTATCATCAATTGAATGATGGCTAACAGAGTCTGGCGTTGAAGATCGTAGATAAAGCGTCTGCCCGGCTTGGCTGGGCGAACGAAATCGTGTCTGGACTTGAAAACTCCGACCATCGGAGTATGTGCAAGTTCGGCCCCGAAGAAAACCAACGGTATGGTCCAGTTGGGCAGGCAGTTCTCGATATCGTTGAAGAGGCTCTGAAAAGTGGGTTATTCCAAGGTTTCCTTTCCACTCACCGTCATTGCCATGGTAACTTACTGATGATGAAGCAGAACACACAACGACGGGTACGAAGCTGCTGTCGAGTAGTATATGTCTCGACTTCGAGTTTTATTCGCCGTAGCTTTGAATTGCCCGTTCCGCCCAACGCTGACTGAATAGAGTCGAGGAACTTATCTCCGCCAGACGATTCTCCCTACGAAGAGGAGAGTGCTCGGCAGAGACGAAGATTTGATAGTAAGAGCTAAGAATGAGATCTTAGAGATGTCAGCCCGGTAAGTCTATCTTTCTCTTGGTGTCATCTTGAGGCATCGTCTGATTCTCAACATCCAAGGGGCCGGATACCTCTGCTTGTTAACTTTTGGATCTGTTGTACAATGTGTTTCGTTTTCAACGACCATGAACGACAATCTACAGCTACCTGACACATCGCTGTAATGGGCATACCTCAACGACACACGCCGGCGAGAAATGCCCATTCGAACAGCGAAGAGATGGAGTGCTGATAGGCGTGGGAGTTTCGTTACTGATGATGGAGTTATGAGCGTCTATATGTTGCCCTGGAGGCACTTGTAGAAAACGTGGATTTTTTGGTTTATGAACCCAGCACAGACGCATGTTGGACGGTACAGGGAGACTGATGCCATAAATATCAGCGTTGGACATGGATGTTTGTCATTGCCATAGCCAGAGCCTGTAGACTGCAAGAAGATCAAGGCTTTTTGAGATTCATAGCCGCGGGACATCCTCAGCCCCAACGTATGAAATGTATTTTCACCAGACTGAGATTGGCGTTTGCATCGAGAAACCTCTTTAGAGTCGGTATCGTGGATCCATGCTTCTTGGGCAGACACAGTCTGCAGGGAGAGACGATGAACGATGAGACCTTGGCGCCTTCACTATGAATCGATCGCGAGAGCTCGATCCTGAATGCCAATCTGTCTCGGAATTGGGTTGTTCTCTATCGAGAGGGCCGATTGATGAGAGCGTCTTGATGGTAGGCAAAGGCGAGAGATACAGACATACCCTAGCCTACTCGGTGAGATTGATTTCGACATCTCCCAAGCGTGTCACAGGCGACCATTCTGCGACTCGTACCGGTCTCTCTGTGTCTGTTCTATCGACCACCCAGACATCGACTATCAAGAGGATGTGCGGTACTCAGATGATTAGTACTCGTACTGCAGACTTTCTCACCCCCCTGAAGCTGCCAAATCAATTGACCTCACAATGCCGGCATTCGGTGATCTCTTCACCCGCCGTGTATTTTTCAAGAACCATGAGGGGTAGATGTCGGACATGACACGGGAATACTGATTCGATATGCCATAGGAGCGACTTGAACTCTCGTGCTGCAGTGGTTGAGGGCATCGGCATTCGAATCAGCCATTATCGCGGGACAAGCGTGAGATTATTTCGGAGTATACGGAATAGGAATAGTAAGAGCTGCGAGAACTTGCTCCTACTACATGCATTCGAGGAGATGGATCAAACACATTGAATCAAGGAGTAGTGGTCACATTGAAGAACAAACGAAATGTCTCAAAACGGGTAGCAGAAGGGTTTCGGTTTGCATGGCTGAGCCTGTGTGATTGAATCTAAGGATCAGATCATGATTCGAGAGGCACTGCCGGCTGCAGCTCTGAAGGAACCTGGCGCCTGGGAAACAATTGGAATGTTTTCCGTTTGTATTCCATGACATTGTCGTTTGTATTATGATCCGTTTGAACTGCCAGGAGCGCCTGGAATGGAGCCATAGAATGACGGATGGACACGTGCATCTGCTTCGTACAGAATACCCATCGTTTACTAGAAAGTCTCTCCGTGCTTCTCCCATCATGAAGTTCTTTTCTCGTATGGAATACCTCCCATACTCACCCAAAATCACGTGTTGACGTACGCAGACCAGTGCATTAGCCTCCAGGCACGGCACCGTAATCCCCTGCAGACGCGCGTGATGCGCTAAACAGATGCCTTAGGTGCCTACCTAGCACTGCTACGCTACGCAACTTTATACGCTATGCTACGTAATAATCCGTGCCGGCGCTGGGCGGTTACCACCCTCCGTGGTCCGTACCTCCCCGCTATTATTTGACACACCTAGAAAGAGGGACCGAAATACTAAACCACCTGCACCCTCAGAACGGCGAACCTTTCATCTTCTTCCACTTTACAACACCACACACTGGCAATTCTCTGGCTTCCAAAGGCTTCTTTCTCGCTTCTCCACCTTTGTTTGCCCACCCACGGAATACTTAACCCTTCGATTGTACCCTGTTCCACGCTCAATTCCCCCTGTCACATTCATCATGTCCGAATCTGAGAGCGAAGATTCGCTTCCCCATGACGCCGGCGACTCAAGCGGCGCAAAATCCTACCAGAAATTCACGCCTCGCCTGAGAAAGCTCTTGCTATCTGAGGAGGCTTCCGATGACGATCAATGGCCATTCAATGTATCGGAAGACGTGGATGAGCCTGGAAAAGGTCCACAATACTCGTTTCCTCAGTTCTCCTCTTTGCCCGCAGAGCTCCGTATCATGATATGGGAGGCCGTTGACCCCTTCTTCTTTTCCGAGACAAGAGTCTTCAACCTCAACCTCGTCGATTATAGCGGCGAGCCCGAGCTCTGGGAGGCTTCTACCTCGTCTGCTGAAACCTCGGCATCTAGGGCCCTCATGGCCACCAACCAGGAATCTCGCCGCGTCGGCATGAAGCGCTATCCCCATGTCTTGTCGCTTCGGGACGGCTCTTACGCCATCCGCCTCGACTTATCCAAAGATATAGTGAATCTTGGTTTCATCCTGCAAACTCCGATTGACATCAGCTTCCCAACCGGTTGGGCCAGCCAGATCCAGTACCTCGCTTTGAATTTCAGCGTTTCTCATACTCGCTACAACCAACGCGACCTGGTCGGTCACATGTTCGGGTCCGACGAGCAGCCAAATGGCTTCCAGAGCTTGAAGGCACTGTTCTACTGTTACGATGCAAAGTTCTACGACTATCAAAAGCTCGACTGGTCTCTGTCCAAGACATCTAAACGCTTCTATCTCTATGTCCCTCAGGCTGAAGAACTCGAAACCTATGGAGAGGCCATGGATCTCGAGCGCCTATATTGCTGGCCTGACATTAGACTTCACCAAAGCTTCAGGCAACGTGTTGGTGACGAATATCTAGAGCGTTTTCCCGACCTACCTCCAGTTGGCTCCATCCCTGTCTGGCCCATGGCAGAATTCGCACTCGAAGAAGGTAGCGGTCGGCATTGCTACAAGTACGTCAAACACCACTACGGCGAACCAGGTGATATGATTCTAGAGGATGAACCTACGTCGCCTCTTTCCTCGGAAAGTGGCTCGTCGTTTTCGGAATCCGAACGAGATGATTACTCCATCGGCAGCTTCATTGTCGAGGACTCACCAGTGGGCAGCGAAGCCTTGGGATTGGATGACGAGGAATTGAGTGATCTGGACGAGCATATGGGATACCTCGACGATGTAGTCGGTGGTGACTTAGATCTCGACGACCTTGGCGAGAACGACAACCTTGGGTGGCTCGCTCAGTCGAGTGACCAGGAAGATACGATTGATAACGATTCGGATCCGGATATCCTTGGCGGCGTTACCGACCAAAATGTGCACGTCATTTCGAGTGATCCAGAAGATTCAGTTCGCGACCCAGAAGAGAATGAAGGTCTTGGCGATTTAGATGCCGAAACCTTCAACAGCTTTTCGCCTCTTCAAAACGAACCTGCAGATGACGAGGGCCCTTACGAGTCAGACTCTGGTTTGGCTTTCCGTCAAGCTGTCAAAAACTATCTCACATCTGCGTCGACGGTTTTCGAGGATCTACGCCGCGCAAGACGAGCTGGCCGACGCAAGCGCCGTATCGTGCATTCGGATGACGAGGATGAAGATAGAGCTGATGACGAGCCTGAGAGCAGCAGTCGCACAAATGGCAAGAGAATTAGACGCACTGAGCCACCCAACAGTGAAGACGACCAGAACGGAGGTGCAGTTGATGCCCAAACTGAGAGCAGTAGTCGTCGCTCGAGGGGTACGAGACGCCAACCGGTTATATTGGAGGATAGTGACGATGACGAGGATGAAGATGTTGAACCTGAGACCAGCAATCGCTCCAGGGGGAAACGACCTCAACGGGTGATATTGGAGGATACTGAAGACGACGACGACGATGGAGATTCTGAACCTCAGCCCATTCGTCGATGCAGGGGCAAGAGATCCGAACGTGCTAGGCCGTCCGATAGTGACGATGACGATCAGAACAAAAGTAGTAAACGCGCCCACGGTCAAGTGGCCGAAGGTGAGCAAGAGGATGAGGAAGAGGATGACGAAGACGATCAAGATAATGATAGTGATGAGGACGAGGATGAAAGTGATGACGAGGGAGAAGACGAGGACGAGGAAGAGGATGTTGATGAGGTCAATGGAACCTCGAGGCCGATGACACTTCTAGCAAGGCTGCGCCAGTTCCGCTACGATGTTCCGGTCTCTCCAGAACACGGGGATGCTAGCTCAGCTGAAGAATCAGAGGGAGAGGACCGGGACAGAGAAGATTATGACGAATACGATGGAGGACGGCTCTCCAACGCTGAGTTCCCCGAGTCGGCTGGGGAAGAGGACGATGATACATATTAGACTCTAGATCGGATTGATGGGTCAATTCGGGCTTGGTCAAGTCTAATTCTTAGACTCGAGATGTAGGGTCCGGGCTTATCTTTTACATGGCGCACAGTTTGACAGGCTTTACCGGTGGCAATCGGTACCTTGATGTGAAAAAAAAAAACAAGGATCTTTGTAGGCTATATTATGCTTAGTTGTTTTACGAAAATCAAGAAACAAATTAGTTGGCAAACTGAGTATTTCGACTTGTTCAAGTGAAGTAATGTTTTTGATATTGTATTTTACAGAGACGTATGTTTTATGAGCTACATATATACACAGGTGCGTATTCGAGTAGTCCTCGGCCAGCAGTTCAGCAATCTGCCCATGCGACTCACGCTAGACCCCACAAAGCTCAGTCGTCATTCCCTGACTGGCCTGAAGTCAGGGGTCAAAAGCCCCTGACGATCTGGCCAGACGGTAAGGGTCTCGTTAGTGTTTTTGCAAACTTGTTTTTCGTGCTCTGAAGATGGCAAACTCTAGATCACAAATAGTAAGATAGCAAAGTGTCACTACCGTACGTAGCATCACGAGTAGGTATCGGGACTGGGGCTTGCTCTCACTTCGGCCCGTGGTGCGTATCTGTCGGCATTTTGTTCTCTCCTCGGCCTTGAGTTGAGATGACTGAGCACAAGTGGTGCATTGAGATATGTCGTCGTAGTCATTGTAGCAAAATCTGTCCCATTTTGAGCATGTAATTTTGTTAGTATTGTGGCAATATTGGGTTTCTTCTCTCCCGAGACATCGACCTAGACATCAGCTTTCTCGGGCTCCTCAACGGCGACCTTCTCCTCTACAACCTCTTCCGCTTCAACGTCGTCTGCGTCTTCTTTCTCCGCGGGCTCCGCTTCCGCAGCCGCATCATCATCCCCCTTTAACTTCCCGCCCTTCCGCGACGGGATGACCTGCTGAAACGCCGCGCCCCAATCGCCCGTCTCCAGCCACTTCAACATGATCTCGACGACATGGTTCGTCGTCAGAACATGCCGATGCTGCAGCACCATGTACTCGCCAATCGGCAACTTCGCCGTGCGCACCTTGCGCTCGCGCGCAATCTTATAGCAGAGCCCCTTTTCCCGGTTCTTGTCGATAATACCGCCGACGACGTAGCACGTGTTCGGCTCCAGCCGGTTCAGCGTATACGGCGAATCGGCCGTCAAATACACAATCGACTTATCCACGTCCTCGGCCTCGGGCTCCGGCTCCGGCGCCGTCCGACTCCTCTTCGCATCCGCCGACATCATCGTAAGCGCCTCGCCACTCTCCTCCCTCGGGGTCAACAACTCAATCATCTCCCCGTCAAACGCAGCCATCTTCTCCTTCGCGTCGCGAGCCGCCTCCATGAAATCCCCGGCGCAAAACTGCAGCCCTTTCCAGGCCAGGTGCTGGTTATTCAGCACCGTCTCGTTCCGCGCCTTCAGGAACCCGCCGTACGAACTCACGTACAGATGCACGGGATGCGTCGCGCCGCGGTTATCAGAGTACGAGCGCGTGACCTGGCTCGTGAGCGAGATTAATTCCGTCTCGAGCATGTACTGCTCGAACTGGCAGTCGACGATGATGCCCACGGGCACGGTCGTGCCGATCTTTTTCCGGCGTCGCCGCTCGCTGTTGTCGAGGAGGACCGGGTCGCGGCCCTCGGCGGCGGCGGCCGCGAGCTCCTTTTCGCGCTCGAGGTGCTTGCGGGCTTGTTTTTGGTGGCGCTTGTCGCGCCGTTTGGCGCGGCGGGTTTCTTTGCCGGATTCCCATTTCGAGCGGCGCAGGAGGCGCTTTTGTTGGTTTTTTGTGAGAGGGGTGCCGTCGGGGTTGGTTGTTTGCGGTAGGTCGTCTTCTTGGTCGTTGTCTGAGGCGTCGGAGGCTGGGTCTGAGTCTGCTGGGCGTTTGGTGCCGCGGGTTTCAGGGGCCGTGGTGTCGTTTGTAGGGGCGGATTCTACGACCGCCGGGTTGGGGTCGGAGACTTCTATTCCGTCCATTGTGAGCCTGATTTCCTCGATTGTTGATTCCTGGAGTTGTATGTCTGTTTGCGATGGTGTTACAGACTGGCCCGTGGCTTGCGTTGTGGTGTTTGTGTTGTTTGCTGTGAGTGAATGTTGACTCCTGACTGGGAGTGAATGATAAGTAAAGGCAAAATTTTGAGGCCGGGTTGCTAGTATGGACGGTTTAGATGGTGGGCCAGGTCGAATGCAACGCGGGGAAGCTCTGAATTTAGTGCAAGTCCTGGTGATCTTCCAGAACTCAGCACATCTCATTGTACGGAATAATCATACAGAATTTGTCGTAATTCGTCAGTTCTCAGGAGAACTTTTTATCAATTGTGCTAAATTATGGAAACAAGAAAAAATGCGAAAAAAAAGACAAGGATCGCCCTTGGATTTCGCTGACCTGCACGTAAAATGGCCCACCTCGAGGTGGTGAGCTCATCCATCGTGGGGCCGTTTCAGCCCAGCGCAGATTTTAGTGGCTGGAGCGATTAAATGCCCCGCCATAGGCTGAAACTGCCCCGCCTTTATGAGCTAATTACCACATCAGGTTAGTGTCATTGTCCCTTGCCGACAGCTGCAGGAGATCACTAGCCTGAATAGGATAAGCCGATGATGATTTGATGCGGTGACTTTAGCGCGTTGCGTCGCGTCTTCTGGCCCGGGACTTTTTTAATTGATTTTCCAGACCCGCGACAGTGTAAGTTGTCCGTTATCAACTGCGACATGATCTTTCATGTCCAAACAACTCCCAGGTCAAGATAACCCATAATTCTATGGGGATTCTATCAACATAGTTGGACTGTCAGTGATGTGAGGAGGTTTTCATCATATTGATCTTGTTAATCGTATTCGCCCATCATGTCTTCCCGTCCCGAGTTGAAGGTAACATCACCCCTGCTTCTGTGTCGCTGTAGCCTCCAAGTTTTCTATCTTCTTACTAATTCTTTGCGATTGAATAGGTGGACGATGAACATGGTTTCATTCGGTACTTCAAGTCGCTTCCGACTGTTACCGATGAGACCGTTCGCATCTTTGACCGAGGTGACTGGTACACGGCCCATGGCGAGGATGCCTTCTTCATCGCTCGGACCGTGAGATCCCTCCATACCTCTATAGATGCATACAAACTGACACTCCAATTAGGTCTACAAGACTACCTCTGTAGTGCGACAGCTTGGTCGGAATGATGCCAGCGGTCTCGCTTCGGTCACCATGACCGTGACTGTCTTCCGCCAGTTCCTCAGAGATGCCCTCTTCAAGCTCGGCAAACGGATCGAGCTCTACGCAAATACCGGTTCCCGCACGAACTGGAAAGTCGTCAAGCAGGCATCGCCCGGAAACCTGCAAGACGTCGAGGATGAGCTCGGCGGCCAGTTCGATTCCGCACCCATGATCTTAGCCGTCAAGATCTCAGCGAAAGCCAACGAGGCGAGGAGTGTCGGCGTATGTTTCGCCGATGCCAGTGTTCGCGAGCTCGGCGTGAGCGAGTTCCTCGATAACGATCTGTACTCTAACTTCGAGGCTCTTCTTATCCAGCTTGGCGTCAAGGAGTGTCTCGTCCAGTTTGACAGACCCGGGAAGGACAAGGATCCCGAGTTGGCCAAGCTTCGTCAGATCATCGATAACTGTGGTGTCTCGATATCAGAGAGATCCCCCGGTGACTTTGGTACCAAAGATATTGAACAGGATCTTGCACGGTTATTAAAGGACGAACGATCTGCCACCATGCTGCCGCAAACCGACCTCAAGTTGGCTATGGGCTCTGCTGCCGCCTTGATCAAATACCTCTCCGTTCTACAGGACCCTTCCAACTTTGGCCAGTACCAATTGTACCAGCACGATTTGTCTCAGTACATGAAACTAGATGCTGCTGCCTTAAAAGCCCTCAACCTCATGCCTGGACCTCGCGACGGATCAAAGACCATGAGTTTATACGGCTTACTGAACCACTGTAAGACGCCCCTCGGCAGTCGGTTATTGTCGCAGTGGCTCAAGCAGCCTCTCATGAGTAAGCAAGAGATCGAAAAGCGACAGCAACTAGTAGAGGCGTTCGTCAACGATACAGAATTACGGCAGACCATGCAAGAGGAGCATCTCAAGTCGGTGCCGGATCTCTACCGCTTGTCGAAGCGGTTCCAGCGCAACAAAGCGAATCTAGAGGATGTCGTACGAGCTTACCAGATCGTCATCCGCCTACCTGGATTTCTGGGTACGCTCGAACGAGTCATGGATGAAGTGTACAAGGACCCGCTGGATGAGGCGTATACTAACAAGCTGAAGCTCCTCAGCGATAGATTGGGAAAGCTTGCTGAAATGGTCGAGGCGACTGTTGATCTGGACGCCCTCGACAACCATGAATTCATCGTCAAGCCAGAATACGACGACCATCTACGGATCGTGCGCAGAAAACTCGACAAGCTGCGGTCAGATATGGACAAGGAATTCCGCAACGCCGCGGACGATCTAAATCAGGAGGAGAACAAGAAGATATTCTTGGAAAATCACAAGGTCCACGGCTGGTGCATGCGACTGACGAGGACGGAAGCCGGATGCATTCGCAACAACTCCCGATACCAGGAGTGTTCCACGCAGAAGAACGGTGTCTATTTCACTACGAAAACACTTCAAAGTTACAGACGGGAGTTCGACCAGTTATCCCAGACTTACAACAGAAGACAGAGCGGCTTGGTCAACGACGTTGTCAGTGTAGCCGCCTCCTACTGCCCAGTACTAGAACAACTCGGCGGTGTCCTCGCTCACCTCGATGTGATCGTGTCTCTCGCGCATTGCTCAGTCCACGCGCCTACATCCTACGTCCGACCCAAGATCCACAACCGAGGCGAAGGCTCAACAATCCTAAAAGAGGCGCGTCACCCCTGTATGGAAATGCAAGAAGACGTCCAATTCATCACAAACGACGTCGAGATGAAGCGCGGCGAGTCCTCCTTCCTCATCATCACAGGTCCCAACATGGGCGGCAAATCCACCTACATCCGCCAGATCGGCGCCATCGCACTCATGGCGCAGATCGGCTGCTTCGTGCCCTGTGCCGAGGCCGAACTCACCATCTTCGACTCGATCCTCGCGCGCGTGGGCGCGAGCGATTCGCAACTCAAGGGCGTCTCGACATTCATGGCTGAGATGCTCGAAACGGCGAATATCCTTAAATCAGCAACTAGTGAATCCCTGATTATCATTGACGAACTGGGTCGTGGCACGTCTACGTATGATGGCTTCGGACTCGCATGGGCCATTTCAGAGCATATTGTGAAGGAAATCGGCTGTTTCGCGACTTTCGCGACGCATTTCCACGAATTGACGGCGCTCGCGGATCAACACCCCCAAGTCCGCAATTTGCACGTCACAGCGCATATCTCGGGCGTCGAAGCCGCCGCCGTCGCCGGAGAATCAAAGCGCGAGGTCACGCTGCTGTATAAAGTCCAACCGGGCATCTGCGACCAATCCTTCGGCATCCACGTCGCGGAGCTCGTGCGGTTTCCCGAGAAGGTGATCCGCATGGCGAAGCGGAAGGCGGATGAGCTGGAAGATTTCACGGCGAAGCATGAGGAGGAAGGGGTTGCGCTGCAGTGTAGTAAGGCGGATGTCGAGGAAGGGAGTGCAAGGTTGAAGGAGGTGTTGGTGAGGTGGAAGGATGGGGTGAAGGGTAAGGGATTGAGTCAGGAGGAGAAGATTCAGATGTTGAGGGAGCTTGTGGGGAAGGATGAGAGGTTGCGGGATAATCCCTTTTTTAAGGCTGTTAGGGCGCTTTAGGGGTGGGTTTGAGGGCGTTGGGCGTGGGGGGATGGGTTGGGAACGAATGGCTTGGTTGCTGGTAGATTGATATATCTGGGTATACGTTCTAGAGGAGTGAAATAAAACTTCTTAATGCATGCATATGGTTTTGAAATCTGTAGTTGAATGCCTCATCAACGTCCATCTTCATGTCAGTCCGAAGGATCAGGAGCAAGGATCCAAGTGGGACTGTTTCCGCCATACATAACCCATCACATGCAAAGGAATCCCCATCGCCCGCTTGGCTCACCGGTAGAGCGCCTCACTAGTAATGAGGAGGCAACTGGTTCGACTCCAGTAGTGGGCAATTCCAATTTCGATTTCTGTCTTTTTTTTTTTTCTCTTTTTTTGTACATTTTTTGTACATATGCGCACCTCGTTTCGAAGACAAGTTTCTTTTTGTTTGCAGTAACAGAGGGACGGAGATTCAGCAGTAAACTTCTTGAGTCGAATGCGATGGTTGGAACTTGACGTAGAGAGAGCATCATGGTGATGTTCGCGCCAGATCTTGGGACGGGATCGGTCTTTAATCGCACTTCCGGCTTTGTGAATGCGCCAGTCGGAAGCCCGTCCAAGCAGTCAATTCTCTTCACCAACACGATCAATTAACAAAAATAAAGAACCCCGAAAACAGAACGAAAAAAAGAAGACATCCAAGAAATGCACAAAAAGAAGGTCGTGTACTGCGTACACTGGATGATGCATCAGCCGTGAATCGAACACGGGGCCCATCGATGGCAACGATGGATTTTACCACTAAACCACTGATGCTGGTTTGGCTTGTACTGATGGAAGTCGTCTGCTTAGCGCGCCTTATGACGGAGATCCACGCCATGAAAAACCGAAACGAATGAGTGTCGGCGCAGTGAGGGTTTTCAATTGATCTTTTACTTGTGTTTTTTTCTGTTCATAGACGAATCTCGGGATGATGGACCATTGTTGACGATATGCGGCGGAAGTGTGTCCGTTTACTTCCCAAGGATTAGTAGCATGAGAACAGAGGAGACGAGACAAAGGACGGTGACAGCGGATTGGCGACATCTTGGTTTTATATCCAAGGTAAATGAGGACTGTGCAGTGATTCCCGGTCATTTGATCACGATGGTATTCATCGCCAAGCTGCTAGTCGATGCGATTTCAAATCGCGCCGAGATGATCAATCACCGGATAGATCGAGTCTAGGGGCTGAATCAACTGGTACGATCTGGTCTATGAGATCGGCGGCGCGGCATTTGTCAAGGCGCGAGGTATATTTCACAGTTATGTTACATTTATTTTGAAGCTGGTTACATCTGTCAATCATACCAGTTGTCCAGTACCAAGTAATGAAGTCCGTTGTTGAGATGGTTCTATGTATCTACCAATCGGTCTTCAAAGTAACAAGGGGAGGAAGAGAGGAGCGAGGAGAGAGAGGAGATGAGAATATAAATGAGACAATCTTCTGAAATGAGAAATGACAGATCCCCATGCCATGCCTCCTCCCAGATTTCTAGATGCGCCACAAACAATCCGTCGCAAGACGGGACATTCTTAGGATATAAAACCAAGAGGCCAGAACGTGGGAAAACAATCTGGAGTTGATATAAACCTCACCTTCTTCTATTAAAGACCATACGAAAATGACTACCAAGAAAGAAACCAAACCCAAGGATCAAAATCACGCACGCATTATACAATGCGCATCACAGTCTCCTGTCGATGCACCTTCATAAACTCCCCATCCATAATCCCAAAAGCATACACCTCGCCCACAAGCCGATACACCGCGTCCTTGCCCCCCTGGACCCGCCGGAAGGCAATAGGCACGGCCGCACCATACGGAATCGTAATCGTATCGCCGACCGCGAGATCCGCAGGTCCAAGACCAATATATCCGTTCTGCGAAAGGAACGGTTTCCGACCTGCGACGCGCTCGACAGCTGTCAGGTAGCGCTCGGAGGGAGTCGGTTCGGGTTTCTTTGAGTCAGATTGCTCCTCGGGCGGTATTATGACGGAACTAGCGCGCCGACTAGACGGGGGATTCGGAACCGGGAACAACGTCTCGGATAACTTTTTATATCCCTCCACAGTCGCAGTCGAAGCCCTCGTGAACGAGGTCGCGGTCGTCCCGACCTCAATATCCTGCACAGGGATCTTCGCCAACGCAACAGCCGCCTGCTTGTCGAAATACGGCGAACTAATCGACGCCGTGGATTCCTCCCAGAAATGCTTGATCTCCGAGATGTACGTCCGCAGACGCTCCGTGCTCTGGGGCTCGTCGACGAGGTACGGCGTCCCGACTTCTAGGACTGTGTCCACGACGGCGGTTTTCAGGGAGATCTGGCCCCGTGCGGCCGTGTCGACGGCCCGGTAGTACCGGATATCGGCCGGTCCGCAGGCGTTGAATGGGCGGGATGAGGGGCTCCGGTCGGAGAGGGGCGCGCGCACGTGCTCCCAGTCGATGGTCCAGGAGGGGATGCTGGTATCGGAGACCATGGTGCCGCGCGCTAGTTGGAGGACGCGCGGGTTCTTTTTGAGGAATGTGGCGGAGGTTTCGATGTGGATTTCGTCGATCTTCTTGCTGTAGTCTACTGTTAGGTCTAGGGTGGCTGTGTCGGTCGCCATGCATGCGAGGGCGTAGACTCGGTCTCTTGGATTGTTGAGACGGAGGGGGAGCTCGTTTTCTGCAGAGGCGACGAAGAAGCGGTTGAGGAGTGTGAATAGGGGGCTATCTGGTGCTTTTATCCAGGAGCCTGCGTCCCTCCGGTACTCATCGCGACGGCCGAGAATACGCAATGCAGATGACTGAGAGAGGTTGGAGATCTCTTCAGTGCTCAGTGCTGCAGTTTGTGTCTCCGATGGGTTCTGATTTGTGGCAGATGCGATCCACTTCGAGTATGTTAAGTGGTTTATGATGTGATCCAGAGCCCTGGCAGCCGAGTAGAAGTGGTCGAGTGCCAAGCCATGATTTCCACAGACTACAATTCCTCTGTGCGACAAGCAGAGCTCGACGAGGGACCAGAGATCCATCCAATATGCGCGTTCCATGAGAGCCTTAAGCGGCTCGCGGAGCGCTTCGAGATCCTTCTGAAGCTGTTGTGGTTCAGGGGACATAGCAGGGCCAGAAGGCACGAATCTGGACGGGAGAATCTTCTGCACAAGCTGCAGACCCAATTGAGGGGTCCAGTTGGCCACGTATGCACTGAGCGTGAGCTGCTCTTCTGAGAGCCGTCTCAGGACTTTCATGGCTTCATCGCTCCTATCTGCTGATGCGCCCAGCCATATGAATGTCTTTTCTGCGACGGCGAAGATCCGTGATAGTTGTGAGACCTGCACGGATTTCTCGCCCTCATTCTCATCCGCATAGTTTACGCAGAGCGCATTGATCCAGACCACGACTGGCTGAGTTTCTCTCTGCAGATATTTCAGGACCTCAAAAAGACCAGCCGATACAGGGACAGGGGCCCCATTGACGAGAACCGACAAGCTCTCATCCACAGCATCTGTAGCCTGCCAGCGATGAGAGACGGCCATGAAAGGCGGGTTCTCTTTCAATTCGGCCAATCTCATGAAACAATGGATTGTGTTCGGCGGCGATTCCGGCCGTGACGCCGCATATTTCCGGGGTTGTATTGTGAGCAGGCGGATGCGGCCATTCCGCTCCTTCAAGCGCGTGTGGAGGTAAAGGTGTCGTCTCCAGGGTGCTTCGGACTCCATGTCTGCCATGTTTGGTGTGTTTGCATCCATCACTTTCAACAGCATATATGAGATCAATATTTATATTCAGGGTATCACAAAGAATCTACCCATTGTCAAGGCCGATCAAAAGAATTGGATGAATATTCCAACAATGGGGTTGTTTCGAGGCGAGAAAGAGACAATGGACAAGCGACAACATGGTACGTTTAACCTTAATTGTCCCATCCACAAACGCATATACATCGTTATAGAGGGGATACCCCCTGATCTTGACATGTCACTATCGTTGTAAAGATGCTTATGCAGGCTGGAAGATCTATGCACATGTCATGTGTTTACAGTTAGCTGCTCACTACCTAGTCGTCGCTTAGTCAACGGCGTTGTCGAGCGTGAGGTTCTATAAAATACCTCATAATCAACCATGAGAATAGAATTCGAGTTCATCACCAGAATTTCAGGGTTCCGGCTTTGGTTTATATCAATATT
The DNA here is from genome assembly GCA_023079495.1 of Xylaria sp. L1 SY-2022. Classification (NCBI taxonomy): domain Eukaryota; kingdom Fungi; phylum Ascomycota; class Sordariomycetes; order Xylariales; family Xylariaceae; genus Xylaria; species Xylaria sp. L1 SY-2022. Next base: position 2,066,882 of record JALIDW010000009.1, read on the forward strand.
CACTGTGTAATAATGATGGACTACTAATGTCCTATTTCCGGAGTCCCGGTACGGTGGCATGGGGGGCGTGAAGGGTCCGTCGCAGGTAACATCGTGAGTTTGATGCTGACATCTCGTTTCACGTTTCTTTTCCGTTTCCAGGTCGGAATATTATCCCGTGCTTACGGGGTATAATCAGGCAGACTCATTTATCTCCGGCCTTCTATAAATTCTCGTTCAACGAAGATACGTACGGAATAACGACATGGCAAACATATGTATGCGCGGTTTAAAACAACTCACTTACACGGTTGTATCTCATGATTCTCAGTCAACCAGTTAACCACGCAGCCAAGTAGATATACCTGCATCCCTCGAGGGCATCATTCACACTGATACCATGCTACCGGTGTATCCAACCACTCAAAACCGTGTAATATCCAGCATCCATACAAACAACTCACACAAAACCACGCACCCCGCTCCACGGATTCCCGTGACTTCGTTACCTCTCCATCCATGTACTATTTCGTACTCCATGTACCTCCACTAGAGCAGATTGATAATCAAGCCGGACAAACGACCGTAGAAGTCGACTAGAATCCATCCGTTCGTTCGGGAGAAGAAAATCGTAGTGTTGCACCAGTTTAACCCGTAGTGTTGGTGTTGGTGTTGGTTGTTGGCTAACGGCCGGGCCCGTGACTATTAACTCCGGGCCCCATTCCCGACAACCACCATAAATGGCTCATACGCAACCCGCCCGGGTTAAGATGTTGTACTTACATGTATTTTGTTAAAACCGGTGCTTACGCAGTTGTAGATTCTTGTCGGGGAGTCAATAAAGCCCGCTTGTTTGTAAATCCGCTCGTCGTGAGCGTGAAGCCGGAATAAGACACTCACAGGCGGGATAAGGGGGAGATCGGCTTGATCAGCTCGTCGTATACACACGGGTATTCTCCATGATTCAATCTACCGCTTCTCTAAACTTTTATATAAAACAATCCAATCCAAACAGAACGAAAATATAGTCAATTTTATCAGTCTCAACCCATATTTCAGAGGTCCAATTATCATAATTATCATTAAGATTATCGCCAGCAACAAGCACCTTTTATCTTTTTTTTGTACGCCAACCATGGAATCCCAAAAACAACGTATTTTCATGACCGGCGCCACGGGCTACATCGGCAGCCGAGTAGTCGAATTCGCTATCCGTGAAGGCTACACCGTCCATGGCCTTTCGCGTTCAGCCGCCGGCGCCGCAAAGCTCACGGCCCTGGGCGCCGTGCCGATCACAGGCGATCTAACCTCCCTCGAGGTTCTCAAATCTGAGGCTGAGCATGCCGACGTGATCATCCATCTCGCGGACCCCTGGATTGACGATTTCACACAACCATACGACAACGTCGTCACAATCGATGCGGCCGCCGTCGATGCCATGGTTCAAGGCCTCGCCCAGTCCAACGGCCGCAAGCTTCTGATCGACACATCGGGTGTCGGAGTCGTCGAGCCCGATGCACAGAGCGGCGAGACCGATGAGAACACGCCGGAACACTCAAACCCGATGAATGGCCGCATTCGTCGCGAGAAGCACAATCTAAGCAAGGCTGGAGATGACGGTGTCCGAGTATGCGTCATGCGACTGCCGCCTTTCGTGTACGGACGCGGGGGCAGCGGAGTTAAGCATTTCATGGACACCTTTGCGAAACTCGGTTATGTCGTGCGAGTCGGCGACGGAATGAAACGGACGTGCGTTGTGCACGTAGATGATGCCGCACGAGCTTATCTCCGAGCTGCTCAAGATGCCTGTACCGGGACCGCAAATACACGGGACATTTTCAACATTACTTCCTCCACGGAGATAACGATCCAGGAGTTGACGACAGCGATGGCTGATACCTTGGGCCTGCCTGTGCGCGAAATATCTGCTTCTGAGGCTACCGAAACTGCTGGACCATTCGTTGCGGGGTTGCTCTCTCATGAGATACGTGGAAAGAGTGACAAGGCTCGAGGTGAGCTTGGGTGGATGCCAGTAGAGGTGGATATTATTCAGGATATTCGGAATGGGTCATATGTCCCTGCTACCAAGGAGGTCATTGTGGGCTCAAAGGGTAATTGAGCTGTGATAGAGCAGCGTGGAATCTGCTGGAGCAACATGTTAGTTCTTACACATCCGCCGTCAGAGTCGTTCGGATATAGTTCTTGATGGATGAGATCGTCGGTAAGGTGTTCATAGACTGGAAATATCTCAGCTCCAAATAACCAACACTAGAAAACGACTCTGATATCAGACTATTAGACAGTCTATGTGCAAGCCTTGAAGTCGAGCAAGCCAGCCAGCACTATCCTCTACGGCTTGTTGTTGTGCTTCAGGTGATCCGTCGGACGAGTCTGTCTGAGAGGCAGTGTCACTCTTGGCAGTGCTATCTCTCAGCTTCCAAATCTGCGATAATGTCTCCATTGCGGAAGTGATCATGCCCCAGGGACAGACATCCCGCATGGCCCGCAGGCGTTCGATAACCCACTTTCTGCGAGCATCGCACACCGTGTCCACACCGGTGAGAAATACTGGCCAGACCGTATACTTGAATAAGGGGTTTGTCTTCGGGATGAATGATAACTCATCAAAAATCGTAGCTGAGAGAGACTCCGTCGTCTGTAACGTCGGAAGAGATGCCGGGTCCTGACCCAGCTGTACGCGTCGTCTTACCTCAGCTGAGAGACCGTACGCAACCAAGAGGATGTATAGACACACAGCTGCACGGTACGTAGCCGCTATATGGCACCGTAAGCTTGGTTCCTGCTCGCTCACAGAACCAATCATGCCAGTTATGTGTGTGGTAACGCCCGTCGCCCATCCGTTGACGTCGAAAGTCTCGGCATCCTTCAGGAGGCTCAGATACATGTCCATCTGTACGGCATCGGGAAACCGGTTACCGCTAATCTTGACAGATTGCGCTACGCGTGCTGTCTGCAGAATAATTCCCATGAGATGAGCGGGACAGCTGTGGTAGCTGTTATCTTCAGTCCGGTGGAGTATCCGTGACACTTCTGCCACATCCCAGGTTGAGGATTGAGATGTATGGTTTGGCCCATTGGCCGCCAACTGAGGCGATGGCGCCACCAATGATTCCAAGGCGCAATTCCATATTGAATACGCTACCGTGTCGGAGGCGATGTAGTCACAAGCGGTGAGTGGTCGACACGTGACGTCCCGGGGGTCGGGCGGTATCGGAGTTGAAAGGAATGTGAGACTCATTGTTGACGGAGAGGGGTGATAGTCTACCAACTCCTCATCCAACAAAGAATCTGGCGAGTCGGCATGACCGTGTAGCGAGAGCAGCCTCTCGGCCGCTGCCAGGTGAGTTTTCCATCCGTCCTTTCCGGAATCGATAAGCGTGAAATTGACGAAGAAAAGAATGGTCGCGAGGAGCGCCTCCTTTTCCTCTTGACTGTTGACCTGGAACGTGCCAGGATGTATCTGCTTGATTACTGATATCGTCTCTCGAATGGCCTGTTGTCTTGCACGCAGAGCGTCTACGAGAGCGTCCTGAGCAAAGCGGGGAAGACCAGCAATATCAGAGGTGTTCCTAATAGCGCGGTAATAGTGGATCGCAGAGACTGCAATGATGATGTGTTGCAGGTAGGGATATGCCTGGGACATGGGGATTAGCCCTCGGAAAGGATTTGCCCCCAGATCAAAGGAGTCATGGACAACGAGATCTTGGCAGAACCTAGACGCAACTATGGGAAAGGTAATAGTGTCAGCATAGGTAGCGATGCCGGCGACGGAGATCATTTGTGAGCAATGACCTACAGTAAGACAGGTAGTATCGCGACGATGGGCTGAGATCCTGTAGCAACGGATCGACAGGGAGAGCGTTCAGGGTCCCGTGTGGATCCCCTCCTAATCCGGTGAGTGCACTATCACCAGGCGACCTTGTACTCGTAGTATTACCGGCAAAGGCATAGCCATAGCCGTTCGGCTGCAATGCAGAAGAAGAAGAAGAAGAAGAGCTGGAAGAACTGGAACTACTGGATTCAGAGAAAGCAATCAAGGCATTGGCCGGGCTCTGGCTCCGTGAACCGCCACCGCCAGGCGTTTCGGAGTGCACCCATCGATAGAGCCTACCGTAGCCGAGGCACCGCTGTCCGGTCCTGGTACATTTATAACAGGCTGGCACGGACCGATCACACCGGAGGCGGCGCCTCCGGCAGTTGTGGCAAGGTTTCTGGTCACCCATCGCCTCCATGGCTGGCTGACTGCCTGCCTGACTGCCAACTGGACTGAACGGGGCTGGACTGACTGGGCCGGTCGACCGTTGCTTCGGATGGCAGGCAACCGGTAACAAGCAACAAGCAACAGCAGCAGCAAAGCAGAGCAGAGCAGCAGAGCCGAGCAGACTCCAGAGCAGCGGAGTCAGCGCAGCAGGTGGCAGATGGCAAATGGAAGGGTTGCACGGGGCCGCACAAATTTTACCAAAACCAGATCTGGATCTATGCGACGAGCCGAGAACGTCAATTAGCAGCTTCGTGTCCGAGTCAAGCGGCGAGTAGTGTACAGTAGTGTCGATATAAGAGCCAAATCAAAAAAAGATGTTGGGGGTTTGGGCAAGCCCAACGTGGGGCCAGGCTGTGACTGAAGGGTCGACGCAGAGTTGACGCGGGCTTGGCCGTCAGGCCTGCGACAAAGGGCAGGGCGCTAGTGCTCGGCAGTAGCCTATAGCGGTTAGACGCATCTTGCCATCCAGGGCGAGGGCGGGCTCGCTCCGAGTTCCTCGGAAGTTTGAGTGCGACCTGGGAGGGCCACTGGAGACCCACTGCGAGCCCACCGAAGAACCCCACTGGAAGGCTCTTATCAATCACGGCGAGCCGTCCTGTCCAATCAAACGCGGCGGCTATGCCTCTTTCGGCATAGAAATGTCGAATTGTACATGACGCTTTCACCCCAGCGGGGCCGCTATCTGAATAGGGCAGATTTATAGCGGACACTACATGTGCACTAACACCCTCTATAACGCTTTCACGCTTTCAACACTCCCCTTCCCGGACCGCAGACTCATTTTTTTTTCTGACTACCTCCTCTAGTACCTCGATGTACCTTGTTCAGATCTTGCCATCGTAGTCGTAGCCGTAGTAGTTCGAGTAATCCGTGCCTGTTCCGTCCGAGTATATAAAGGAGACGCTGGCAGGGCGTAGCAGTCAGATGACCCCGGTCTCGTTCCCCCAGCATGGAACTCATAGGTCTGTCCTTCATGACACAGAAAAGATCCGTTTTGCGCTTACATCCTCATCATGATCGAGTCGCAGGTTCCTGAGAATGCCATCCTCCCGGCTCATCATGACACCGAAGCCCCGGGCTCTCCCGAGGTGCTGGACAATGCCTCTCTGGAACGTCTGGCCCGCCAGAGGCCGGCGGTATTCCACAATGCCTTCTCGGAGTTTGGATTCGTCCTCTCCATTATTATGTCGCTGATGATCTGCGAGTTCTTCATCAGCGGCTTCAACATCGTTTTGCCGGATGTGGCTGACGCCCTGCATATCTCCGATGCAGAACGCACATGGCCAGCCGCCGTTCCTAACCTCACAACAGCCGCCCTCCTCCTCCCCTTTGCCCGCCTATGCGACATCTACGGTGGCCGATACATCTTCATAGCCGGCCATATCTGGGCCTTCATATGGGCACTAGGGGCCGGGTTCAGTACGAACTCGAAGATCCTCATCGTGTGCCGGGCCATGCAGGGAATCGGATTTAGTGCGTCCCTGCCTGCCGGTCTTGCCCTTTTGGGCCATGCGTACCGTCCCGGTCCCCGCAAGAACTTCGTCTACGGCATTTACGGTTCCTTTGCGTGTATTGGATTCTACTTCGGCATCATCATCGGCGCCGTCGCGGCCCAGTTCTGGAACTGGCGCTGGTACTTCTACATCGGCGCCATCATCGCCTTCTGCGTCGTCCTGACTGGCTTCCTCACCATTCCGCGGAACCTGGGGGATCATGATGAGAATGCGGTGATGGACTGGTGGGGCTTGGTCACCGTCGTCCCGGGGTTGGCTCTTGTTGTATATGCCTTCACTGATGGTGGCCATGCGCCGGAGGGCTGGCGGACCCCTTACATTTACGTCACGTTTGTATTGGGAGCCCTCTTCCTGTGCGCCTTTGTATATATTGAAGGCTGGGTGGCGGCGCAACCGCTTCTGCCCTCAGAGTTATTCAAGCCTAAATATATGAAACGGTTATGTGCTGGACTCTTTGCCTTGTATGGAGTTTTTGGACTCTTCCTTTTCTATGCCAGTTACTAGTAAGTTGCTTACCCCTATTTCATCTTCACTGAGACTACATAACTAACACTTCATCTCTAGTATCGAAACTGTACTAAACACAGGACCTCTACAGACAGCTGCTTGGTTCATCCCCCTAGCTGCGGGTGGTCTTTTCATTGCCTTGGGCGGTGGATTTGTGCTACACATTCTGTCTGGCCGTGTGTTGATGCTAATTTCTTGTGGAGGTTACCTGATCGCATCTCTACTTTTCGCCTTGATCCCGGCTCAACACAACAACTCGCCCTCTTTGAGTTTCCTCTACTGGGCCTACGTCTTTCCCGCCATGTTAGGGGGAACAATTGGCGTCGACATTGCTTTCAATGTCACTAACATCTACATTACGACGGCGATGCCTCGGCGTTTACAAGCCACTGCCGGCGCGCTTCTTAACAGCTTGCTCTACCTCGGTATCGCGTTTTGGTTGGGCATTGGAGATCTAGCGATCGCAACCACACTGGACACCAAGGACGCAGCAACCTTTGATCTGCGTGACCAGTACCAGATTGCCTTCTGGGCAGCGGTTGCTCTATCCGTGGTGGGATTTTTCTTCATTATGACGGTGGACTTTGGACGGGCGGATGCACAGATGACGGCGGATGAGAAGGTGAAATTGGACTCTGCTGAGACGCAGGACACGAGGCCTTAGGCAATGGCGTATATTTTCTCTCTACGCTATGTACATAAATGATACCCTACAGACGCATACGAGTATATCTCAGGATCGATACTGGAGATCCGGCGTCGTATATACAATCAAACTTCTACACTCAATCCTTGATGAACACTTCGTCAAAAGCACTTTCTGTAATCTCATCCTTACAATCCTTCAGATTCCGAATTTCGTATTTCATAGCCGTTTCTCCGCGGAAATACGGCACCTCGGATCCCCTCCGCGTCTATTAGTTCGGCTGACAACGCGGAAGAACTTGCCACAAAGGATCACAGATAATGGCTTCATGCTAGGAAGACAAACAAACAAAAGGTGACATCAGGATTCCAATCGCGCCAACTCAGCCCTGCTGGATCGGGTAATGTTTCTGCACACACGGCGAGACGGCACAGCAAGATCAACCTGCCACGTGCTCTTTGTTATGGACATTCAGGGACATTACCGGTCTGGGATAGGGTGGTTACCAGGTATGTTTGCCCTCGTCGCGCCATATTCGGGGCCTAAGTACATTAATTTGGTCTATTAAGGGCGTATTGGGCTTCTTTTTTGGGCGCGGAGTGATGAAAATCAGGTGTCATTCAATAGTTTTTCATTGTTGGAGAGAGCTTTGAATGTGGTTCCTTTGATTTGTTGTCAGCGTCGTATTTTTGAGCAGCATTGTCGAGAATGGGTATCATGGATGTCACATCGGAGAAGTCAATTAATTTGAAAAATTCTGATTTAATTGACTAATAGGATTCTCTAGAGAAGAAGCGCCTGCAATGAATAGTGAGAATAGGTACAATGAGGATAGCAACGAAGACGATAAGGGTGTAAGGAATACGGAATAGGTATGTTAGTCCTTCACCCAAGCTGGCGTCCATCGGGTGTGGATATCCGTCGAGAAAATTTCCGACAAGAAACGAATGCCCAGGTTCTAAAACAAAAAAAAACCAAACGATCGCAAGGACTTGGCATCATTACAACTACTAATTACCATGTGTAGGTTTTCACCGCGACAGCCCCTATCACACCTAGCGTCAACATTAGGCTGGCATGAACAGGACCTAAAGCGGTAGCCGAGCTAGGTTTATCAGAAGACCCATCATTGGTAGAGTCCCCATCGCCAGAAGTTTTGAGATCGCTGATAGGGGCCGTGCTCGTCTTCACCGCTGGGATCAACAACTCATCGATGAAGCTGGGGTTTCTCCACGAAGACCAATCGTGTGTCAATAGTCCCCTACAGAGATGTTGTTAGTCCGCTTCAGCCTATGCAACGTGGGATTGTAAAGGTACTCGTATGTACTGACCAGTCCTCATCATGATCCTTGGTCCCCTCTCGGATGTAGTAGGAGCCGGTAAGTTCCCAGATCATCCAGCCCGCGTTCTGCGACGGGAAATAGTCCAGTAAGCATGATGCATAAGGATCTTGAGCAGTGGTCGAGCTCTGCGGGAACCCGAACTCGGTCACGACTAGGGGGAATGTGTTGGTGGCGTTATCAGACAGGGTTTGGAATCCTGCATCGAACAACCTGGACGTGATTACAGAACAATTCTCTGGGGCCGTGCCAAAGATGTTGTCGTACACGTGGAGCTCCAGGACTAGCTTGTCGTCGCCATAGCCCTTGAAGTCGTCTCTGTTGAACGTCTGAGTGCCGGGTTCCAGCGCGGTGCCTTGGACGACTGCCGTGAGGTTCTTGTCGGAATCTAAGCCGGATAGGAATATCAGCACGTCGGGGTTGGCGGCGTGTATCGCGTCGGCGCCTAGTCGCATATTTTCATACCAGTTCTCCCAGCTATAAAAGCTGATGAGATTTAAGTCGTCGAAGGGAGGACGTAGCTCATTTCGCAACGACATGGAGGTAAGGCTCGTCCACGTTTTGCCCTGCTGTACATCAGTAATGGCACAATGTTTATGAGAGCCGTGATGCTGACATGCTCGGCCATAAAGGACAGCCCTCGTGTCCAGTTCTGGAGGTTGAAGTATGTATCTCCCCACCACGAGTTGCCATCAAGAGGGTTACAGCACCAGGTCGCATTCGACACATGATTGTCGAGATGGACGTATATCTCCTGTTTTGCGCATTCTGCCGCGATAGCATCATAGACCTATACTATCCCCCATCAGCCTCGGCAGCACGTAGACACCAGAATGTGTCGGCTGGCTCGTTTGGGACACACAGACCTCTAATCTGGTTGTCTCGGCCCCAAACGAGGGGTTGTTGGCGATGACCTGGCCGAAGATCTTCATGCCATCCTCTAGTCCCAAAGCGTCGACGAATGACTTCTGAATCGTGACATCATGCTCCCCGTTATCATAGTACTCATCGATCATCTGGATCGCATACGTCAGGCGGATGGCATTCATGCCCAAAGCCTTGATTTTGGAGACTATGGCCGCGATAGACTGATATTGGAGCCCTTCCGGGATCATGGTCTCGAGCGATCCAGGCCAGTTGACACCTGCATAAGTGACCGCCGTGCCGGACGCGTCGGTGATCCATCGTCCCGATGTGGTGAGTGGGCCGTTCGGCCACGGTGTTCGGGGCGCTATGTCGGCGGAGGCTGCAGGTGAGGAGGCGCTGCATAGGACAAGACCCACGACTGATAGCCAGCTGGCGACCACGCGCCGCATCTTTTCAGCCCCAAAGAACATCTCGAATAATAAAAATAGAGATGCCTGTTTCCGCCCCTAAAGATTATCGTGCGTGCCTGGATGATCCAGGTTTGGTTCTGGCTCCGGTGCTGTAAAGATTCTAGAGAAAGACCGACAAAAAGACCGGCCTCGTCCGTTGTCCGCACGCTCGGTAAATGCAAATTTAAGCTGGCGGGTCGCGCTACGGACGCCGCTACGCCTGCCCTGGACTAGGCCGTGCCTTAGTTTTCAGGTGGGTGCGGAAAAAACGTGACGCGTCCCGCCAATGAGTGACGAGGCGCAGAAGGCACGTGGATGCCAGTCGTTCTTGTGTTTTTTTTTCTTTTTTCCTCTCTCCGCCAACTTTTTTTTTTGCAAGGTCACCAGGACACATACCGGGGATTAGAAAAGAACTTTGCAGCAACTTATCTCTTCCTTCCTACGAGTACATTTCGAATAGGCAGCTGCTTTCGGATTGCAGCAGCAGCAGATTTTTTTTTATTTACGGATTACACCAAGCCTCGGCTTTTCGGTCTTAACGCCGTGTGAGTCACTTGCTAGGTTGGCTGACTGACAAATTCACTGGGGAGGTAGGTACAAGGTACTTGTGCATTTTTGCCTTCATGCCAGCACACCGGTAGTGAGCCGGTCCGGGTCCGGGCCCGGTTTCAGGAGCCCGCCACGGGTCCGTCGGGCCGTAAGAGATGTCAGTGCGCCGGCCCATCCGGAAGTCTTCAACATGAACATTGTCACATGCCGATGCTCGTGTTCTTCGGATCGCCTCACTACACAGCCACTCCGCAAGAGGCTAACAACACCACCCGAGGTGTTCGAATAATCCGTACTGCGGAACGATCGTCGCTTTAGCTCATTTGCCGGTTTCCGCGGATATCTACAACATTTGCAGTTGGTGTACGGAATAGTGGCGAGTTCAGTGGCGTCCATGAGAGTGGCTTATACGCAAGTCACAAGAGGCAAAAAGCAGCCATGCCGCCACATAGATTCAACCATCTGGTTGTTGGTCAGAGCGAAAATGTCGACGCGATCAACTGTTGCTCCGATGGACTGAGAAATGATGGAGCGGGAACTCGATGGCGCAATGAGCGTCTGGTGATTGATGCGTACGAATTACGGTCTCACAAATAAGACGCCCAATTTTTGCGATCGGACCCCGTCCTCAGAAATTCATGATGTCTCGAAACGATCTGTCGAGGCGAGACAAGCGAGCAACCCGAGCAACACCTCCTTTTTGAGATCGTTCTAACCATGGGACTGACGGTTCTGAAAGTTGCGGTGATCTGGAAATTGGACACCTATGTTTTGCAGACGTCGTTCATGGTCGGTCTCGCTCTAATCGGACGCCTGGTGAGTTCGGGACGGTAAATATCGGCTGTTCGTGATACCTGCATACCTTAGGAGTAACTGACTTCCTGTCCCTGGCTACAGAAAGGTATTGTGGGTTTGCGCTGCCATGCCATCAACACGGAGTCGTGTGGGCCGTCGTGAGATAGATGGGCAGCACCCGATCGCGTTGGTGGTATATAGTCCTGGACTTCTTGCTCAGATAGTAATGCTATTTATTGAATCCGGTCTTCTGCTCGACTTCAGTGCCAGAATCGAGCATCATGATCTCTACCTATCAGTTACCCATAACCCCGCCGGTCATACATCCCGGAATGTTCGGGGCCTACCCGGGAGAGTTTATCCGTCCACGGCATCACTTACCCGGAATCTATCCGAGCGCTTCCGCAACCTCCCTTATGCAGTATCACGATCAATCGACTTCTCGATCGTATCGCATTTTATCAGGATTCGGCTTGAGATTAGTGGGAGCATGGTGTCGGATGTGAACAAAGAAAGAATTCAGGGGCTTCAAAGATCCATAACTTCCCCAACTGTTTGACCTGTTCGATGGTATTGCGATCTCGTTGCGGGCTCTCGTGTATAAAACAGTCACCATCCCCTATTACGCTCCTTCAACGGTTCACCCATTTTGCGTGTCACGTTCACCGTCCGGATTACTTATTGTGGTAGTTGTAAGGTTCGACCTACATTACAACCCCCAGATTAGACCCTCTCACATACTAATCAGACGTGAGTCTCCGCCCGAAACCAAGTCATGTGAAGGGAGGGTAGTTTTGTATTAGTATGGGTAGATACATTATGTATGTTAAGTGTGAGTATGCCTGATCAATGAGCCCTGTTGAATGAAGAGGGAGTGAAGGCTATCATTTTCTTGTCTATGCCACCGTTGGAACGCCTGAAGAGCGATTAGAAAAGGACTGTATGGGACCCATGCACTGACGAGAGTGGAAAAGACGGAAAACAAAAAGAGAGAGATCCTTTCCCCGTAGGAAGATGGTTTCTTCCGAAAATGCTGAACCGAAGTGCCAAAGTGCCTCTGCTCCCTGACCCCGTGCCGTAGTCTTAGTGTATTTGCGATGGCGAAGTAAGCCAGCCAACCAGCCATCCAATCTAGCTGAGAATCTTTGCAAATCAACACCGCCGTCGCTATGTTGCCGGTCGGTAGATATAACGCCTGAATGAAACATGTGAGTACATGCGATGAAGCAGGAAAGGAGTCGGCTTCATGAGATTATATGACGCCCTGCAGATCCCAATCGCCTTTCTGCGCCCTCGCGAGCACCTCACGACCCTTCTCAGTAAGATCGGGTTTACCACACTTGTCCGTAGCTTGCGTGAAGAAGACCGGTACGAACGGCTCATTCTTTCGCTCCCGCTCTCGGGCCTTCTCGCGCTGTCTCTCTTCCAGCTCGACCTTGACGGTGGTGGCTTTGGAGTACTGTTTCGACAAGATAGCCTGCGTCACGCCGTTCCAGAGACTCAACGACTCGTTCTCAGCCTGCTGCTCCAGAGGCGGGACGGACTTGGATGCGACCGCCAGGGGGTTGAGGTCGATGATGGTAATTTGTCGGTCAGGCGGGTGCGAATCCTAGCGACATGGTTAGCTCAGATCCGAGGAGATGGTATCAACAGCGCTAATGACGTACCACCGGCTTCGGACCGAGGGTGAAGACAACCTTGTCCTTCCAGCCGCCACCGAGTCGAGCAACGACATCTGAATCAGGCACATCCCTGATACGCACTTTGTCGTCCTTGTCTGGATCGTAGTTAAAAATAACGCCTTCCACCTTATTCTGCGCACGACCAAGCCACCCATCTTCAACGTAGTTTAAAATAGCCTTTAGTCTCGTTTTGGCGCAAGTAATGTACGCAACATCGCCAACGGTCACGCTCAGGGCACCGCGCAAGAGACCGCCTAGATGTGCGGCAGGATGCGTCAGTTGATACGTCTCGTTGTCGCGTTTCTCCAACGTCACAAATATGCCCAAGTTGTGCTCGCCCGGGGAGACCTTGATGGCAGTACCCGTGAACTTGGCACTAATCTGATCGTAGCCTCTAGCGTGCAATCCCTTCTCCGGACAGCTCACGTAGAATGCACTGACGGGTGGATGGTGTGACGTTTGCTCGGTGAGATAGGATATTCTGAGGGTAGGCCCTGCTGGATTCGTAGCAGTCTGAACAACGGACACATTGGAGGCCATGCGAGGGTCGGCGTTGGCCGACTTGATGGACGAGGCAGAGCTGCTGAGACCGCTCTTCACGCCGTTGGCTCGCAAACTCTTTGTATCGATAAGGGGAGCGTTGTCTTCAGCCTCCCAGTTGCAACGAAAGAACTCGCCCAGGCAAGAATTGTAAGGCTTGCAGGGCTTGCCCTTGACGTATTTCAGATCTTTCGTGAACCAGAAGCGGAGGACTTCCAGCATGCGGTCGAGCGAGTCATCGGATGTGCCTATGGCGGCGAAGGCGCTGGGATTATCGAGGTAATTCCAGTACTCCAGGTTCGGCGTCGGCTCGAGTAACTGGGAAGGGAGTGAAAACCGAACAGCGGCAAGATCTGACACGCCCATAAACCTAAGAGGTGGCAAGACCACGATCAGTCAGGTCTCCAAAAACACGTCGTGATTCGAGCTGATGCGCGATACGGAGAGGGAAGCAGAAGATGAGATCGAGGGTCTCGTAAGTCTGATCACGACCAAGCTGCTCCCGGGGTTACGAAGAACCATGGCAGCGATGTGCTCTCGGACTGGTGATCGAATCGTGTGTGCTCGGGAGAGTAGCGATCATGTTGGTTTGTTAGACACTCACTTTCGTAGGATGGAAAGAAAGGTCTTGAGCTTCGATCCATCGCTCTGGGGAGTATCCTCCTCGGTGGCGACAGTTGGGGGCGCTGAAGCCATCGCGCTGCAAGGGATGGAATCGATCAGTTCAACGTCTTTGGGCAGAATGCGAATACCGCGGAAAGGGGGGGTTGAGCTGACGAGTTACTACTGATGATGGCAGAGAGACAGAGTCGACTTTGAAAGACTAGTAATATCACACGGGATGAGACGGTAAGACTGGCCAAAGGGGGTTCGCCGAGGAGGTCGATGAAGATGTCGTGAAGGGATAATAACAGTTGGATTAGGGTGAGGATAAGGAGGACAAAGGCAAGTACTCGGCTGGTACACCTTGGAAGGGGTTCGCGGCTTGTACCTGCTAGAGGCAAGTACCTGGTAGGGGAGATAGGGATTGCCACGGTGAAGTTGCTCGTACTGTGCCGATTACTGTCTCGCAGACACGCCGATAAGCCAATTCCAGGCCTGAAGATGGGCAAGATGGGGGGCGACCGTGCACTAAAGGGTTTCAGCGCGGTTGAAACTGCGGCACGTTTATTCCGTATGGTCGCCATGGCTAGTGGACGTGCCACAGCGAGTTAGGAGGCTTTAGCAGCCTGCGAGTTAGCGTCATCTCGTCGCTACGTAATGGCCTCCGCCCGCTAAAGTGCTATCGAGATAAAAAGAGGTTTTAACGACTCAGAACGCGTGAAGACAATCGCGACATGAGCCAATCATTTCACCCACGAGGCCAGAAATCTCCGTGACCGTCTTCACATAGGTATACCATTTATCCTCTCCTTGTTCTTTACTACTTAGCTATTCCGTATTTACACGTCGCATGCAAGGCTGTCGGCAGATGATAGCTGAGTTTCTCAAGGGGATTCCGTGGAAAAATACGACACGATCCTCGAGTGCCACCCTGTGTAAATATAGCTCTCCGCATGTGACCGATAAGATCATAAGCTGGACCTGGCCCTGAGGGGGTCAGATGGAGCCCGATGAAGGAGGGGATCAAGGCGAAGCCAGGAGTGACGTCAACGCCTGTCGCATCACGGCCAGATGATCAACGCAACCATTCCTACTATGTACATGGACTGAACTTGGGGACTGCACGACTGAATGGACTGTCGTGTGTCGTGCAAGGACTGCGGCCTCACTGTCGTGGAAGCGCAGACAAAGTCTCACCCAGCATGCAGTCGTCGTCACGCAGCAGAGAGACAAGACGAAGGCCAGAGATGTCATTGCCGGCAGAGTTATTCGTATTAATAATAGTAAACACGGCAGTACGAAGTATGTACGGAATACACAACTCATATATGTAGGTACCCTGGGCTTTCGATTCGGCTCAGCAATCTGCTCATTCGAATGCACCTCGAAGCGTATGGGCAGAGAATGCCACCATACGCTTATCGAACGTCGTAAGAAGGACTCCATGGATGACTCAAAAAAGACGGCTCAAGTCACACACGAGCGTCAACTCGGGAGAAGCGACCAACTCTATCGATTTTGCTGAGTCATAGGTCGTTCTAGAATGAGAGCACTTGCTCTACGTACAATTAAAGTTCAAGATGAGGGGAGCACTTGCTCGTTCATGTTTGTTTCTGTAACTTTGGCAGGCTTGTACCAAGGCATAAGGACCGCGCTATCCTGCGCACGGTGTGGCTGAGTGTGGCTGGTAGCCTATATGGCAGATGAAGACCCGCTGAATAATGCCGTCATGGGCCGATCTAGCCAATCACAAAATTCGGTTTATCCGTTAGTCGGGAGTCCATAGAAAGCCATGCTATCACAAGCCACAGCTAAGGGTAAATATGGGGAATCTGAGTCAGCTGAGATAAGATATTAAATCCGCAGGGTCGCTTCCTGATTGCTCCCCGGCGCTTCAATAGGAAGTGAAGATCCAGGGGGACCTTGTGGTGCTGCGCCGCGGAGCTCGTTTGTCATCAGGGCCCCCAACATCAAAGCACAGACTAGGCAGCTGAAAGGAACGCACGTAGGCGAGCGTATACGGATTCAATTGGGGGATCTGCGCCGAATATCACCATAGCAGGTGTACGGATTACATACGAGAGTACATCTGTCTGGGCGGCTACTACCTACTTCTGCTTCGTAAATGCGACGACGAACTTGGCCGGAATGTCATCGTCTACAACTTTGTCCGCATCCGAGCACGGCTCGTCGTGTCCTCACTGCACCGCCCCGCTGCATCCACTTTGTTGTCTTATATCATTAGGTAGCCCTACGGATTACTTTCGGGATTGAGAGAATTCAGTACCTGACTTTCAATTGTTTCCAATCTTCGCGATGTCATCAGCAACCGTCGCAGACACTACCGCCTCACCACCACGCACTAAGCCGCCGAGAGTGTTGGCATGCGTTCACTGCCAGTATCGCAAGATCAAATGCGATCGTCAACAGCCCTGTGCAAACTGCCTGAAGGTAATATAATACAATCGATTCATAATTGCACTTGCAACACCATCTCGAGGATTGGCACAGCATCGCATGGCTGCGTCAACCAGTTCTCGGCTTTTTTGGTGTATTCCGTATTTCGCTCATCTCACCTCTCACTGTCATCCCACGTGGCGCTGCCGATGCGGAGAAAGACTCGATATGCTTACGAGGCAGACATCAGGCAAAAGTCGTGTGTAAACCAAGCACACCAGCGCAAACGCACAAACGTCGTCGCCCCAACCAGGATCTTCTCGAACGTCTGGCACGATGCGAGCAGCTTCTAAAGCAGTATGCCGACAGCAAAGATGCCATTACGGCTACTACCGAGGCCACCGAGCCCTCGAATGGCACTCCTTCTAATCCTTCCTCTTGTGGCACCCGGTTAGGCACGACTTCAACTGCAAGCGGAGAACTCGACGCCGAACGAGCCTTTGCGCCGGATGCGAAAGTCATCCAAGAAGATGGCAACGTTGCTTTCATGGACAATTCCATCCGCATTAGTTTCCATGAAGAGGTAGAGCTTGCTTGTATTCACAGTGCACCCGGAGCTTCTTTACTGACCTCTTTTCAGATTGCAGCTTTGAGAACCATGGTCGACAACGAGGACCTCGACTCTGAACCAAATGTTGCCGGTTATTCACCCGCCAATAGTGCGGGCATGTTCTTCGGTGTGGAGGATTCAGCAATCGATATCCAGGCCTTCCATCCAAGGTACGTATGTCCTTGCTCTTGCCCGGAGCAATACCTTCTGGCACCCCTCAATTTTTGTATCTTGACCCCTCTAAACCGTTCTTAGTTTCGCCCATGTCTTTCAATTATGGCAACTCTTCAAAGTTCGCATTGATCCCTTAACGAAAGCAGTCCATGTCCCCAGCTTGGAGCCCTATGTGTCAGACGCTGCAGTCAACATCAATGGAGTCCCATTGCCGTATCAAGCCCTCCTCTTTTCCATCTATACCCTGACAGTCAAGTCACTCACGCTTCAAGAATCCGTTCAATTCTTTGGCATGCACCGAGATGATGCCATAGACCAGTTTTCGAGAGGCGCGAAGCTTGCTTTGACTCGATGCGATTTCTTACAGAACTTCAATATGACGATCTTGCAAGCCTTGATATTCTACATGGTATTACGATCCTTCTGGCTGGCCTTGCTGTATACCATTCTAATGCTTTTTATATCTTAGCTCTCCATGCTCGGTCGTTCGGACAGCAACGCAACATGGATCTTGGGCGGCACTGTGATGCGCATTGCGCAGAAAATGGGCTACCATCGCGACGGCGAGCAGTTCAACCTGCCCCCTTTCGAAACCGAGATGCGACGAAGAATTTGGTGGCAGCTTATTACACAAGACTCACGGTATGCCGTGCTTGCTGGGTTGAGTCAGTCATGGGTTCCTTCCAACTGGGACACCAAGCTTCCCCTGAATCTCAACGACGTCGACATGACCCCCACGTCAAAGGAGCCTTTTGTCGCCCGAGAGGGTCCCACCGAGATGGCATGTGTCCTCATGCTATATCACTATCAAGCATTTACCACCAAGACTCACCGTCAATTTGAAGATGCCTTCATGTCGCTGCGGAATGATGGCGACCGTGGTGCTATTGAGACATATCGAGCCCTGCTCGATGAAGTTGATCTCGAGCTCGAGGCACTTGAAAAGAGGCTCGTCAGTCCTTCGGCGGGAGGCGTACATTCAGCTGCAGCTATGATACGACCTCTCTACGTCGAAAAGATGAAAAGCCTGATGATTCCCACGTCCGATCAGCCCGAATATGGCACCGAAATCTTTGATCTGGTTGACAGTCTATTCAAAACCTTTGTGGATTTGCACTTCAAGCAACTCCCCGTTTTCAAACAGTTAACCAGTACGGGACTCACGTGGTATTTCAGGTTCCATTTTCAACTTGATTCCCTTCTCCTTTTCATCCACAAGCTCTACAAGAGGCCCATCGGCACGCTTTCGGACAGAGCCTGGACGGCTCTCGAAACCCTCCATGACATATATCCCGAGTTCTATGACCTGTCGCAGAAAAGAATCGAGCGCCAGGCCCATTTCACAGTGAAGGCATGGGCTGTACGAGAACAGGCTTTTGCGCAACGCGGACGACGCCTCGAGGTCCCCAAGTTTGTCCAATATCTCCGTCAGCTCCTATCGTGGCCTCGCCCAACGATGACGTATTCCGCCGCTTCCTCCGAGTCACCTGGGTCCGCCTGCCAGCCGGTGATGATGCAGCAGCAGACACCGCCTTATCAGCAGCCGCTGCTCGACGTAAGCCATTGTCTGGCAGGCAACGTGGGATCGGCGAGTTACAGTTTGGACATGTGGGGGAATCTGATGATGGATCATGATGGTGATCTACCGGAGCAGAATCTATCTCACCATGATTCGGTGGACTTCTCCAAGCTGGACTTTTCGAAGCTCGACTTCAGTAAACTGGATTTCTCGGGTACGAATTTGGGTTGATGAATGACGTTTGTTTATGTTGGGTTCTGGTTCGAGAGGTTCTATGCCCCTGAAGAGACCTTTCATGATGAGACGCGGCGGAAAATAGATTCAGGCGCCGTTGCTTTCATAGTTGGAAGATTCGGCGACGCTTGGAAACTCTAGATCTTTCAATTTCGCGACGGGGTGCTGGAGTTGGGAGATATCACGATGGTGGGTAGTATCTAGGAGTGATTGCGATCAACCTCCCCTCTCTTCTTACATGTCGCACTGGCAACGCAACTCTGGTTCGTGCTAATATGGGTTGTGGGCATGTATATATAGATACCCATTAATGCACGTACATTATTGTCAAGCTCAGTACTCATTTGTGAAGGAGGTAGCTCTTCTGATTCGGAGTCGCGGTATTAGGCTTGATGCTGTGAAAACCACCGTACTAATGTATCGCACAGACTACCCGACCTACATTCTGAAGGGGGGTTTGAGAGATAATAGAAGAACATGGCGCATGAGAATCGACATTAGGGATGGAACGCGACCGTATGCGACAGAATACGACAACATGCGATGGAATGCGACGCAATGCGACAACATCAAACAAACACCCAAAACATCCACATCCACAACCACGACAGCGATCACCGTGATGATCACCCCTATGCCGACGCTTAGCGTGCCGCGTACCACAAAAAAGCCATCCTACATACCTACATACTACTACATTCCAAGGGAAAAAAACGCCTCACGAAACCCGCGCACGTGAAAAAGACGGTTACGTCGCCGGCCACATGAGCTGATCTGGGTGTGGCACGACACACACAAATAATGACTGCTGGTATTCCGTCGAGGTTACATATATCGTGGCCTTTTACGAGTACATACATACGTACAGTCGTATTGCGGATTAGTCGATGATCGGCCCTGTACGACCGATACAGATCCATACATAATGGAATGCGATGCAAGACATAGAGTTGCAATCCAGAGATTTGGGCGTCACGGGTCGTGTTAACGTGGATTTCTGATTGGGGAACGCTGGACGAGGTTCCTAGGGCTGAAGGGCCGTCAGCAGTCAGCATGGAGAGAAAGGGATCGGTGGGTAGGTAACGGTTAACTCGTATGATGACGGGTGGAGACGGCAACTACGATGTCGACGTTTCATATTAAGTTCCCCCGTCGTCGTGGGGATGGAGATGAGGAGGAGGACCTATGGGAGGTGGACGACTACTTGAGACATTTCCGTATCGTGGTGGTGGTTTTTTGTTTTATCTATTGGGTTGCAGGCCCGATGTTGTCGGTAGCGCGCTCACCGCCAAGTAAAAAGGGCTTATCATGGGGGTCGGTCTCCAGATCCCCCTCCTCACCTGATGGGTTGCCGCGGGGATTACCATCGGTAAGGTCCGCTGGGACGGATTTCGCGGTTCGGGGAAACGATCACGGCGGTAAGGTGTTGATGCAATTTACGTGAGTGAGAATGGGATATTGCAGTTTGTCGCATGCTCTCGTGTGATGGAGATGCTATTGGCTGTCGATCAGTTATACCTACGATACGTCGAACGTCGACGTATTTCGTAATGCGACGGCGGGCGGCGACTGGATGTGTGATGATTCATACGGTCACGCCTCCGAGTTTGCGTACTTGGTACGTAATGGAGGTCGTGTAGTGTAGGTGGAGAGAGAGAGAGATGGGGGAGAGACCCTTTCGGAGGGTGCAGATGAATTCATTAATTGAGGTGTGCGTACCGAATGAACGGGAGAGAGAATCATCTCATGGACCATACATATCATGGGAATAGGAGAGAGAGAACTAGCCCGGAAGGAGTAGGTGACAATGTCTGCTCCTTGGCACAGACGTCGATCGATCTCAGATGCCCGTTCATCTGGTAGTTTAGATTTGTTCTTCTTCTTCTTCTTTCTTTTTCTAGGCTGGCTGGCTGGAAATATCTCCGAGATTCAGGAACAGCCGACACGAAGGGGGAAGGGAAAAAAAAAGCCACCGATGGGAAAAAAAGATACAATGACGTCAAGGCGATGACGAGAGGACTGGGAGTGCTGCGCGCATGCGTGATTTCGCCATGGACACTACAGATTCGTTTCCCGCGTGGGGATTGGGTGAGGGTGCCGAGGGCAGAGCATGGGCCCTGGTCGGTTGGTGGTTGAGGTACGAGATGTTACCTACGTTGTGTCGATCTCCGAGCTGCTGTGGGCATACCGAAATAGAATATCGTAAGCGACAGGAGATGCGACCCCAGCAGAAGAGGATGAGGGTTAGGTGTTGTTTGTTGTTGTTTGCTGTTGTCAGTTCTATTGAGTACTTTTCAACGTTGGTCAGGCTTCATCGACTCGTATAGGAGATCTCAGATACTCCATTCTATAATACTGATAGTCTACGATACATCTCATCTTACGATTGATTCCTTAATGAGATCGGCATAGACAATGTCACCGAGTTATCGTGTGAAAGAAATATGACGAATCAGTAAATATAATATGAAAGGACCGCGACGTACATACATCGGAGGTTGGCGTCTATCGCCGATTCCACTCATCTAAAACGCATGCTGTGCGTCCCTGCGAGCATTTACAGCGAGCGATTGGCATCAGATCTCTCTCCAAAGGGGGGGAACGGACTCAGAAGACCTAGCTAGAAGACACTTCGTGGAGATGTCAAATTTATAGTGTCTCAGCCCTCTTTTCTCATAGCATAGAATACCTGCAGGGTCGAAGGTATGGATCACGCAGTACGTCGTGATCTCTGAGTGCATATAGTAACGGAGGGGATGGGCTTATACAGACAGGGATGATGGTGGTGATGCCTGCGTCTTGGAGAAAAGACGTTGAGAATTCTACTTGTAAAGTGTTTGTAAGTAGATTCTCTCTTCATGCTGCAGCCCTAGAATATTAAACTGAATCAATCTCGACGATGCTCGGGTCGGACCCTGCGGGGTTTCTTCATTAGCAACGGTTCGGATGGACTCCTGAGTCGCAATCAATTCGCAGTTGTCATGCGGAGGGTGGTTTACTCTTTACGGCATGCTCTTTGCAATGAGAACATAACAATCAATCAATTAATCAATGATCTAGTCCTGTCCGTCTGTCAGTGATGAGTGAATCGATCAATCAATAAACCAATAAATCATCCTCACGACCCGTCACGAATTGGAATTTACCCAATGGCGCGCGCGGCGCGGGGCGAGGAGCAGCTGCATCTGACATCACATGTCGTCTCTCCAGGAAGATGCCGTGGAGCTTGCAGGAGCTGGGATGAAGGGAGTGAGTGTGGTATACCGTATTGGAAGACAGAATCTGTACGGAGAGAGGTGTGCAGTCGTCACTGGGGAGATGTCACTCGGTAGGGAGCCTCTATTGTTGATCCCTCCATGATGCTTCTTTGAAGCGCACGACAGCGACCCAATTGACTGGTTCGTTTCTATCTCTCTGCGGCACAATGTCGCCGCTTGTATGAATGTCTCGGTAGGGGTAAGTATCTCGCATATTCTTTCTTTCTCCCTGGTCCCTCCTCATTGTGTCTTGTCCTTTTCGTAGGCAAAGATGAGAGAGTCACACTGCCACTGATCCCACCCGCGCTGTCAATGGACAGACATCAATGCCTCGGAGCAACAGAATTATCTTCGATATTATCTGACACTGCACCGTCGCCGATGACTGGGCCGTATCTCGTCGTCATTTAATCTGTAATATACGATCGACATGTGTGCGTGTGCATGCGCGTGTCACGTAGCTCTGGGTGTTCTGGGCTCTCCGTCCCTCGCGCACTGGCAGCTGGGGATTAATGCCGTGCCATCTTGATAGGTAACTGAAGCCGACTTGCAATCTGCCTTCGCTTGAACAGGCGGGGGAGAATATGATGAACGCACGCCAATCTGGGGAAAGCCAAGCCACCGTTGGTTGAAGCAAACCTCCATGATCTCATCCCGAGTGCGTTCTTTCACGACTCTCAGAGGCAGCAGCGATAAACGTCTCACGAGTTTAGGTGTTTTTTTATATGATTTATCCAGTTCAACCTGTAATAGTTGAGGACTACTGTCGCTCCAGGTCGTGAGATGGGAGTTGAGATGCGCGCTTCCGTGCGCTGGACTCTTTCCCTCTCCCTCTCTCTCTGCCGCTCCAGAGTTACACTGGCTACCTTCGCTCTGACCTCTCATCACCCCAACTCTCGAGCAATCCCAGGAACAGCCGAGTTCCAGCCCAGTGCGAACCGGGCAATCAGCTACCGTGTACGCCGGGCCTGCAGTGTAGGACGGGCATGAGGAGGAGTGATGCTGTGCCCAATAATGGTCGAGGGGAAAGTCATCGAGCACGGAATGGACTGATAGTCGCTATGTAGTAACTATGAGAATGCACTACTAAAACAGTGAATGCACCCGTTTATTACCGTTAGAAGATCTCAACTGACTAGATGATGGTCTAAACGTTGCGAGTTATATGTGTGTTTGCGTTTGTTTTGTGACCGGATTGTTGTTTTGACCTCGATTCTCGCCCTCCGTTTCTACAACAACCGATGCGTCAGACGGATATCCCCTACCTTACCTTACCAACTAGATTTCTGCTGCAGCGAAGCGCATAGTATCCCACATGTCAGGGACCTGATCTACATCTTCAGCTTAATCCATCGGGACCTTCCATGCATGCTTCACCTTGATGTGAGTGTGCTCCGTCTACATCCACTCCGAGGCGACGGGCGCTGACGTCTCGACTGACCTGCTGAGGGGTGTGTTGTGCTTTTTATATAACACATCGCATCTTCCGCTTTTATAGTACTGACTTCCCTCGAGAGTGTCTGCAACTTCTCTGCTTCTGCTAGCTTCTCTCTTTCTTCTATTCCTGCCCACCTTCATCTACACATTGGAAACAACGTACTACTACCACGTTCCGACCCTCGAGACAACATCCCTTACTGAACACCACTTGGCACGACTCAGTATCCAACATTGCTATAGTACTTAATATCAGAGCCAAACACAATCACACAGAAGAGTAGGCGTCGCCCGAGCAAGAAAATCACTGCTCGTTTATACCATTTCCAGTCTGACTATCCTCGTCACGTCGGTCCACGCCCCTTCGGTAGGTAATGTCCCATATAAGGTGAGCGAGGCCTTCATTACAGCGTCTCCAACTATCAGATCCTTCTTCAACCAAAAGTGTAAGTGTTCAACACAGCAGAGAATCACGATGTCTGTCGAAGCAACCATGCAGTGTCTTCACCCTGCACTTCCAACTCCATCTACGACCTGAACTCACATTTGCTTGATACACCGTTCTCATGCATCCTTCAATATCCTCCTTCAATGCAACGCTTCTTCTATACCTTGCTGACCATCTCATCATTTACAGAAAAATGGCCTCGCGGTTGAAGGAGGATGAGCTACGGATCACCGCCTGCATAGACTTCCTTTTCCGTGGAGTCGACACGGAAGGCAGCGTACCACTATCGCATGGCGCGCCAACCGACCTGCCCCCCAAGAGCGTCGACAATCTGGATCTCGGCAGCCCAATGTCAGTGCAGTCGCCGGTAATGGAGAACGTAGCCCGCCAAAGGTACGTCCGTGCGTGTGCGTGTGTGTGTTCTCGTGCCATTCTCGCTTTTGTACGCCTGCCTCTTTCCCCCTTCCCTTCCCTTCTTTTCTTTCGTTCTCCCGCCCTCCCCCCGCCTCTGCTCGCAAATGAAGAGTGAGACACTGCGGCACGACTATCGCCAGTCAGCTGAAGGCAATCAATCTACCTGCAACACACCTGCTCACCCGCGCACAACACCTCGCGCGGGGTACTCCGACAATCATCCACCTCCCTTTGGAGGAAGACCTTCATCTCTGCCCTAAATTTACCGGCAGATGAAAAAAAGATCAAACCCATAGAGACAAGGCAAGGCCAATCACTGACTCGATCTCCCAGACCATTTCAATATGGCGCCTTTCCGCATGAAAACCCCAAAGCAAGAGCATCGCAATTCAACCCCGGCATACCAGATCCTAACCTCTCCCCCAGGCTAAGCATGGCTCTTAACGAACAGTTCCTAGGCGATTTCAGCAATAACGCTGGCTTTTGCACAAAGTCCCTGGTCAACGGACAAATGCCACATCCCGTCAGCGATGCTGAGAACCTGACCGTGCCCATAGTCACCGAGCGACACTTGGGTCCCTTCAGAAATGCCGAGTGCTTCACTCAGCCCCTGGTCAACGAGCAATTCATGGGCGACTTCAGCGCTGCTGACTTCGCTACTACAAAGCCAATGATGAACGGTCATTACCCGCGTCCCGTCAGCGATGCAGAGACCTTAGCTGTTCCCATAGTAACGGAGCGACATCTAAGCCCCTTTACCAACGCCGAGATCCTCGCCGTCAGCGAGCCCTGCTCGCATCCCGTCAGCATTGCCGAGGCCCTCACGGGATCAATCGTCAACGACACATTACCCATCCTCGCGGAAGATCCGCGCACGTTCAATCAATGGATGGAGGTGGACTTCCAACCTCGCATAACACAGCCGGAATTCACGAATCCATTCGCGCACGCATTTCCCTTGCAACCGTCGACCGCAACACGGCCGTTACTGATGGATCTGCCTAAAACCTGTTTTCCGCATGGGAACATCCCTGCGGCACCCCCGATGCCGACACCGGCATTCCTGGCTTCGACGGGTGGCCCCCCGGATCCCTCTCTCCTCCCGCGAAAGGCCCGATCCGGATCATCTGCGTCCCGACCCGCGCGGGAGCCACCGGCACAGACGCCCCTGGCACGGACCCCACCGCCCCTCCCACGACCAAAGGAGAATAAGTTCCGTTTCCACTGTATCCTGGACGCGTCCACGGCCATGATCAGTCGACCCGATGAAATCCCCGTGACGTACCTGAACAAAGCGCCGCATTCGACGTACAAACTATCGATAATCGATACACAGCCCCCGTCAACGGGTCTCAAATACCGCACACAGATCCGCGTGACGTTCGAGGAGGAGAAACATCGGCAGCGTCCCGGGCACTTCTGGGGTCTGTGGAAACTGGGGCGCGGATCGAGTCAGGCGCAGCAGCGCGGACGGGAATTGCATGCGATTGAGATGGAGAGGGGGGATGTGGCGAGTGCGAGTGCGCAGGTGGAGTTGGAATCGGAGACGTTGGATGGGTTTAGTGTTGTTTGGACGGCTAATGGGAATGGACGGGCCGAGTGTACGCTGACGCTGTTGTTTAATTTCCTCTCGACGGATTTTAGTCTTTCGAAGGGGGTGAAGGGGATTCCGATGCGGCTTTGTGCCAGGACGAGTGTTTTGGGTGGGTCGAAGGCGACGACGGAGCTGTGTTATTGTATTGTTAAGCTGTTTCGGGATCATGGGGCTGAGAGGAAACTTGGGAATGATAAGGGCCATGTGGAGAAGTTGATTGCGAAGCATAATCGACAGCTCGAGATGGAGAAGGCGTCGGAGGAGGAGATTGGGATAAATGGGCGGAGTAAGAAGCGGAAACGGACGATGTCGGATTGTCATTATCCGGCGGTGGTGTCGCCTGTTGAGGCGAGTTGTGCTGATATTTGTTCTGGGGGGTGATGCTGGGGGTGGTGCTGGGAATCCCCGGGTCGAGAAGATCGAGAGCAAACTTGCATCGTTGAAGGAGATGCCGAATAGTACGTTTCCGGTCACGACGTTGTTTCTTACGGGGGATGAGTTTGATGATCCGAATCTTCATCCGGTTGTCTTGCCAAAGAAACCGCTTTTGGGGCTGGGGGAGTAGATGGTATGGGGGATGATAGGGGTGAAAATATGGTGGGATTGGGGACTGGGCTTGATGTGTGGATGTCACGACGTGATGTGATGCTTGGATTGTGTGCGGTGGTGACTACAGTTAGGGGGTTATGAAAAGGGTTTATACAGTAGGGGTTGGTGTACTCTTCCTAAGTAGTACATATTAAACAATTCACGTTATGATAACTCAAAATTTGTTAAAGATGATGGTTGGTGGATAGGTATTTTGGTGATTTTGTGTGTGTGGACGTGGAATATACGATGAGTCGGCTCATGGGGGTCGGGGTGGGGGGTCAGATAGGGGTTGGATGGATGTTGAGAAATACCAGGAGTCGGATCGTGAACGACCTCGTGAGATAGGAAAGGTTCATACTTCTCAGGATGGCTCGGTCTTTATCCCGTGTAGGAGTTTAGGGCGTGTCGAAATACCTCCCTGGTATTAAGTATAAAGTGGGAGACCCTCATGGATAGTTGGTGCAGGTCGGGTTCATCCGATCAGAAAGTTAGACCCCTTGAAGAAGGTCAATCATCTCACGAACCGCAAAAGTCGAAGATCCAAAAAGTCATGACAATGCAAATCTCTATTACTATGTATTATCTAACAGTCTTTATTCCTATCATATTCTCCAGATTCTATATTCTTACAGCTCCTCCGTCGTCGCCTCCGCAGGACTCTTCGGCTGCGTAGCCGCCGCCCGCTCAAGTCTTTCCTGATCCTCGCGCAGGGCCCGGAGAGCAGGACTTCGAGCGCGAATCTTGGCTCCGTACCGCCAGAACACGAACGGGATCGGAATCAGCGCGACTTCGAGTAGACCGAGGAAAGTACCGGCCCACTTCGGCGTGAGAGTCTGGTATAGACTCGGTCCGGCGAGGGGCAGGAGACCACCGAGTAAGCTGCGCGTGACGGCGTTACCGGCGAGGGCCGAGGCAGCGTAAATGCCGTAGGCGCCTGAGAGGTAGGCGTTTCCGTAGATGAAGCAGAAGCTGTTGCCGAGGCCGAAGGGGATGCCGAAGGCGATGGGGACGGCCCAGTGGATGGTGATGGGGAGGGAGGTCCAGGTGAAGATGAGCTGGCCGATCGGGGTGAGGAGGGCGCCGATGATGAGAATGCGGCCGGCGGCTTCGGGGGGTCGACGGCCGGTGGCTGGGTCGATGGGGTGTTGGTTGATGAAGCGGCGCCAGAGGGGCTCGCCGGCGATGGCGATGGTGGTGCCGATACCAATGCCGAGGAAGGAGAGGCCGGTCAGGCCGGGGCCCCAGCCGCGGTTTTGGGTGAAGACGATGGGGTAGGCGACAAAGCAGAGGTAGAGGATACCGTAGACGACGGAGATCCTGGGATGTGTGAGCTGGGTTTGTCGATAGGCGGCGGAAGAGTACTTACCATAGGTTGAAGAACCAAAGGATAGGTTCCGTGAAGAAGAGCTTAAAGGGACGAATGAGGTTGACCTTGATACGTTCCATGGGAGTGAGGTTCAAGTCGTAGCGAGTCCACCATTTCTCGTCGCCAGTCTCCTTTCTCATGCGCTCTGCCTTATGCTTCAAAATGACAGGGGCGTATGTTTCCTTCATCGTCATGATGCCAAGCGCGCCGGCACCGGAGAGAATCAGGATGATCCAGTTGTCCCATCGCCAGCCTAGGTACTCGGAAACGAAGCCTCCGATGATGGGGCCTAGGACTGGACCGTTTAAGGGGGCGATGGACCAGAGAGACAAGACCAAGGCTCGGTTCTCCTCTGTTGAGATATCGACGACGCTTCCGGCACTGTTTGCGACCATGGCGGAACCAAAGAGAGCACTAGGACATATTAATTAGCGACTTGGAAATATCAGACAAGGACGACAGTCCAACATACCCGAAGAAACGAACGACGAGGATCTCAGTGAGCGAGATGGCAAGACATGATGGAATGATCATGACTGTGAATATGATCATGCATCCGATGTACACAGGCCTGCGCCCGTACAACTCACTAATCGGTGCCCAAACGAGACTACCCAAGCCCAGACCGATCAGATATGTTGTCACGCCCAGGGTTGCTACCGTCTGGCTCTCGACGTGGAAGTTGTTCATCAATCCGGGTATGGAAGATGTGTAAGTCGTACTATACAACACGACTACCCAGCAGTTGAAGCTGATGATGAAAAGTGTCCAACATCTGTACCATAGAGACCATTCTCTCGGACTTTCACCCGGTGCAAAATCGACTTCGAAGCCAAGAGGCCGTGTTCCCATGCTACCCATATTGGGTGTTGTCTTGGGTTGGGTGGCGTTTTGGGCTGGTGATACATCTTGGCCCACGGCAATGGTATCTTGAGAACCGCGAGTCTTGGAACCGGTTTGACTTGTGTTGTCCTCTGTGGCGGATAGATGTGGTGTTTCCGCCGTGTCGTCGTATGTCTTGAGAGGCTTCATCTCGACCGCCTCTCCTGACTCGGCCATTGTGAAGGTTAGATATCGGTCGAGACGTCCACTAATACCTGCTGCAAGGGATGGCGAGAATGTACAAAACCCTTCCAAGGAACTTCAGGTATCTTCAACTCTCAATGACACCGGTCCAACGTCACGATAGACGTCGAAGTTCTATAAAATTGAACTTCAAAAACGTGTTATAGAACACACGTCGATAATAGGTATGGAACAGGTCTCAGATCGGGATCTGCCTGCGCCTATATAAAGGACGCTAGACGTCCAACCCCGGTCCCTCGTCCATGCAGTCTGGTAGGATCACCGATACCCACCCGCTTGCCGAGGGCATGCTGTGATTTGGTACCCTTCACTGAGAAGAGAAAGTCGGTTTCAGACCCTGGCCGGTCTGGAGGGCAAGATCGACGGCCATGTTCGACCGTTTCTATATATAATCATATAAGACGGCATCTTATTGCTGTATAGACATGTGGCGGTATGAATAATCCGGCGTGAAGCGGGCTTAACGATGAAGTCAGTCGGGGACTCGAGGACTTGACATCTCGAAGGCCGGCTTCATGTGGAGAGAGAGACCCTAACTGAGGCATTGAGCAGCATCAGAGAAGGGCGCAATTCATGGCTGAGGCGGGGTTAGGACAAATCGGTGAGGGTAGGGACCTGATGATAGCGTACATTAGCGCAGTTCGTGTAAAAGTGAAGGTCGGGGTTTCGGTCATTCCCATCTCGAAGGGGTCCGCATACCGTTTTGTGAGGCATTCAGACGGATATATTCATCGTAACCGACGGACTTTTGGACGTATTTTATAAACTTGATATTTACACTTCCTTGCTAAATTCTTATCGTTCTGTGACTATATGGTTTATATGACTGAGTTCTATGTAAACATAAAGTATAGTATACAAAGCAGAGAGATGGATCGTGCCACAAGAACTCGCTTCGGGTTTTCACAAAACAACAATTCTGAAGAAAAGCATCAGACCTCGCAGATGTACCGACACAGTATGGAATGATCTACCGAACGATGATCAACTCATTGCTAGATCGACACTTAGACTGTGCCGGTACCTGCTAACGACCTGCCTATACCGAATCCTCATTATCGTCACCACCGTTCAGCAGAACCGCTGCCAGAACCCGAAATGTCGAATACGGATTAATCTCGTCCGCGGACTGCGCAGATCACGTCTCGTAAGTCCTCGTACGGAACAAGTTCTCGCATAACGTCGAAACGTCCACTAACCTGTAAAACCAGACGGACTCGTGCCTGATAAGCGGACTTAAGCCCAAACTCCAGGTCTATCATCGCGAGAGACCGGCCTGCCCGCATTCACACACACTAAGCAGCCAAAGGCTGAATGTGTGAGGTCCGATCTTTGGACATTACGAAATAAGAAAGCGTGCTAATGCAGGACCTCGCCCCGTGTGATTTGTCTGCGTGGTTTTTGCTAAGACGCCTACGATGTAACCACGGAACCTGAAAACGGCAACGAAGTTACCCCGACTGGGCTGTCTCTGCAGGCTGAACGCGTGTCGGGCTGCTTACCTGGTGACGATGTGACCCTTGTTCTTCCGATAATGAACTTCAGCTGAGACTCTCAAGAGGGTGTTATGAATTGTATGCTACGGATTCGTTGACTCCGAAGGGATGGGAAGCGTCTTTATGAATGTGATGGTCGTCCCGAGTCTGACACACGAAGAAGCTGCGATAAGAAAGCAAGGGGACGAAAAACGGTTCACCGAGATTCAACTCTAGCGCCACCGCAGTTTCACACTAAGTAACGTCGGCTGTTACGAAGACAGACCGCCAAGTGAATCAATCTGTACGAGTATGAAGAGAGGTTCCGCGCCGGACGGCAGTGTGAAACAATATCGCAGTCCCATGGTCGACGAGCTCCGACGTGAGATGAGCGGAACCGAAGAATGGTAATAAGTCCCCGTACTATCATTAAACTGCAACTCCGGACCAACGACCGTTATCTGTCACACCCATAGTGGCGTTCTCCGGAGCAAATTCAATAGCGGTGCGTCCCGACACGCCGCTGTCCTCCGCCAAGTGCGTACATATCATTTTTCGATTACATACGAAGGATTCCGATCTCCTGTTTATACATAAACTGCCGATTCCTATGTAGTCAGTTTAGACAACTTAGCTTCCGCCGCCGGGGTGCCGGTATGTATGCACGCATTCCGTCTGATCTGAGTATTTTGTCGTTGAAGTGGAAACCCTTCCCCGGATTTTCCACGCGTGGATCTTTACTCGTATCCCATCGCTTCGTCCGCACAGACCTAAGAGTCCGTGATAGGTATGGTGATTTTGATCCATAGGGGGGTATTTTAGGGCTTAGTCTGTCACTGTTGTCGTATAAAATTGGTTTTGAGGATCCTGTTTCCCTGGTACGGATCCTCGCGGACGTAACTCGTTATTTAATATTTTTGAATACCAGATGTTATCTTGATGATTCTTCATTTATGATAACGACACGAAATTGGTTTATTGTAATTGTTGAGGTTGAAGTACAAGTTTTGACCCAAGATACCATGGCTCGAGACAAGGGTCCAAACCTGATCTCGTTGTTGAGTCTTGCAACGCATGCAACGTTCAAAATCATGCTGTCAAAACGACATGAGCCAGCTATACGGAGTGTCTATTTGGCGTCACTTATTAGTAGTACCGGCAATGAAAGATTTTACTTGCTTCATCAGTGTTTTGTTGGCGCTCGTCATTGCAACCGTTATCGTCAAATGCTCAAAACACCAAACTTCCTGACCGCCAACGACGGAGTAATATATGAGATCTATATAAACCGTGTAAACAACAGGTGTCAAGCAGACAAGTAGCAGTCAAATTTTATGACACAGTTCAACCAAACACACGTCTGACAATTCACTCAGCAACGCTTCCAAATCGCAGGAATGCCGGTTTCATGGAAGAAACAGTTCACATCGCCATGACAACCACCCTTCTACACCTACCGCCCTACCACACGTGCTCACTACACTATCCCAGTCCCCATTCCTTGAGTTATTTTTACCAAGACGGTCTGAGACAATTCCAACTGTCTTAGGACGGGTATGTTGCGGCTATGTTTAGCTGCGTTGCTCAGGCATCGAAGCAAGCCCGTGCGGTCGTCATAACTCGTGCACAATGGGCGTCTCGAAATCACGTCCGCTAATTGTGTGAATCAGAAAGGAAAGGAGTCCGCTCTTTGGCCAAGTGAATGCAATAACACATAGCCGTAGCACGCAGACTACATTGCAGCAACGGCTGCCATACACGCCTACGATAGATGAGATGAACAAGCTCGAGCACTATCGAGAAGCACACGTTACTCACATGAGAGCCTAGAGGGCAACAACATCAAACAGCAACCAGCAAGATGCAGACAGCCCTCATAGCATCAATCCGCTCAATATCTCGACGTCAAACAATCTGCATCAAGACTGCGACTATGCCTTCACTATGAAGCCAGACTAGGCTCGATCGACCAGTTAAGACGGATCCGCAGTCACCTATAACTAGGGGACCAGACGTGCAGTATACACCACGACCTGGTTGACTGATTAGATGGTCCTCGTTCCTGATTGCGAGATCGTAACAACTGTTACGATTCTCAATGAGCTAACATAAAAAATATAGGTAGCTACTACATGCATCTCACGCTCGCTTCAAATGGTCATGGGCTAGTCGGACTGGCTCGTCATGTTCCGACCAGTGGAGGCATAGATCACTCTGAAGTCTGAAAAGCACTCGATACAGGGATGAACTTGTTGTTCGTTGTCGGATTACGTCGAGTCTCTTGTTTTTGATGAGCTATTCGATGAATCGATCCTGTCAGGCTATATACGAAATAATAGTACATGCAAGTCAGAACTGGCGAGTACAGAAGAGGTGTCAACGCAAGGCATTCGCCAGCACAATGAAACAATAGTCACAGAGGCCACAGTCATGCAGACCATCGACGTCCTAGCAATAACCAAGAAAACCATCCAACGTAGTGCGAAGTTCCTCCGCAATTCTCTTGGCCGCATCCCTTGGCACAAGTGACTACGAAGTAGTATGATAAGCCGTGATCCGTTACAGTGGACTAACCATCCAACACCCGTTACCCACAATGTTCAATCGAGGCATGGTGAGAAATGGCCTCAGGAGGGCCAGCAGTGCGCCAGGAAGATTCTCAAGGGGCGGCGGTTTTGCAGAACGCGGTGCAACAAGAAGCAACCATTGCCATGTGGCTACTCACGAAGTTGCACCACATTTTCCGAATTTCTTCGGTGTGACATTGCCATCTTCGATCCTAGCCATCAGGCAATGAACATTGCCCCGTATTCCCTGAGTTTTCCTGAATCGACATACGCACCATCAAACGATTGTCTCGAACCGGCGGGATGGTGAACAGAACTCCATCGCCTGATGATTCAAGACATAGGCTGAAGGTGCTGAATGGGAGATTGAGCGGTTCTCATGGGTGCCTGGGGTTGCATTTCTGCCCCTTCTCCACAGAAACACCTCTGTCCAGTGTCCCACCTTGTGTATAGGTTGTGGTTGACGGCGGAGCTCTTACGGGAACACTGCCTCTGGGAGTGCGATGCGATCACCGAGACACAGTGCTGCAATGGTTGTAACTTGCAGTCATCCCCGGCACCACCACCAAGCAGGCGGCGGT
The DNA here is from genome assembly GCA_023079495.1 of Xylaria sp. L1 SY-2022. NCBI lineage: Eukaryota > Fungi > Ascomycota > Sordariomycetes > Xylariales > Xylariaceae > Xylaria > Xylaria sp. L1 SY-2022. Next base: position 2,100,385 of record JALIDW010000009.1, read on the forward strand.
GTTCTTGTTCTTGGTTCCTTTGGAACGTTGGAATGTGAATTGTATATATATAGGGGTTGACCGTTCTCGTTTTCACCTTTTAGAAAAGCAGACATCGTTTTCCTGCCATTCATCTTCTCCAAAGGCACGCGGTCTGAGACGCAGTCGAGAGTGCGTTGAGTCCTGAGCAGCCTGAGCTTGACGGACAGCCTCGTCTTACTGTGAGACGAGATAATGGCCATCAATACTTATTAGTTAATCCCGACATGATGGCATCTTGGTCTCAGTATATATATATGGACCAAACCCCAGAGTCAGACCACAGCGCCACAGTGCGTGGTGTCGTTTGCCGTCAAGCGGACGCCATCGCCGGCTTCTGTGACTGCCTCTAGCGATGGAAGACGCATGAAGATACGACGGACACCCAGGAAATGGTGTGGACATCGTCGCCCCAGGTGAACTTTCCAGGAGTCGATGGTTGCCGATCCTCCGGGGTGCACGGCAACCCGTTCCCAGGTGCAAAGATAGGGGCATGGCGTTACACCAGGACGCACGACGGCGAGCCGCCGTGTGCTTTGCGGGTATCATGATATCGAGAGATGGTAGTATATAATATAAGGACGTCGGGTAAGACAAGGGTCTCGCGTCTGTAACAAATAAGTTAGTGTTACTGTTGTTACTGAGTTACAGGAGCAATTACACCCTTCCCCTGAAAGGCCAACCCTCGCTGTTCAAGGGCAATTGACACTCGTCTATTCCATGTTTATATGGAGACATCACGTAGAAGAGACTCACCATTTTGTAGGGCAGAGGGCAGAAGCACACATATAGTAGGATCTGTCCAGGGCAAAACATCCCGCACTCGATGATCATCTCGAGGTGGCGGGTGTTCCTGGACACCATACTGCTCGAATCATATATTAGTGTTGAGCTGCTGACTGGAGTATCTGATTACTGCTCACCAATTGACGAAATCATCCGACAATCAAGTCAAAGATATGTCGTAGTGATATATATGGCTTTCGACTAAGTACTCGAATGCCCTTTTCCGCCGCTTGAGCTGGCTGAGAACCAGTGCGAAGATCCAGCGGTCTTTGAATTCGGAGGTTTGCAATGAAAATAGTATATATGTTGAATGGACTTTGGTACTTCCGATTATATCGTACGTACGATGTTGCATGAGAGACTTTATGGATCAGTGTTGAATGGACTATATAACATATTTAGATGGACTGATCGTAGCCGAGCACGACGGCCACCAGGAACATCGAGCATCTGGATGGTGCATAAGGTCAGTGTGCAATGAACAAAGCTGTTTCATCATTCATAGGTATCGGAAAGGATGAGATATTTACTCCTTGAAGATCATACTTACTGTAAGCGTTGCGAGCATCTCCAGCTCGTGTGTGGACGATGCCATTGATGCCTTCAGGGGATAGAATCTGGATGAAGACAACGACGGCGTCTCAAGAACGACGAGGACTTTAGTCAGGGTGCCGGACATCATGAGATCTATCACCTTCTCGTGCTACTGCCCAACGGGGATGGATTGGAGGGAATGGAGGTGCAGCAAGGATTGTGTTTGATGGGTTGGATCGACGATGTGATGCCAGAAGTAGACTTCTTGATACCTAGATTTCGGCATCAGGGATATAATGCCTGATTCCGAGTGTTCGAGAACAATGGCGATGGGATTCTAGTATATAAGATGCGAGAGATGACGGAATATATATAATATAATTGAAGGTGATGAAAGGTGAGGTCGATGTGGGAGGTAGAGATGTGGATGAGGTGGGTGAGGTGGGTGAGATGGGAGAGGAGAAGAGAAGAGAGGAGGGGAGAGGAGAGGAGAAGAGGGGGAAAAGGGCAAGGGAAAAAGGACAGATCTAGGGTATAGGGCAGGAGGAAGAGGGCAGACCTAGGGCAGACCTAGGGCATAGGGCATAGGGAAGCGAGAGGGAAACGTGTTTAAGGGGGGGCAGAGAGTGGCGCAGGCAGGTAGATAGGGGGAGGACCGCCTGGCCAGGCTGTGTGGAGGTTCGTTCTTTCCTTCTCCCTCCCTCCAACGCTGCCACAGGTCTTCTGTACTGAGGTAGTGGATGAAGGGCAGCTGGACGTCACTTCCTCCTGCCCACCTGAGGGTCCGTGCCCCTATCGTAATGGCCGGTTAACTGCATTGCTTCTCTGTTAACGATGTCACGGAACTCATCATAAGGCAATAACACTCGATATAGGGGTAGGGCAGGCTGTCACTCATGTCGGGTTCATCCATCTCATCACGGCTCCCGTCGTTCAGTTGACCAGCACAACTAGCTCTATTATATAGCAACATAACAATCAGCGTACATCTTGTATGATAATCGATAGAATCCTACAAAAGAAAGAAAATAGGTAGTATAATAGGCACCGCAGCAAACACTCTTACCCGCACCTCTAGACAGGTAAAAAGCAGAAGCTGACGCATTAAAGGTAGTCAAAATCCGATCGATCGTCCAGGAAAACGCCAAGATCCACGGACCGCAAAGTTGTACATCGCACGCCTGCCTGCCTGCCCCCCCGCGCAAATCAACCCTCCCAATTTGCTGTTAGAATCCCTCAACAACCCAGTGTTCATCGGCTCGAGCGTCATCAAATTACGGCGTCGCTATCATACATTCAACGTTCCCCCCGGGCACCACACCTGGTCGGTGGTAGGTTCGTCGTCGCGACGCGACTAACCCTCGTTATTACATTTCACCATGAGCCATGAACATCGTCAGTTTGCCGCCCAGCGCCTTTCGAGTAGTAGTAAAAATCAGATATGGAAAGATGTGCACACAACATCTGGGAGGGAAACGTGAACACCGGTCTCTTCTTTGTTCCTCTCTCAAGAGTGCCCGAAGATGAGATCGTCGTTGTTGGTGAACATGTCCACGCCGTCGTACGAGTCCTCAAACTTGTTCTCCGAGTTGAACATCATCATCTGCGGCTCGCATTCGAGCATGAGGCCGTGTTCGATGGGGGCCATCGTCATCATGTTAGGCATCGTAGACATCGTAGACATGTTGGAGGCCTGCGACATGATGAGGTCGAGGTCGTTCGCGCCCGGCTCCGTTTCGAAGTACTGATTAGTGGGAGGTGAAGCGACGTGAGAGAGCTCAGGCGGGTCATTGGCCGGTGTGTGGACGCCCACGGACGGCGAGTCGGCGTTGGGTGAAAGCGTTTCGACCTTTTGTATGGAGTGGTAGGCCACTTGTTGCGAGAAATGGGAGGCCTGGGAGTGCACGCTCGCAACAGATGGGGAGCGCACATTCAGGGGCTCCTCGGCCGCGAGCGTGGGCATTGGAGCCGACGACGATCCAAGAGTCTGCAGGCTGCTCGGGTTCATGGTCGTCCCTCCTATCGAAACATCCATGATCTCGTCCATCATGTCAAAGTCGTTTTGATCCTCAGGGGACGTGGCGGCAGAATAATCGGAGCAGGTGGCCTGGGATGACACGGAAGTCGACTGGTTTCTTCGGCGAGTGCGAGTGGCCTTGTCGCGGCGCTCGTAGTTGTCGGGTCTCGGCTTGCGAGGGCGACCACGCTTCGCATTCTTCGGAGACGATCCCTCAAAGGCACCAATGCACATGCCGCGCTGTCTGTGTCTTGTCAGGGCGTCGTGTCGGGCAAAACTGTTACCGCATGCGCAAGGGTACGGCTTGATTCCCGTATGGATCTTGGCGTGGCGCTTGAGGTCATGCTGCCTAACGAAGCATTTCGCACATTCCGGGCACTTGTACTGTCTGTCGTTGAGATGGGTCTGGACGTGTGACTTGATGTTCTCCTTGCGACCAAACTTCTTGTTGCAGTTCTCGAAGACGCACACCCATTTGTTGTCCTTCGCGTCAGGCCCCTGAATGTACTGCTGAATGTCTTCCAGTGTAATGCCTGTGGTCATCTTCGTGCTCTCAATGTCGATACTAGCAATGCTGGCGGCGCTGGCCAGACTGGCCACAGATTCCGTGCGTCGGTGGCGAGAAGCCCTGATCGTCTGGGGTTGCGGAGCTGGCGACGAGGCCGCAGAAGAGGGCACGTCGCTTGCGTCAGTTCGCTGATCGAGTTCGGACTTGATGTAATCAAAACTTCCCATGTCGGGCAAGGCGGGCGTGCCAGGGGTCATGTGGCGAGAGTAGTCGGAACACTCGCTCACGGGGTACGAGGGCTGGAACACATCGCTGTTGGTGTCGAGACGGAGGTCTGAAGTGTCCTGCTGGGTCGAGGCCAAGTACTCAAGCACCGAAGTCGTAGGCGGATTCATAGCAACAGGCATGGGCATGGGCATCGTGTTATCGTTGCGCGCTTCGGGCGCAATCGACAGGGCCTCCGTAGCCTGTCTCATCTCATCAAACGTCGTCTGGGATTGGCGGTTCGCTCGCTGTCTGATGGGCTTGACAGTCTCCTCATTAGATCCATCGTAGTTCTCCGTAAACCGCTGCGGCAGCCGGATGTTCTTGAAAGTTGCGCTCTGGGGCGTCTCCATAGGCGTGAGAGGGAAGTATTCTGTGAGTCTGGTTAGCCGATGGGTTCACCCGCACGCAGGACGAACTACTTGCCTCCTCCTTCATTCGGTGGAGGGGGTGTGATTGGTCTCGGTAAGGCCTCATTGCTCATGTTCCCAAACTTCTGCAATCTGTCCAAAAGTCCGTTGCTGATCCGCCTGCTCATGCCCCTCCTCACATGCGCATCGTCGGTCTCGGCCAACCAGGCAGCAGTGGCCATGTGATTATTCTCAAAGGACGCCAGCGTGGGCGTGGTCGGACCGCTCGGTTCAAAGATATCAAACTCGGAAGCACTCAAGTCGCCCGTATTGTAGCTCTCTTGGCTCCTCTTGAACGTATTGTTGTTCACGGGAGGAGGAGGAGGAGGAGGGTTATACATGCCGAAGACCATCGACATGTCATTAGGATTAGATAGATCCTCGGTGGGCCACTCGAAGCACGGGATTTGCGGCGTGGCCCCCGGGGATACCAGGTAAGACGGGTCGGTTGCCAAGTTCGCGTATGCTTGCTGGGGGCCCGGGCGTGCTATGCGTCGCTGCTGCGCTTCTCGCATCACATGCTGCGATGTGGTCGCTAGTCCTGCGGTGTTAGTATTGCTTACCATGTTGAACTCCTGGTGTCGCTCGGCCAGAATCTGACGTCGGGTGTCGAGGCTCATGCCTCGGCGATGGGACACCCTGGCCATCTGCGGCGGCTGTGGTTGCTGTGGTTGTTGCATCTGTTGCGGCTCCGCGTGCAGGCCCGGTCGGATGTTGGCCAGGTTGGGCGCAATCTTCACGGTGCCATAGGCTACGGGCGTGGAGTTCTGCCGGCGGTGTTGTCGGTTTCGGGCGTGAAGGCCGCCGTCGGGCGGATTGGACAGCATTGCGATGGGAGTTGAGTCCGGAATAATTTTGCTGTGGTCGATAGCGTGTTAGTTGTCGAGATGGGTGGGCCTATCAATGGGGGGGTCCGAAACTGCGAGTCTCTGTCAACACTCTGGCCTGTCTCCACGGCAATGTGACGATTGCATGATGGTCGATGACAAGGGCTGCAGTGTCGAGGCAGACGCTGGACGCAGCGAGGCACAGGCAGAGGCAGGGCCGAGCATCGAAAATCCACTCACCTCGCGCAGCGGGCAAGCAAGGCTGGCCGGGCAACAGGGCTCGTGCGGTATCCTCAGTAAGCAGACGCAAATTCGGCAAGTGAGCACGACGCGTGCGAGTGGTGCCTGGATCAGGCAAGGCAGGAGTTGGATATGCAGTCAATTGACGACTAAGGCCTGCTCGTGGCTTGTACGGGTAATGCGTAGCGTAGGAGATGGGCGGCAGGGAGGGAGTTCAGTGGGAGGGTGCGGTGTTGGTAGGTGGCAGAGTGGTCTGGGGGACTGGCGGAACTAGGCTCGCCAGGTTGAAGATTACCTATCGGCCATTGTTAGTGACCAGAGTGCATTTTAGCACGGGTCTGTTGACCGGCGTCCTGGAGACACGTTACCACGGCAACGCCGATATTTCAGCCAGTCACAAGCCCCTGTCGGGTGCGCCGGCGTTACTCGATGATACCCCCTTAGGCCTAGCGGCGAGGCCATTGCCAATCATGCATGGCGCTACGCTCCATCTTCGCACTAGCCAGATGGATTAGGCTGGTCGATCTCGAATTCCATTTATAGATCGCCGTTGGTCCGCCGCGAGCGCGACAAATAGGATTCCGTAATGCCTTGGCACGATGCAAATGGCAAATGAACATGCAATTTGCGTAAGTCAGAGGGCATAAACCTCGGCGGATACTAGGTAAATTAACAGATTGAACAGCTCGGGCGAGGAATTTTCTCGTCGTCCTGCGTTCCCCGTCCGTCCAGTCGTCACGATTCACGAATCACGATCGCCGTCACCCTGGAGACGATTCGCTTCTTACACGCGCGCTTCGATGCCGTGTAATTCCGAAACGGCCCATTGTTGGCCCATGGATCCGGTTGGATCTGCCCGACTAGCAACGCTCATTTTGAGATACGAAGGACGGAATCGGGAAACGACGCCGTAGTAAGCATTCCGCACTCTGTAAGATGGATGATTCGACGTCGACGATTTATTTGTTTCTATATATCTTTTCTCTCATATCTTTTGGTCTCATCTACTTCTATCCGTACGAAGAACCGAGTAACTACTCTGATCCCGTCCCGTCCTAACCGGGCCCTTCTGATTCAAGCCCGGCGTTACGCAATACCTAACGGATTACTCGACGTCGATGCTCGGAACTGCACGGTCCATAAGGACAGATTGCATAGTCGCGCGCAGAGTCTCGGCAGTGCGATCGGAATTCGAGACCTGAGAAGGATAAGAAGTTTTCAAGACCTCACAAAAACTAATGCGGCTAATCGCCACGTCATCGCCCGACATATGCCGCCATCGAGCTGAAAACGGTGTCAATGTCGTTACTCCATGATGCGATGTTCGGGGTACCTCTGCGGATGGCTTACTATCGAATGATGATCTAAACGGACAACATTCAACGAAGGGAGTCTGAGGAGCCGGATCGTCTCTCGGCCAATATGGGACGGGTTGCTGTCTCACGTCGCTGCCAAGATTGTCGTGCAGAGACACAGGGGCTGATTTGTGCCGATGCCGATCAGTCAACCCGGCTCGAATCTCAGCCTTGACGATGGAAGCGAAGAAATACCGAGTAACCGACGGGTAACCGACTCTAATATTGCATCCTAATGAAACAGGGCTCTTCCTACCTAGGAATACTCAGGCCTTGCCAAGGTCCAGCGTGTTAGCCAACCTACCCAAGACGGCTCTCGCGGCTCTCAAACAAATGAAAGGGGGGACTTAACCGTCTTCAGGAATCGACATTCCGGGGCAGAACGTTACGGATGAGATATGAGTGGCGTGTCGGGTAAGTGATATATATGGCTGAACCATCTGGGGTCTTCCATACTCGCCATATTAAGGTAAAGAAACCGAAAAAAATGAAAAATCTCCACGGGATGGACCTCACAAGAATATGTCTCTCCTATCCCTTGTTTGTAATTATATGTCTCGACGCCTCGTTGCAGCCCAGCAACCATGTGGCATGACATTTGGTTGTCCGTTGCCATATTTGACCGATAATCTCCCAGGTGAACGTCGTGTCTAGTTCAATGCCACCTAAGTCTGCGACTCAACTCTTTGTCTTGTTGACTTTCTGACTGCGAGAATGTGACCTCGTCTTCTAGGTTGTTACTTGTTACTTGTCTACTCCAACTTCACAGAAGATCACATGCTGCTCTATGAAATATGTCAGAATATATGTCCTAATTATTCCATAACTGCCATTGGTGATTGTCTGACTCGTAAGCCAATCAAGTGAGGGGAGTGACAACCTCTCTTTGCCCAAGTAGCGAAATTAACCCGACTACTCCAACGTCTCACCTTCTCATCACTCGCTCACTCATTCATCAATACGGATAAGTTCTCTCTCTACTAAATCCAGAGCTTCAACAATGAGTCAAGAACAACCATGGCACGCAGCTTTTCCTGCGCCGAAATCTGCACTGAAAGGATCCCTCACACGAGATGAAGTGCTAGAGAAGTTACGGACTGGCGGCATTGGCCGCGAGTATCTACTTGTAGACGTCCGTCGCAATGATTACGAGGTGCGCTCCAGACTTGCGGTGCCAGTGTCCTGACCGTCGCAATCAACTGATCAATGTCGCATCAGGGTGGCACGATTCGCGGCGCCATCAACCTCCCTGCACAATCCCTCTACCCAACAATTCCCACTCTCTATCAACTCTTTAAAAGTGCCGGCATCCGACAGGTGATTTGGTACTGTGGTATGTATTCACCATCGTGTGCTTAATGCAACAAAATACTTATCTTGTTTTCGTGTTGAGGATCTTCACTTGGTCGGGGCACCCGTGCTGCTGGCTGGTTCCAGGATCACATTGAGGAGCAAGGCGATGAAGAAATGCAGAGCGTTATCCTTGCTGGCGGCATCAAAGGTTGGGCTTCTGGAGGTGAAGAATGTGTCAAGTTCATGGATGGCTATGTTGCCGAATACTGGACTCAGTTCCAGTGATAGGACACAAAGCAGTCTGCGAGTATCGAAGGTCCTCCTATGTTGTATATAGTGGCTTTGTCGACTCGACAAGAAGACATGTCCAACCGCCAAAACAGACGGCTTTGTGCTTGCAGATAATGACCTTGTCGCAGCTGGTTTTCATTATAGGTGCGAAGGGACAATCCCTTTTAAGCCCGGTAGTCTTAGTGGACTTGACAAAGCTTCAAAATCTATAAGTTGCCACGAGTGACAAAAATGCATCGACTCAGACTGGAGAGTCCACCCTTAACTCAACAAAATAGGGGCTCATCTAACTACGAAATACCGGCATCGTGGAAGACATGGATCAACAGTTTGTCATTGGCTTCTCGTCTCTAATCGAGGATGAAGCACATCGCCAGAGAAGCGCGATTGACGCAAGCATCCAAGAGCAAATCATGACGGATCTTCAGCAGACGGTAGTTTACGAAGAGATGCCAGGTTCCCCCCTGGATGGCATCATGGATGCTGAGCTGCAGGCAAGGTATGAAGAGTTCCCAGGCTTCCAGTTGGATGATATTGCCAATTCAATACTCCCGCCCATTTCTTATCCCGTCTCTGATAATAGCAGTTCTAGTTCGTCACTGAACTCGCCGCCTCCACCTGATTCTGGTCACTCCTATCTGCCATCTGAGTCTGTGTTCTCGAAGCCACCGCTGACGGAAAACCCAGGAGACCAGCCCTCTTGCTCCAGAGACTCTTGCGCAGGGGATTTATTTCTTTCCGTGGCACTCCATCGCTATGTCATTAGCGAGCACACTTCACACTCGAGCAAGTACACTAACCAAGAGTATGACTGTTGCTCACCCTTGGATCTGCAAAGACGCACCGACGACACTGACGAGCATATCGAAGACTCAGACACGTATACGATACAAGAACACGACTGTTTCTCACCTTCGCTTGCCCCATTTTATGACGATGACGATGATTATTTTAATGACAACGAGGATGACAATGACAACGTTGTTCCAGACGAGGACATCGGAGACTCAGACACCCAAACGATACCACAACCCGACTGTCCCTCGCCTTCAATTGCCTCCGTCCACGACAATGACGCCGATGACGCCGATGACGACGCTGACGACGCTGACATCTACGAGGACACCGAGGAGCAAGAAAGACAAATCCTAGAACAGCTCACCTCGTCCTTACACCCCGATGCCGAGCTCTACGAGTACTGTCTCCAAAAGCCCGTCGAACACGTCATACGCCCCAACAAAATCTTCATGCCACGCTGGATGAAATGCCCCAACATCGTCCTCACCAAACCACTCAGCCTGCACGCGCTCGATATGCCGGAAGTCGCCATCCCAGACGTCGAGGCCCACGCCATCCGCGGCAAAAAGGAGCGCGAGTTCCCGCCGAAGCGGCCGCTGAACGGCTTCATCTACTACTACAAGGCGTACAAGGACGTCGCGAAGAAGCTGCTCCATGACAAGCACCATGTGACGGGACAGCTTTACGTGGGGACTCTGTCGCGGGTCATAGGTAAGAGCTGGGAGATGGAGCCGCCGCAGCTGCGGACGAGGTTTTTGTATTTCGCGGAGTTGGATGCCGAGAGGGTTAAGGAGCTTTATCCGGGCCATGTCTTTGAGTGGCATGGAAAGGACAGGTTTTTTAACTAGATGTCGCAGTTACTTTGGTTTTCATCTCATGAAAGAGATCATAGAGACGTCGACGCAATATAAATTCCGTGAAATATTCGATTTCATACCATGAAGTGTATAGTAGCAGTGCCCCTTTCTGACATGCTCAAGTTTTAAGGGATACGCACCAAGGGTTTCTTGAGTGACGTACTGTGAAATTGACGTTGGCCATGGAGTCGAGCTCTCTGTCGACGACGCGTTGAAAATAAGATATCGTGATTGCTGGAGGGCCGGCCCGAGTCAGTCAGTACGAAATATCTCGGCCCGCAGTCATCAGCAATGACGAAACATGTCGCCTTATTTGGAATATAAGACGACGATCCTAAGGTGAAGTGCATATGGTCGATTTCCTAGTCAATTGAAGTCAATTGTCCGGTGTCTGAAGTCCGAACACGGGGATGGAGCTGGAGACAGAGTGGCGACGCTAGACATGGTGTTTGTAATTCATGCGGGCCGTCAAAACCCTGGCAGATCGACTCGGGCCGGGTCATACGGCACGAGTCTTGCCCTAATGCGAAATTCATATATCCGTTGGTGTCATTTACGGAGGTGCTCCGTTAGTACTGTTTGAAGTCCGCAGAATACGGAAAACAGAATACGGAACTTTTGTTTTGCTTCAACGAACTTCACATATTTTCATTACAAGTCAGAAAGTCACAGTTTACCAAATACATAGTTAAAATGGCCACCGAAACACGAAATATGGATTACAAAATAAAGAATTTCCACCGATCGAAGGAAGAATCCAGAAGCATTTGGGGTTGAACTTGGGTTTCAGTTCGAGATGGGGCTCAGTTGGAGACGCCTATCGCGCTTGGCGCTGCCACGAGGGCGGCCCCAGAATTAGTACGAGTACAGCGAATACCGTCAATGTACTTCGCAGTACTTCCGGGTGGTCTCCATCCTCACTTACACGAGGCTTCTCGAGAGCGATTTTGTTTCTTCCGCACTTCCGCGCCATTTTTGGCAAGAAAAAAAAAGTGATCTAGGAAGGTGAACTACATGCCTTCGTCCTTCGTATTGGCATCTCTAACCTGTACGCCGTCGCATTTCGAGGGATCACGAGAAAGGAATCGATATGGTAAGACTTACGGCATGCCTAACATTATCCATATCGTGCGGATGCCGTTAGACGGCCTCAACGGGGCTTTATCACTTAGGGGGAAAGCGGCTTAGGAGATATGTCACTTAGGGGGAAAGCCTCGGGCCAACACGGCGCATTTCTTCTGCACTACGGCCTGGTGAAAACGCATCTCCTTCTCATGGACCGAAAACTACAACCACATACGGAAAGCAATCAGGCAAATCCATGTAAAAGTAGCTGCGAAGATATGAGTAGTGCGCAAGTGATGTGAAAAATATGTGAAAAAATGGTGGGGGGCAGAGGCCGGATTGGTGTTGATTCATTTCACCGCCTGCGGGCCGGGGAGCATTCTGATATCACGGCGGCCTCGCTGCCTGCACTTGCATGATCGCAAGGCCAAGTATCTCCGGGAAAGAAAGAGGGAATTCCTGGCATGCACGGAGATATGGATGATACCGTGACATCCAAATGGCAATTCTCAAATCACAGCGACGGCTCTCATGGCTACGGATTACAGGCAGTGATCAGTACCTACGTTAGTGTGCAAAGCTGGCCGGTTAGGTAGGTCCAGCTTCGCTTAGTGTAGGGACGGATTGCACCGCATAGCCGGGAGACCGATGCCCCGCGTGCCACACCAGTGGAGGGCATCCGTCACAAGCCGAGCATGGTCGCCAGAACAGGTACCCTCGGATACCTGTGCGACCCTGAAAGACAGCGGTTCGGGGCCTCTGATCCAGGCGCCGGCCGGTGCTACAGCGTGGTACACACAGGCTGGGTTAGGTACCAGTGCGTTACTGTACCTGCCTCCAGGCTGCTCCAGCTGCTGCATGGAGACCCCGGAGATCTGCATTAGCTTAGTTATCAGATCCGACTACGGAATACGTCGCCCACTATGCAGGTAGCACGCTTAGTGTATGCACTTACACGTTGTAGTGCTGCTAAGTGAAGCTGCTAATGCCGCCCGTTTGGAAGGACGATCGGCCCGTTGTCACTGCTCAAGGGACCGCAGACCTGCACGACGTCAGTCAGGTCCGCCAGGTCCGTCCTTTGACTTGACTCTTACCGCCCCCACGACGATTACCCTTTGGAAATAATCTCTCATCCCACCCAGCTAGCATTCAGCTTCACGCTCATCTCGCGTGCTGCTCCATAGCTCTCCTGTCTGCTCGTTGCGACAATATAAACGAGGCTGCTCCTCGCCGATTTCTGTTCTCTTCCCCTCCCCCTCCAACCCTCATCCATCCACCATATCTTGCCGTCCTTCTTCCACGCACCGTCCACACGGATTACATCCTTTTACTCCCCTCCTCTTGCTCCTCTCTCTCATAAAAATATACCCAAAATGACCTCCGAGATACGGTACAAGTTCCTGTCCCGCCCCAAGGACATCGGTGTCGCCGCCGTGGGCTTCTCTGGTGGTCAGGTATGAAAACCCAAGCAGCAGCATATGCCCTCGCCGCGCAACTCGAGGACACATGCTGACGTGTTGTGTTGTTTTCATGATGTATAGGGTAAAGCCGGTGTTGATATTGCCCCCTCGGCCCTCATCGATTCCGGCCTTCTCTCGCAGATTCGTGACGAGCTCCACTACAACCTCCACGGCGATGACAAGGTCCAGACCTACGAGGACCTCATCCCCAAGGAGGACCCTCCCTACAGGAACATGAAGAACCCCGGCGCCGTCTCCGCCGTCACTCAGCGCCTCGCCGAGAAGGTATACGACCTTGCCAAGGAGGGCCAGATGGTCTTGACCCTCGGTGGTGACCACTCCATCGCCATTGGTACCGTTGCTGGTACCGCCAAGGCCATCCGGGAACGCCTTGGACGCGAGATCGCCGTCATCTGGGTCGATGCCCACGCCGACATCAACACCCCCGAGACCAGTGACTCCGGTAACATTCACGGCATGCCCGTGTCCTTCCTCACTGGCCTCGCCAAGGAGGACAAGCCCGAGTACTTCGGCTGGCTCAAGGAGGAGCACATGCTCAACCTCAACAAGTTGGTCTACATCGGTCTGCGTGATGTCGACTCGGGCGAGAAGAAGATCTTGCGCGACAACGGCATCAAGGCCTTCAGCATGTTCGACATTGACCGGTATGTCCCCTCACCCCTCCTTCACTTTCTCTCTTCATATACCTCCACCCCTTGATCCTACTTGGCGCATCCATGCATTATTGTTTTCCATGCTGACATCGGTGACGCATAGCTACGGAATTGGCCGCGTCGTCGAGATGGCGCTTGCTCACATTGGCAACGACACCCCTATCCACCTCTCCTTCGACGTCGATGCCCTCGACCCCATGTGGGCTCCTAGCACTGGAACCCCCGTCCGAGGTGGTTTGACGCTGCGTGAGGGTGACTTCATCTGCGAGAGTGTGCACCTGACCGGCAACCTGGTTGCCGTCGACTTGGTTGAGGTGAACCCTAGCCTCTCGGCCGATCGCGAGGCCGAAGCCAAAGAGACCATCAGAACCGGATGCTCTCTTGTAAGATGCGCTCTTGGCGAGTCGCTCTTGTAAGGAGTGTCTGGTCATAGTCGTCTGAGGTGCTTGCCACCTCTTGTGTTTATCTCTCGCCCGTGTTGGCTCCCCCCATCTCGCCCTACATCAAAAGGGGAGGGGTTGAGAAGCAAACAGCGTTAGAGGAGGATCAAGGCGAAAGAAGCGGTGTTCTGCATTTTTCTGATTTTTATTGCCAAACTAGCTGTGTTAGGCAGACATCATGGCGTTTAGCTCGAGGTGGGAAAGAGTATTGGGACACGCAAGAGCGAGCCGGGAACTTGCGACTTCATAGAACGGCATGGTTATGTTAGTTGAGCGCGTCCAGCAATTAGTTATTACATACTACTAGATGGTGCTGTTGGGGTGTGTCGCTCTGCAGATATCCGCAGCGCGGAGGCTGGTGTACATACATATCTTGTAACGATTCCAAGTTTTGACGGTTCAGTCGCGAGCGTTCATTGGTTCTGCCTGGATGCGATTTGTGCGAATAGATGGTTCGATGCCGCTGATAGGGCGCACCTGATCACGATGCGGCATCCTGTGCCCTATAGGAGCTGCACGTTACCAGCGCGCATGCAGCCATGAACTGCAGCAGGGCAACCCTGGGGCTGGATGTGAGGCGCCTTGAAAGGGTGCATCCCGTCGCCCGTCAACACCGCCCTGCCTTTTTCGACGAGCTTAATCTTACGATGTCCAGCGCCAGAAGAAAAAGGGGCTCTCGGTTTCAACATGTATTCCGTAAATGAACCGTGCTTATACATGTTGCAGGGAGCGAGACCGCGATCAAGCTTCGACACGTCACGATGCGTTGATGCCTGGGCAGCGAGTGGAATGCTTCTTCCCGGGAGCCTGTTGTTGGCTTGCTGAGGTTGAGGCTGCGAATAGAATGGTAGCGCGCAACTCGCTGACGGGCCTGTCGATTGGATGGGAGTCCCCGATGCCTCCCTTGGTGGTTGCGAGGATGTCCCCAGCGGTGGGCGGTTAATCACGCATTGCTGGAAGGCAAAGCCCATGCTTCCTCAACTCAACTCGCAGCGTTTCGAAACGGCTCTACATATGTAAAGACTGGAGAAGAGATAGAGGGGATCCCGAGCTCCTCAGCTGTGATGTGCGTCAACGATTGTCAAACCACTTCGTGTCGCCGTGGTCACGCCGTCAAACGTCGTTCCCGGCGCAAGGACATGCTTACCTGTCTGTCTGTCCACCTGGTCACGAGCCCATGTTACCGGTCAATGGCCCGTTCGAGTCTCGAGGCATGATTCGCGTTGCGGTTCGGCTCGGGACGCGGCGTGACACGGAGTTGGAGACGTCGTCCTGACGGATTACACAGCAACTGCCCTAGGAGAGATGTCTTGCAGCATCGTGACATCGTGACATCCTGAACCCGCGAAACCCGCGCATCCCCAGCCCATTCGTACATCCACCTAGGACGTATCTGGTTAAATTGAAAATGCCTCATCTCGTCGGGTACCATTCCCGTCGCGGTCCAGCGGCTACCTACTCGCCCTAGCTGTCTAGGTAGAGAGGTACCTCTCCCGTACCTAAACCCCATGCCCATTCCCCGTCCATCCATGTCTAATCCGTAACCCGTCTCCATCGCGTCCCCAATCCTCAGCTGGTCCCCGACTCGTCCCTTGTAGGCACTATCGTACATATGTAGTGTGCCCACACCAAAAATCTTCAAACCACACTCGCACACTCACTCGCTTTCGCTGAGCATCCCAGCCCAGGCCAACACGTCACAGCCTGAGCCAATCGACACGTCTCTGAGCTGGCACAGGCATAATTACTAACTACGGATTACGCTGCCCTCATTCTGTTTGTTGCATCTGACGACAGACGATATACGGAATATTGATCTTCAAGTCTGGGCAGTTGGCATTCTCGCACTGCATATAACAGAACGATACGTATTCCATACCTTAGCTTAAGGCCCATCATCTGGTCTTAGCCTCGACTCGTTGAAGCGACGGGAGCCAAGAGAACCAGACAACGAGAAGCAAAAGAAACCACAGCAACGGGATCCAAAAAAAAAAAAAGATCCGAACCACTGCGCCGCCGGGGTATTATTCTCGAACGGTTCTTTTTTTTTCTTCTTTTTCCTATCGCTTGGCCTTGGCGGGTTTCCGTTCTTTCTTCTTATAACATTGATTGATTGGCTTTTTGACCTACTCGATTGATTCATTGATTGATTCAGTCGACTACGAATTGCTCTTGTCGCCGCTGTCGCTGTTGTAGTTGAGGTTGAATCGCTTGACGCATCTCAACTTTCACTGCGACACAATCTTCCATTCCATTCCAGTCTGAAGCAAGTCTCGACAATCGCATACACCCCATATCGAGACCCTCGAACCCGCCGACCGAAATGGCCTCGTCAACAGTGACAGGCATGCAAACGGACTCGTACACGTACGAGCGCCGCACCGCCCCCGTGCACCGGTACCACTGGCCTGCGATCCAGCTCAATGTGTGGATGCTCGTCATGCTCGCCGCCTCGTTCCTCATAATCGCCGTCTTCGCTTCCTTCATCGACATCCAGAAACAACTCGAACTCAACGTACCTTGGTGAGAACCAACCAAACACGCAACCGCAAAAGACGACGGCCATGGAACTAACAAGTGTGATCAAAAAAGGTACTTCACATACTACATCACCGTCGGCAGTCTTACCGTCGGCTTCATCATCTTCCTCCTCTGGCTTATCGCGCAACGCCGCCTGCTACCGTCGATCGTGATACTCGGCGCCTTCATCCTCTTCGTGCTCTGGCTCGTCGGCCTCGTTGTCGTCAGTATCGAGCTCTGGAACCCTGCCGGCGGCGTCAATGCGAATTGTAGTTCGCTCGTCTGGAATGCCGAGCGCAAGGGGAATAACGTGGTTACGCTGGCTTGGTTGGAGCAGAGATCTATCTGTAAGTGCGCTTTACTTCTAACAGAGAAGGGTCTATATGGAATGAGTGAATTGAGATCGCTAATGATGCGCATTGTAGGTCAGCAATGGCACGCCGTCTTCGCGTTTGCTCTTATCGGCGATATCTTCCTGCTCTGGATCATAATTATGGCTGGTCGCGTCTTCTACGGAGCGTAATGGTGCAGGATTGGGCTTGACGGTTATCCCTGCTTGATTGCTTTCTGATCCTACATCCGGATGACAAAATAAAGGAATTGGTGTGTTTGGTTCGGGCGCTGGTTGCGACCCGATATGATGAGTGCAAGAAAAGGAAAACGAGATACGAAGCGACCGCGATACGAAAATGGATGAAAAAAAAAAGAAACGAAACGAAAGAGATAAAAAACGATGTTCGGAATGATACAAGAGCATGACCCTCCCCTGTCTCGCCCCTCGAAGTCGCATCAGATCGACTCACTCACTTACAACAGCATTTACATGGCGTTTACAACGGTGTGTTCAGCAATGATGTCTTTTATACGGAGGGCTGTTCTCCGGCACGGGCGCATTCGAATGAGAATCAAAGACGACTGACTGGCTTGCTTATTGGGATACTTTGTATTGATATCATATCTAGACGAGACGACTGTACGAACAACAACAAATCACGAATGCATGCACATACAAACACACTTGAGTGATGCTCAGTCCCTTCCCTGGATAAACAGGGTACCCATCAAGTTGGTGACCGCATCAGATATGTTCATTACTGCTTTATCTTACACTCCATCGCCGCCGTCTCTGTGTACAACTGTTATAGACATCCGACCTTGGCCCCATGAACTGAATTAGTTGGAGAACTTCTCGGGGATCTTCTTGCTGTATGGGAGGTAGACTGTTAGCCTGTTCCCATTTACATCCCCAGTTGTCTTATAATACGCATTCCCAGTTGTGTTATATGAAGAAAACTGTGATGAAGGAAGGTAAGAGAAGAGATAAGAGGAAAAAAAGACGTACCCAGTCGCCTTCTCAATCGTCTCCCGCCCGGCATCCGTGATCTTCTCCAGCTGGCTCTTGCTCAGCTTGTCGTTCATGTACTTCTTGTTGAGGTATGCGGCGCCTTGATTTGTTAGCACTTCACACTTCACAGGTCTTGGTTTATATGAAGAGAATATATGAGATGGGAATAGAAACGAGAACAGATCTAATGGGAGGAGATAGTGAAGGATGGAAGAAGAAGGGGAAGAAATACCCTTATCACCAAAATCATCCTTCTGTCCACCCAGACGGGCATCAGCATTCTTGTCGGCGCCCGGGTGGTGCTCGGTCGCGTTGCCGCTGGCGAAATTCTCGGTCTTGTTGCCGCTGGCGAAGTTCTTGAGGGCGTCCATTTTGTTGTATATTCACTTGGTTTCCGTTTCCTGTCTCGTGGTTATGGGTTTTGATTTAACAAGATGCTGATATGCGAGATACTGCGAGATTGACGGTTTATAAAAGATTCAATGGCATAGAAGGTATGTGTGGTTATTCTTTGAGACGAAGATAATGATGTAAGTGGTCACGACTGATGACGTCGTTCTTGTCTCACTTATTCCGGCGGACGCTATTCCGTTAGTGGACTTCGTTACCCCAGACCAGATCATGAACTGAATGGACTCTCGGATCTCACAGAGACGCGCTAATTATGTAATGGACTTGTCGGGCGTGGGGGATTATTGATCATTTCATGATGGATATGAATCGTAGACGTAGGGATTTAATGGAATACCTAGTCGATTCGTATCCTGTTACTCGGTGGTTAACGTACAGCCAAAATTGGATGCAAAGGTAGCCGGTTCAGAATAGCATAGCAGCAAATCAACACGGGCTGATGTGTGTGTAGAAGTGCTCACTTTGCTGCCATGCTGTTCCCAACTGGCTACCTAGAAAGTCGATTATGGAACTTCCAGCTCGTAGACTTCGTACCTGGAGAATATTCCCCGTTCAGATACGGAATACATTACGGATAGAAGTCTCATGATGATCAAGGTTCATGGTTCACCATTCCTGTAGCCGACATGCAGGCTGCATACACATGACATGTACGGACGGTAATCAACGTCATAGGGAATCTTGTGATTGTAGTAGATAGCAGCTATGTCCTTCTCATCTACATTTCATCTTGAACCGAGATAGAACGCAAAAAATATTGATAGAATATAAGCGTCGCAAAACAGGGGTATAACTCAGAACTCCCACCAAGACATGGCTTTCTCTCTTCTTCTTCTTCTTCATCTCTCACAGCCACCCCGTCTATGCCGAATATAGTTGAAGACAAGACAACCCCTTAACGCCCCCCATGCTATCTACTTAATTTATTCACAAGTACGCGTCGCTTTGCTCCTTCGTGCTAGGTCGTTGTGAAGGGATCGCAGTGAAGATTCATCTGAATCCTCTTATTTCAGATCACCCACCCATCCCATCTTCTCTCGACGATCATCAGAGAGCCGAGCGTATTCCAGTAGTAACCGGAGGACGTAGATCTGCATGTCTTCTTTCCTGAGCACCCGCTCCGCCCACGCCTTGCCATCCATGGCGATCTGCTTCGCCGCCTCATCGTGGCCCGGTCTGCTCTTGCCGTATCCCAAAAAGTACTCCATGATGCCGTAGTAATCGCCGAAGCGGTTGTCCATGGGCACGAAATGCTTCCACGCGATCAACCGACTGTCGTGCCATTCGTGCCACATCGTGCTCTTGATCGGCACGCCCGTACTGCGCAGGAAAGCGAGATACCGACCGGAAAAGGAGTTGCCGTCGACGTCCGGTAGATACTTGTAGCCGAACTGATCGGCCAGCGCCCGGCCTGGCACGATTTCGAAATGCTCGTTCGTATAACAAGGGTCCTCGTCCGTCATCCTGTACTCAGGGTCGCACATGAGGTCAGTGAAGCCCACGTCGGCCCATTCGGATACCCATGCACCCAAGCCCTTCTTTTGGCTTGCCATGACATCGTACTCAGGATCCGGCAGCTCAAAGTTGATAGGCGCTTCGACTTCGGCTTCGGCGAGGGATAGCTTGGTCCCGTTGCTCATCGCTACGAAGCGGTGTCGCTGAAAGCCGGGCCAGGTCGATTCCTGATTTCGTCCTCCCGTAGCGACTCCGCGCCAGATCAGCGACCCGATCTTGTCTTCCCATGCAGGTCCGAAATAACCGCCGCCGGTAAACCTGTCTTCTTCACTCCAGTAGATCGGCGCCGGTAAGAGGATCTCGTTGTTAGTGGCAAGCTTGCTTCCTCCGAAGAGAGGGAATAGGACACGGGTCGACCGAGTAGATAATGGATGGATGAAGATGCCCTCGAGGCCTTGCAGGTCGGGTTGGTGGCAGAAGTCTCTCGACAGCGAGAAGTTGGATACATAACCTTCATATTGATGGGGCGTAGCATACTCCGGCGAGAACACAGGCTTATCGTAAGAATCAACGACGTCCGCCATCTGAGCCGGACTATCCGGTGCACAACCGCGGCGTGCGATCATCCAGAATGGACCTATTCAGATGTTAGTGATACTCTCCTAGCACATGTAGATACCTCACCGACGTCATCCAGGGGTAGCCTCACTTGTCTCCTCCCAGTTTTTCTCTCGCGTCTCCGGCTTCTTATCGCCGAACCCAGGAACGGGAAGACGCTGGAAATTCGATACCACTTCGTTCACAGGTGCAATTTTACGAGTGCGCTGCGCCTTTTTCATATACGTCGCGACCTCCTCCCAGGGAACAACCAACCGGGGTTCATCCATGGCGTTGAGAGCGATATCCATGTCGGGCAGCAGATGCTCAATCGTCTTGATCATGTTCAACCAAAGCTGCGTCCAGAACCAGTCGCTCTGCGCCGTCGCTACACGATCACGGACATTTATGGTCATTTCAAAGTCCCATGCCTCCTTGCGTATAACCTTCGGGTCGAGGCCCCAGAAGGGGTTTAGGTCGTGATAGATGCGGTCGAAGAAGTCCTCGACGATGATGGCGTTGTTCTCGCGGGCAAAGCTAAACCAGGTATCGAAGCCGGGAGGCGGATGTCTGCCGCGGCGCGCGCGATAAGCCTCGGCGGCTTGAGCAAGAGTCGTGGACTCTTTGCCGAGAACGTCGATGAATTCCTTCTCGGCATCGCGAATCAAATCGTCAATAGGGTGCCGACCATTCTTACCAGCGGAGCCTTTGCTGCCAGATTTGCCCTTCGACCTGCTTTTATCGCCATTCGAATTCGCATCTCCGCTCTTCTCGTTGGGGGACTTCGGTGGGCGCTCAATGATGACTTGGTCGGCAATATTGGGAGGATTGCGAACACTGTCACCGCCGGAAACAGGCGCGGGAGCAGGGCTGTCCAAGATGTAGTAGAGGATGATTACCAGAATCACAGCGATGAAGACGTAGCGGATGATATGCGATGGCCGCCGCGGTGGAAACCCTGGCAGCAGCATGATGAAGAACGCGCGCGATGTGTGCTCGGCGCGACGAGTCGAGTTTTAGGAGATTGAGGATGGCAGCAGCGCTTGGCCGCCGGCGGCTTTCGGACTAGTAGACGTGCAGACCATCAAGCGTGAAGGTATTCCGTACAGGTTCGATTCCGTTTCCGTACATACGTATTCCCTAGGTAGCTGTGTAGATAGAAAGAATCGGGTCTGCGATGGCGACGGGGATGCTGTGAATAGGTAGGTAGTCCGTACGCAACACGGCAAGGGTCATATCATATCGCAGGGGAAAGTCGGGACGTCGGGACCCAAGGCTCAGGGCTCAGGACTCGGGACCGCGTGGCCTGTAGTCCTTAATTACTCGCGTCACCTCCAACGGCGGAGCACAGATCGACACAAGGAAGCGAGTCAGCGGCGAACCGGGGGCGGGAAGCATCGGTAGTTGTACGGAATATGAGTACAAGCAGGGGCTCGTTCCAATATAAAGTACTGTGATATATGATGACGAGATATCTATAGAGGATGAGATGGTGCCAGCCGGTTTTTGTGACGATCCAGCGTTTACTGGTCGTGCTGAGAATCGAAGTTATCAGAACATGACGGGCGTCGCGACGTTGCGACGGCCAACCTGGACGATTGAGAGCTCAGTGCTAAGGGCCAAGGCCCCAAGGTGGATGGACCGAGTCGTAGCCTGTAGGACGGAGTAGCACTAAACGAGTTAGCGTCCGCTCTCGTTCTCTCGGTTGCGTTGACCGTTTCGAGGCTTTCGTCGTGGCACCCGACACCATGGAGATGGATCAATTGAGTCGCAAACGCGATTGTTGAGAACGGGAGGATCAAATGTGCATTCGCTGCGATTCTTCCGTCTCCCTTGCCTTCCAGAAAGCGAGGTTTGCATCGTCACACAGCACGAATTATGTAATTCAAGCAGCCCACAGTGCCCATATGCACTGTATCATTTATGCGAGATCCTCGTCCAGGGCTCGCCAGGGACCAGGGGTCCAGGGGTCCACAAACCTTACTTGATGTACCGTGTCTATAATGGTAAGCTGCCTTTTTCGTACGGTGCTCCGACTTGGTATTTGGACTTGACGACATGAAATCAAATGGACAACAAGCAGTGCCAACAAGCAGTGCCAGTACGGATTATTCTGTATGGATCGATCTTCGATGCTTCATTCGCCTCAATATCAATAACAACGGTCCATTCTTGCTCGTTGATTTGCACCTGAGTCGTGTCAATCATACCGATCTGCTTAACCGCAGCCAATTGCATACGGATTACATGAACACATTCCCTTTCCGTTCGGTTCCTATCTCGATATTACGAATGACTACTATTTCTAGAGTTGTGGCTTGTAAGGTGTAACTAGAATCTCCTAGTCATGTATGTTTCTCACAAGTACGGGTGTGAAGTCATGGACGGGTAAGTTGAGAATGCATGAGTAAGGATGCAGCCATTTCCCCTAAACAGTCATCTACGAGTACATATCTGTCTACCGACCAGCCAGTACTCCTATAGTACATTTCTATGCAGTCTCCCGTCATACTATTCATACACTGCGCCGTCCGCTTCTCCATCTTCATCATCTGGCATTTGTACATCTTCCGAGACCTGCGAACGGACACGGAAACGGAAATATTGGGTATCTGAGGAACCTCGTCTTGCACACCTCCCGACCTGACGGCCAACTCGGACCAACTACTTGCAATTGGACTTGAAATGTCGGCACGTAGCCTTCGTAGCCAACAACAGCGACGAAAACCCGCAATTACGGAGCCCACTCGTCCCATTCGTCCGCGGAGTCGTCGCCCACGTCGTCTTGCGTTCGTCCCACCAATTCATAAAATCCAGAATGGAACGGCCACTCCATGTAGAGCTCGAGGAGCTCCTCCCAATGCCGCCCGCTCATCAGCCGCGGCACGGGTTCTGCATAGCGTGTAAGAGAAAAGTCGGCATTGGGATTGTCTTGACAGTGCTTCCATCTCTTGTAGATGTAGTCCGTCGCCCCCGGTGAGATGGCGTCCAGCGAAGTGCCGAGCGGCTGTACTGGCTGTACCATCAGACCGCTCAGGAGCAAGTCCATGAAGTCGCCGGCGCGATCCGACTTCGGTCCCGTTTGACGAAGAAGCGGGTGAGGTGCTTTAGGCTGGATGTCCAAGAGGCACGACGGGACGTTGGGGAAAAACTCCTCGGGCCGTGCCACTAGAGGTTCGTACATGCGACGATCCCATTGTAGCAGGCTTGGCTCCTGATTAAAGCCATGCAGGTTGTGGATGTACGTTGTGAACTCTTCCACCGTTGTTGCGCTCAACTCTGTAACCTGAGCGTAAAGCGAGTCTTCAAGCGCCTTGACCTCCTCGCTTGAAGCAGCTCCGGCTCTACGAAGTTTCAAGATCTGCATCAAGTCCTGGTAGCGGCTATGCAGACGAGCAAACTTCTTGCTGTCTGACCCGAGTCGCCATTCGTACCTCTTCTTGGTATGCTGTTCTTTCGTATCAAGTTCTGCGCCCTCCGTCTCAGCAGTCTCTGTTAGTCGTGCCAACACGTCCTTATAGGGTCTCTCGAACACGGGGGGTAACTCTCCCGGTACCGGGAAGTCTTCTCCCGCCCTCACCGCCGCCAGCGTCTCCAGGAAACCGGCGGGCGCTCGATGTTCGGGCATTTTCATCCCCGCCGCTTCCATTCTCTGTATTGTCCGGACCAAGCTGGTCTGATTTATGCAAGACTCGCGAGCAAACCAGTCTTTGGAAGCAGGCGCGCAGCAGACTTGACGTATCCATTCGGTCATGAGGTCGTTGTCCACCGCTTGTCTCCTTCGCCGCTGCAGAAACCTAGGTAGAAAATTCAATGCATCATCGTCGCGTGTCCAGATCAGCATGCGAACCAGACCGTAGCGCTGAAACAGGTGGCCCGTCCGGATGGCTTCGACAAACTGATGCAGGAGCAAGGCAGTGACCGAGTCAAAGTTCATGAAGCGTTTCTTGGGGTGGAAAGTAAGATTCGCCACGACCAACAGCGTGTCATTACGGCGGTCCATGCCTTCGCGGTCCGCGGGCACCTGATGAGGGAGATGTGTCGGTGTTAACACCGACTCAAGCTCATGCCAGACGATACCCGACTTGGGGACAAGCGTGGTGCCGGGTTTCTCGAGCAGTGGCTCGAGAATGGGGCGATAGACCTCAGCATCGGGCTCCATCAGTATATGGGATCGAGGCTGAAGATACTCGTGCAGCTTACGACTCCACAGACCGGCGCCGGGATAGATATCAAGGATATCGCATCCACGATGGCGGTCGAGGGTAGGTCCTATGTAAGACAAGACATCGTCTATAGAACGCGAGAGCAGTGGCGCAACACGTCAGTCAAAATAATAAATATAAAAAAAAAATCATAACATAGGAATATGAGACCAACCGCATAGCTTTTCGCCTACGATGTTGACACGCGACTTGTCAGGACGGGATTTTTGCTTCTGCGGCCTTCCCTTCTTGCCGGTTCTGGCCTTCGCCCAAACATTGGTCGCGTCCAACTGCTCGGCGATGGGTCCACGTACATTCAGGACCGATTTATCAAGGACTCTGATTTTGCTAATGTCATTTTGTTTTCCGGTCGAGTACAAGAGCGACTGCTGCTTGACACTCAAGATGCGAGGGAGAGAGCGCAAGACCCGGCCATGGCTGCTCCGGACTGTCAACATAAGAAAGGAGTGACAAAAAGACAGCAGAAAAAGGCAGGCAAATTATACGCAAGGAAGGATCGAAACGAAAATCAGATCTTCTCGCAACGCCTGGGCCTCGTCTCGTCTCGTCTCGTCTCGTCTACTACTTACAATTATGAATGTTGGTTGAAATAAAAGTTTGTCGCCAGGTTCAGATCAATCAATTATTCTATTCGTTCAGCCAGGATCCAATTCTTAGCACGGATCCAATTAGGTCGGGAGTTTCACCGTTTAGCCAGTGGACGCTAGCACGACATTACATAATGGGTGTGGCTTGCCCAAGCCACAGATATTCTGTACTCCGTTAGGAGGTAGGTATGCGAAGTAAACTGTATCGATACCGTATAAGATACGGAATATTCGTAAGGACAACGAGTGCAGACATAAAATGTATTGTCACGCTTCATTTGTCGGTAATCCGTATTACAAGATAAGTTGAAGGACAAAGACGTGCCTCAGAGAATGCCATGAATGTCCCCGTGTACTCGTAACATACATACCTTACCTAGGTAGGTAGGTAGTAGGTAATCCGTAGGTTCTGTATCGTCACGCGCTACACTTCATTCCGCAAGGTCGCGTTAGACTAAAGCACTAATTGATTCACCGCTAATCCCCTCTGAGTAGCATCTTGTCAGTACAAATCGTAGCCACTCCGTACGTCGGCAGTGAATGCGTTCGGGATACGGAATACGGAATGGCGGATTTGCGGCGCCAATAGCCCGTCTTACTTTCTGCCCGCTGCTGCAACTGCACCACCTCCCCGACTGAAGCAGGTAATACTACCCACCGGTACTTTCTGTATACAGCGTGTCTCTGCCACCGGCGAGGTCCGTGACTTGCGCGTTTGGAATCCGGAGCTGGTAACCTGGCACAGACTTGCTGACCCAGAGCAATGTCGACGTCGTCTAACAGCATTGACACATTCTGTGATTCGCATGTTTCCTGCATGATCGTGTCCATTCGCTGACAGTGGCTCAACTGCGTTCGTTCTTGGCCAGGAACTGTCACTCCTGAGTCTCGACACCAACCACAATCAGGGGGACGCATAGGACAAGACGCAGCGTGGGACTGCAGCCAAAGAGAGAGCTTCCTCCAAGACCTGCTAGCTACTTTAGCTGTATGGTACTATTATCACCTCGTTCAGCCACGCTGAAAAAGGGAACAACGCCCTCACCATGTTAGTATTGTCATCACAGCCATTATTCTCGTCTGGCATTGTCGCCGCCCCAGTTTCAGTTTCAGTCTCAGTTTTGTTCACACGTCTTGTCTCTTAGGATCGATGCACCGCAGAGGCTTCGGCGAGCTGTGCATAGCAACGATGCCTTGCTGGTCAAGCGCATCATCAACTCGCACCCCGACCTCATTCACAATCCCGACCTCTCAGCTGATGGCCTCTCGAACTCCAATCTCCACCTTGCCGCCAGCCTAGGCCATCTGCAGGTCTGCAAGGTCCTCGTGGCCTTTGACCACGAGAAGCCCACGCCGGCCCTCAATGACAACCATCAGACGGCCCTGATGCTCGCGGCGGGCGGCGGGCACACCGAGGTTGTTCACTTCCTGTCGGAGTACGACTCGTCGACCATTCTGCGCCGCGATCTGCGAGGCCGAGACGCCATCATGGAGGCCAGTGTCGGCGGTCACGACACGGCTGTGCAGATTCTCCTCACGTATGTGCCCGGTGGTGCTGAGACTGCTGTCGAGAATGCCGATCTGGACGGCAACACGGCCCTGCATTTTGCGAGCAGCAATGGACACCTCCCTGTCCTTCGCACCCTCCTTGCTGCTGGTGCCAATCCGGATCGGATGAATGTCTGGAACTGGACGGCCGTCGCCTACAGCGCGTCGGTGCAGGGTGAGGTTTACTTTAAGAGTCTCATGGCTGATGTGGAGAAGCGGAAGCGCGCTATGCAGGACGTGTCTGTGGATGGTCAGAAGGGTCTCGTAAGAGTAATGGACCAAGAGCCCATGTCTCCGGAATGATTGATGGTATCATTGGGTGGTGCCTGCATGTTTCGACTACACGTTGTCTTTATGTATGACTGTGGGTTATCCGATGTATCTCCTCATGTGTCCAGGCGTTAAAGCGTTGCTGTAGCTAACAGTCGAGAGCGTTGTCCACATTTGCAACACATTTGCTAATAGGGATTACGGGGTCACTGATTTTCCATGGACACTTCGAGAAGAATGTATTGACCGAATCGCACAATGACTAGACTGAGGATGAAGTCCTGGAGCACGGAGCACCGATGCTCTGACTTAAAACTCGTGTGACAGTCGCAGAGCTCACGGGTTCTCAGGTTTGTGGCATCGATCATTCTGTCAAAAAGCTAGAATTTCAATGTATTCTAGGTGTAGAAGCTGGCCTAAAGCAAGGTGGTTTGTGCCTGTTTCGTGATGTTCTGACCATGAACATCGTGTCGTCTCCTGTCTCGTAGCTGTTCTGACTTCTGCTACCTTCTAGAGTCGATCAGTGCGTCGAACACTTCATACCAACCGCTCGCTTTCACGGAGTAAAGACCTGTAGACGGACCTGGAATTAGTAACAAGTTCTGACCGGCTTAAGCACGGTCCTTGAAGTTGTTGGACGATCTGACGAGTTTGTCCGTTTTACGTGTTTCGGTGGTCAGTAACCGGCACTTCGGAAACAGCTGAGCGAGGTTTTCTCACCCCCGAGTTTCAACTAGTCCCGAGACTCTAAGCACCGTCTTTGGAAGATGGTACAGAATGTCATTGGTGTTTCGAGTTATCTTCATTATATATTGTGATATCAGCAAACCGGTATATCAGCGGCGACATCATGGCCAGTATCTCTCACCACCGGGGCCGCAACTGGCCCTGAGACTGTGTTTGGACCTCAGTACGGTATTTGATAAGTTTGCAGGTTGCCAACGGTGGTTTCATTTTATTTTCCCTTACACTTCAAGGAGTAAACAAACTGGCAGTCCAGATCACAAGGCGAGTTTCCTGACGGTCCAAGTTCTATTTGAGCCCGAGACTCTGGAGAACTCGACATTGACGAACTACCGGTGGTTCTGAATGTTGAGCACTTTCCTGAGAGCGTCCCAGATTTGAGACGACTCTGATTCACCCCCTGGCCCTGTCCTTTTCACCCTCAGACGACGGAGTCAGACCTTGTATCTCTCGTCACATCACTCGCCCCACTGGCCATCGGAGTATAAATGTCTCCCACCTCACACCGGTGCAGCATTGGGACGACTCGTACCACTTCTGACTTTATTCTATCCACAGGCAAGGTCTATAAAAGAGCTCTCCCTCCCACAATGCTTTCGACTCTCCTCTCCGCCCTTCTCTCCCTCTTCTCCCACATCATCAAGACTCTCTTCTCAACGATCATCTTCCTACTGCGCACTTTATATCTATCGACACAACAAACACAGCATCAGAGCGGCCTGTCACACAGCAACTTGCATCCGCCCACTGGTAAAGTTCCCTCTTCTTTCTTCCACCCTTCCCGTTGCCAATCGTCTTCCATATGTCTTCCCTACCAACTGGGATAGCACCAAGGTTCCCCGAAGGTGTGAAGAAGGTTAACGTTGATCGTTTGATTTGTCTCTGTCCAAGCGGAACGCACTGGGGTTGTCTTGCCATCGCATCGTTCTATGACTCGACGGGTCGTGAGATCTTCTCAGTCGAGGTCTTCTTCACCAACACGGGTGGCGGCTACAGACCGGAGTCTCTCTCTGGTTCTGAGCCTGGGTCTATCGTGTTTGGTGCGGGAAGAGTTGGTAAGCAACCAACCGACTGCTCTTCGTTGTTGCTGTTCTGGATCTTGTACTGTCTCTTACTCAACTTGATTGTGCCTGCCTACCTCGTCTTCTATCTTTCGTTTTCTTGAGACCATCTACTAACATACTATGGGTATATAGATAGCCCACCCATATATACCGA
Organism: Xylaria sp. L1 SY-2022; assembly: GCA_023079495.1. NCBI lineage: Eukaryota > Fungi > Ascomycota > Sordariomycetes > Xylariales > Xylariaceae > Xylaria > Xylaria sp. L1 SY-2022. The sequence continues at coordinate 2,129,143 of JALIDW010000009.1, forward strand.
GGACGATTACATCCTCCTCCCCCACGGCACCCAGGTGGACGCTTGTTCGCCAGCACCACCAACGGCTGTCGAGTCATCTCGGAATCCCCACGAGCCAGTACACGAGCTCGGTCCTTTCCAGGAGGATTTCACAACCAGCAGCCCACCTGCATACACACCTTCGGCAATGGCTGCTCAAATCCCCACCCGTGGTGGCTGGAACCCTCGATACGGCTGGGACGCAGGCGGTGGTCCCCCTAACACCGCGCCAGCCGGCATGGCGCAGTCCCCAGGAGCTGGAATGTCGCACATGTCTGCGATTCCGGGTCTGACGGGCACTTACTACACTATGCCCAATTTCTACCAGTACCACACGCACTTCCCGGCCCAGTACCCCCAGGCCACCTACCCCATAATCCCGACCACGTTCTACCACGATCCCCACGCGCGGGCCCCGCAACCTCATCCGCATGTCAGCTCCGAGTTCCCGGGCATGAACATGATCAATTCGACCGGCGGCGCGGGCTGCGAGCCAGGCTACAACTACATGTTCCACAATGAGCACACTAAGGTGCATATCTTCCGCACCGCGGAGCCGCCGTGGCGCACGAACAACATGTGTCTGGACTTCGCAAAGTTCCAGATCCCGACGAACACCACGATCGCGGAGCTCATGGCCCGGTTCGGCGCTCTCAATCCTGTGCCGAAGCTCAATCGCATGGTTGAGGTTATTGAGGGCGGTAATGGGAAGTGGTATCGTGGCCGCATTATCACGGGTGATAATGATGTTGAGATGGGCAAGACGCTCAAGCAGGTTGGCTGGGATGAGACGCGCTCTGGTCGTGAGAAGCCGGTGATCTGGCTGTGGATTACGAAGGATTGAGCGATTGATTTTTACTGAGCGATTCAGCGTTGAGCGTATGATTTATGGGAATGGAATGGATGCAATGAGGCTATGGAATTCATGAGAATAGCGTGGATGAGGGCTGGTCCTGTTTGGACTTGTAGCGAGCAGCGCTGGAGTTCAGAAAGGGGTATAATATGGCTGATGATGGAGATGAGGCTATGAGCGGAGATGAGGCTATGAGCGGTTGTTTCAAAGATACATGGAATCAGGGAGGCGTCTGTCGTTTTCAAATACCCTAGTTGCAATCAAAGTCGCTTTTCTTCTTAGTATCATGGATTTCTTGACATGGACATCGAGACAGACTGACTATGTGATAACTCGCCATGTAATGTGCAAACCTATGCCTGGGTATAGCAACCTGTCTGATCTTCATAGATCCAGGATGCCTCTGCCTCTGACTCTACGTTTAGCTACTATGTCAGCATCGTACTCGTGAAAAGGGGGCCCACGTTACACAAGACGCCCGAGAGTCATAACCAACACTTGTGTAACAACGGAGAAGAGCCGCAACTCCCGTTCGTCCAAACATAGTCCAATGAGAGGCTCCAAGTGACGCCATACCAAGTTTCACGTTGGAGTCTTAGTTGAGTGAGTCTGAAGTGGTTCCACCGTCCGGTCTGGCTATCAGTAGTTCAACTCGCTTCAACACAGCATGACTAACAAACTGAGATGGAAACATAACATGAACTGATCTCGCTAGTTATCTGACGTCGATGAAGAGACTCTCCGGGTGCCGTGTGCCGTTCGACAGTGCTGCCAGTGAATGATATTATATAGTAGTGACGGACTATGTGTCATCGATGCGGTCACCTCCTTTCTGAAATCACATGCACATAGCTGCAAACCACACAAGCTGAACAGTAAGAGTTTGAGGTGTGCGTGTCGACCTGATCTGATTCAGTTCCGACGATCACGACCCGTCAGAAGCTGCTGCATTCCAAATATTCATGACGATTAGTGAGCTGTCAGCCAGTTCCAGTCGAGCACCGGTTTCTCGTTGACTTCAACGCCAACTTGGATGAGAGACACGCGTGATACGGGAGCCGGTGTGGTCAGGGCGTTGGCGCCGTCTTAGTCATGGTCGTCGCACGACTGCCGCGCTGTGAGACTAGACGAAGCGCAAGGGGAGCACAAGAGGGAGCACAAGGGGGAGCGTCTTGGTGTTTTGACAGGATTGTCTGTATTACGTTTCTCTCGATGCCAGGTTGGTAGTTCTGGGTATGTGATATCGTAGATGCCGGAGGATGCCGTGGGCAAACAAAGACCTATCATGGAACATGCCGGCTATGTAGGTCTTTGTACATATTCGTAAACACATTGTTGGCGTTAAAGCGCGTTCTGCCATCGATATGAAATCCTGTCATCTTGACGGGCGGTGTTCACTAAACAGCAGCTGGAGGGGCTGGGACGGAGCGGGGTCGACTACGGAATGTTCCCTTCGATCCGGGTGAAGCTGACATGCTGAAGTCAAGCTGTGATAGGAGAGAATAGCAGCAGTCATACTTCGTAGGTCGTGAAACTAGTGAGCTGAAAGCGAGAAAAACCTATCAAATCGGTCCAGACATGACGATCCCAAGTCTGCTCAGAATCAGCGGGACGTGTGACGTAGCGATTCACCTCCGGGCGGCACAGCCCCTCTTGCTGGTGGACCTCTTGATAGCTTGGTATTTTAGATACTCAGCTGCGGCGTATCTGTACCTCGTCCGTGACGTGTTGTGCAGCGATACGTTTGTTCAAGTTACCGTGAATTAAAGTAAATAAAAGCTCAATCCGGACTAACAGCGGCACAGCTACCCCTAGCGGGAGGGGCCCTGAGGAGCTGTAGGAATAGAGCTGGCCTAGGCCGGGCGAGCTTCGACTCACCTCGGAACTCCGAACACTTCAACAAATGTGCCGAGGAACTATTGCTGCGGGATGGAAGTGATGGGATGGTCTAATGGTTCCGAGATGGGAATCAGAACGTACGGTCTTCCTCTTCTCTGCTGGACTTGCGATATTATTTCCTTGTTACACCACTACCTAGAGTACCTAGAAAACATGAGCCGAGGTGTTGCTTGCTTGCAGTTCACGGAATATACTATTACGGCTTAAGATGCTATCCCGTCGCTGTTCCGCTCGTCTTCCATTCGCTATCCCGGCCCGTGCCGGCATCTTCATTGCACCCATTCTTTATGAAAGACAACCATCTCTTCTCAGTATCCTGTGTTTCTGGAAGCATCAGTCATAGTAAGACTCATCCAGATATCGTACGTCTAGCTTAGAAATCCAGAATCCATGGTATTCCGTGAGGAATTCATTCTTACATACAGACAGTCGTGAAACCGCCGACGCACCCCGGGGCAATGGGCTGATGAAGTGATCTGCATGCACATGCATGACTGTAGGCAACCAGGGCCTACATCCTGCACGGCATGATACCTACGCGCGCTATGACACCAAAAGCGTTGGTGATCTGAGAGTTGCCTAAGTAATCCCATGGAAATGGATACGGCATCACAAACCGGAATCATTCCTCGCTAGGTAGCAGTCGTGAGCATCACGTTGCTCGCGGTCACTGAACTTGTATTCATCTGCTGTCCTACACATGCATCTTTAACGCTGTGAAACAAACGACATCCTCGAAACGCATGACTACTATGTAGGCCTACGATAGAATCGAAAGTGATATGCAATCTCCTTCAACTCCCGAAACGCCACAATTAAACATCTCACCATCACTCCGCTCGGCCGATCTACCAGTATTCGAGCATACCTCAAATCCGCTGACAAATGCCCATCTGGACCCCGGCACGACGACCCATGCGTGGAAGTCTGCCGAAATCTCCCATGTAATGTCCGAGGTGGACACTCCGCTGGGTTCGAGTGCGACTCTAGACGGCCCGTCACCCTGGTCGACTACCATATCGAGTATTCTACATCCCCACGATGCGCTGATAGCGATGCGCACATGGGAGGGGAAGAGGGGAGAGAGGGGCCAGCTGAGGTGATATTCTGAGCCGCATTGGGGGCGGGTTCGAACCAGAAAGATCGGCATCTTGGTGCAGTAGGGGTATTATGGAGTACCTACAGACTCCATTCCATATGTAGGGTCGATATACTTGTACAAATAAACAAACGACACATTCAATATATAAACGAACGACACATCACAATATCTCTCTCGCTTCTCCTCTTCATCAAACCAGCTGCAACCACACACGATAACCCATCCCGAAATTCATTCAATCTCGCTCTCGCTACCATGACTTCCCTCTACGACCTCAGTATCACCCCCGTCCTCAATGCCCTAGAGGCCGAGCAGAACATCCTCGGCAAGGCCGAGGACTTCGCCAGCAAGAAGGGCGACTCCATCGATGACCTCCTCGAGGCCCGTCTCGTCGATGATATGTGGCCCGTGAGCCAGCAGATCACCATCTCTGCCCTCCACGCCGTCACCTTCCTCACCAAGCTCACCGGCGCGGAAACCAACACCGTCGAGCGCGGTCCTGGTAAATACCCTCTCCTTTCTCTTTGTCTCGTGTATTCCCACACTAACACAACCAACAGCTACCCTCGAGAACGCCAAGAAGTACCTCGCCGAGACCATCGAAACGCTCAAGGCCGTCAAGCCCGAGAGCATCAACGGCAAGGAGACCGAGCTCATCGGCGCCTACTTCGGCCCCGAGACCACCGTCGAAATGAAGGCCGTCGACTACGTCCAGGGCTACCTCGTTCCCAACGTCCTGTTCCACCAGGCCACCCTCTACGGCATCCTGCGGTCCAAGGGCGTCCCGCTGGGCAAGACGGACTTCCTTTCCACCTTCATTCGGCTGCCTTAGATATTTAGGGGGCGTTGTTCATCTGTAAATATTGGGTTAAAATGTTATGAATGAATGAAATGAATAATGAAACAGAATATCAAAAAGGGCTTCACTGCAGTCGGTGAATCGAGTGCTTGTTTGGCAGTGAGTGAGTTCAATTAATACCATGAGACCTTTCTTGGCTGATACTATGATTACCTGGTGCTTGCATTATAAACATACCGATGCGTGTAAGATGCTACACAGACATAACGACATTCAATCATTCTCTGGAAACCGTGAATTCAGGAAAGAGATTATAAAACAGATAGATGATAATATGCCAAACATAGGTAAACGCCACCTTGTAATTAAGCCGAAACTGGCAACGCGATCTGAACCGGAGTCGGCCCAATACCACGGGCGACAGCCTCTTGCATGATTGCCTCGGTAGCAGACGCACCGATCCTTGTTGCGCCCGCCGACATGGCAAGCAAGAGCTCGTCCAGAGTACGGATGCCTCCCGCGGCCTTGACATGAACGCTCGGGCCGATACTCGACTTCATTAGGCGCAGGTGCGGCAAGGTAGCGCCTCGATAGGAATAAAGGCCGTCGGCCTGTTTGACAAAGCCATACCCAGTCGACGTCTTGACGAAGGCCACGGAGATGGCCGCGCAGATCTTGCAGAGACGCACGATGTGGTGCTCCTCCAGGAAGTCGTTCTCAAAGATGACCTTGAGCGTGGCCCCATGCTTCACCACGGTGTCGTTGATGGCGCGGATCTCGTTGGTCACGTATTCCCAGTCGCTGCCGAGCACCTTGCCCACGTTGACTACCATGTCGATCTCATGCGCGCCATTTCGAACCGCCTCCTCCGCTTCGAGAACCTTGATGTGCGTTGTGCTGTTGCCGTGCGGGAAGCCTACGACGGCACAGATCATGACCCCCGAGTCCTCGAGAACGTTTCGGGCGGCGGCCACGCTGTAGGGCTTCACGCAGGCAGCGGCCACTTTGAGCTTCTTGGCTACCTCGAGACCTGCCGTGATCTCGCCATCTGTCATCGTAGGGTGCAGCAGTGAGTGGTCGATCGATTTGGCAATCTGGGACAGCGTCACTGTGATATGGCCGGATGTTGGCATTGTAAATAGGGCAACGCTTGGTTGCCGAGAGCTATAATTGAAGTGAGTGAGTGAGTGTGAGTGTGTGTGTCAGAAATTAGTTGAGATGCAACGTTGAAGAAAGCGATGATGCTGCCAGCAGTCCTCCAGGAAGGCAAGGCAAGACGTCGTAAGAGAATCGAGGCACGTCCTGGTCAGCTGACGAAACGAAATGGAAACTCTCAAAAGGCCGGGGAGTGGAGACGGTGACATCGAGGTATGATGTAAGTCTTAGCAAGCAGTCCGGCGGTGACAAGGAGGATGCGGGAGATGCGGGGTTTGGAGAGTCATACCTAGGCCCAGACCGAAGTCGTAAGCACAGGTGTTCCTGGCTAACCTTAGTAGAGCCAGCTCGGAACTGTACTTCCCGTATTGGCATCCAAGCTTAGGCAGACGCTCCGTAGTTCGAGCAGGGGCATTGTGGTCTGCCACGCTCCAGATGCTGATGGCGTGGTTCTGTAGGGAGAGAAAGGTCATTCGAGTCCAGAAGGTAACTGACGATGGTCTTCCGATGATGGATGGCTATCATAGGGGGAGACCAAAAGAATGGTAGTATGTCGTTCACGTATTCCAATTCCATATTCCATAGTCCGTAGTTTCTGCACGGCTCTGCGTTCCGTGTGGATACCCGTGACCTTGAGATGTCATACCCATTGTTGCTGCCAATCATACCAGTTTGTCGACGTGCCAAAGTCTAGATTGCCTTCGAGTGCGGCGTCGACAGCTCCTAGATCGAATCTCGGGTCGAAATGCCCAAACACGTCGAGGTCAGGGATTGTATCCAGTAACATGCACTCATTGCCCCCCTCGGTCACGTTTTGCGGGAAGTCCGAGACTCGAATTTCTTCGAGCTGCATCTGGGGTCGCTCTCCCTGCTGAACGGGTTCAGCTTTCTTCGAGATCTCGGCGAATCCGTTCTCTTGCGCGAGCGACGCGACTGTCTTGTCCATCTCGTTGAGAACCTGCTCTGCCATCGCCACGATGGTCTTTGATTTCCAAAACATGTCGTCCATCGACTTCAAGAGTAAAGTATTCTTACGGAACGCCCGCTTGCCGCGATTCCTGAACATGGGAATCTTACTGTGTCGCATTTTCCGATACGAGACGCTAAGGGATAGGGACAGGCCGTACGGAATGAACGGCATGTAAGAAAGCTGCCCGGCAAACTCCTCGCCGATAATGAACGTAATACGGTCTGCCGACACTGTAAAGCGCATAATTAGAACTGATCATCTCGAGCGGTGTGGTCTGTAAGTTTCGGGGAAGAGCAGGAAGGGTCTGATATAGAGAATCCACGATATATTCGTGGCTCAGGAGTGGAGGCCCCTTTATTTGCGCAGGCACTCTGACAGGAGAGGAACGGCTTACACGATCGTCGACAGTTGTTCGCCGGGTTTAGCAGTGCTGATGACGTGACATCGGCCGGCGACTGACTCGACAGAACGGCCACCGAGTGGTAAAATATCTCTAGAGAGGCTTGGTAAGGAACTTAGCATGTTTATTCTCTGTTGTTACTATCTTGCCTATTTCTATGTACCACTTACCGAGACAAGAATTCGATAATCTCGATGCCCCTGTATCCAAAACGAGCTGTTCGAATATCGGCAACTGGATAATGGTGCCGGGCGTATTCTGTCGGTTTCCGGGACGGTACAGATTGATCACCGAATCAAGCAAACTAACGATAACGAGGAGGAGACGGAAGGGAGCCGCCTGGGCCCGAATACAATCGTCCAGGTCCCAGCCCACGTCCCTCTCGTGTATGTTGCAAGCACGGCCGTAAAATGCACTCGTAATACGATCGAGCGCCCAGAGACAGCAAAAGATGGTCCGGATCATGTCTCTTTTCTGATGGCCACGGTCCACCGCCATATGAACGCCAAGAGTGTGCATCTGATGAACAGCACGGCTGTTGAGAAGGGCCGGGATATCCGCTTCTTCGGCGTTTGTGGGTTGCGTGTACAAGGATAAAGCGGCGGACAAACGCGTAAGCCAGACGCGATCTGTCACAATGCCGGCATCCAGGGTGGTGAGGACCGAATTGGAAAGACAAGCGCAGAACTCTTGGCGCGATAGCAGAGGGCCATGGGGACTCACACGCAAGTGTTGCGTGGCTTCCGGATCAGCAGCGGCAGCAAGACTCACGACCTGCTGGACTAGGATCTCCGTTGGCTCGTCCGGGAAGCTACAGATGGAGGGATCCTCGAGTATGGGAAATATGGGGTTCATCTTCTCGAAGTAGATCCGTTTCAGCACCTCATAGTCAGGAGGCGGAGGGCGGCACGGAAGACAGTGGTTCCACAGGTAAGATCTCAGCATATCCTGGACTGCTTGTCTCGACGATGACTGTACACTGGGGATACTCTGAGCCCGATTATTAGGACGAGGAGGCATAGGAGCCTGCCAGATGCCTAGACCGCCGGGTGCCGAGACATCCCGCCGAGAACATAGGTTGGTGGCCTCCATCAGGATCGCCTCTGGGTTTAGGTCGCCCATGAAAGTCGAAGAGTGAGTATCACCGCGCCTGTCTCCATTGTGAAGAGCGGTGGGGACCAGTTGGGCATCCCTGGCCGAGGAGAGGGCAGGCGTTAAGACCTGGGGGCGGCCGTTCTGAGTGCAGGGTGACGGCTGCGATCTCACGGCCCCTGAGGACTTGATGGGGGATCCGGCAGCGGCAGCAGCAGCAGCAGCAGCGGTGGGATCTCTGTGCATGTCTTGCTCCGCGTGCACACATCGCTTCTTCCGGCGACGACATTTTTCGCAGGCCTGGGCGACTTGTTTGCGTTTGAGCGGCAAGCCGGTCGTATCGGACTCCACGAACTTGACCATGACTTGGCCGCGAAGGATTACGAGAGACGTATTAAGGTCAAGCGGTGGCAACCAAATTGGCCATCTCCGCCTTCTTTTGAGCTTAGGACGATTCTGTCAACGAGGATATGGATTTGGACCTGGGTAAACAAGCACGCCCGACGGTCCTGCTTGCCGTGTTTATTCGTGCACTTTGCCTGTGGCCTGCCTCTGCAACTCCGACCGGGGGCTGGCGGAGAGCCCCGAAAGGGTTAGTCCGCCCAAAAGGAACCCCAGGGGACCTGCGGCCTGTGTGTTTATGTCAGCGTGTCTTAGTCAGCGCCGGCCCGACTGGGGATGTTTCGACTTACAAGAACGCATCTCCGACATCATGCTTACGACGACGATGATACTACTGTACATCACACCTTCTCACCTCTTCCCCCGCTCGGCGTGTGCCACCTCCTTTAGCACGGTCGTAAGTCTCCAACTAGCCTTCCAATTTAGGTGATACATAGTCGCACGGGATGGCATCATGTCGCCAGCCTTTGTCCAGTTCATTGTTCTACTTCGCACCCGGATCACCCGCCCTCCGTCCGAGAGTCGCTCCCGACTTTCTTGATGATCCCGTTATAATAAAGGAACATCCATCTTCACCTCTGGGCATCCACCTGTGATCAGTACTAGTGAGATGAACTCGTGAACTCGCGATAGACGAAGACCTAGAAGACTTGAAAGTTGATACTCACTGAGACTTGATCACGACATGGACCTCCTCGTTAGACCATCTCGAAGACTGGTAGTACCCAATATCGCCGTCTTGCGCTTTTATAAGACATTTGCCGCGACAGCAAGATCGGGACGCGCTATATCTATGAGATATGCTTCCACAGCAGCCCAGACGAAACGAGAAGGCGATATCTCAGACACCTTCGTGTCCCTATCAGGCAAAAGTCGACCGCCTCTCCCCGACCGTTTCTTGCATCTCAAAAGGTCTTTGATAGCTGGGCACGAAGATCGGGTCATACAAAGCTGGCGGAGACTACTTTCTCGGCTTGATGAGGAAAACAGCATCATCGAAAAAGAAAAAGCCAATATCATCCCGAGCCTAGACTTTGCAAATCTTGAAGAAGATCTTACACGGTTGGATTCCGAGATCAAAAAGAGGGGCTTGGCTGTTATCAGGGGCGTGATACCCGAGGAGGAAGCGCGCGCATACAAGACCGAAATCGAAGAGTATGTTAGACAAAACCCGTCAACAAGAGGCAAGTTGTACTACCAACCACCCATACTCTCTCAACAACCGGTCTCCTGACTGTTATCACAGCTTTCCCGCAGGACAACCCCCAAGTATATGAGCTATACTGGTCGAAACCCCAAATTCGGGCACGGGCGCATCCGAATCTTTTGACGGTGCAGTCAAAGTTTATGAAGTTTTGGCACGCGAGTCCAGAAAGCGCCATCTCCTTATCACAGCCTCTGACATACGCCGACCGTCTACGCATCAGGCAGCCAGGAGATGCGACCTTTGCTCTGGGTCCACATGTGGATGGCGGCAGCGTTGAACGGTGGGAGAAGAATGGCTATGGGGTTGGCGGTGTCTACAACAAGATCTTTGAGGGATCATGGGAGGAATATGACCCGTGGGATGCAAGCACCAGAGTCCGCGCTGTGATGGACAACTACAACGGACTTGGTGCCTGTTCGATGTTTCGGATGTTCCAGGGATGGCTGAGCATGAGTCGTACAAGGGCTTTTGAGGGCACGCTGCTGGTGAACCCGCTGCTTCAGCTCTCAACCGCATACTATCTCCTGCGCCCGTTCTTCAGGCCTATTCAAGCATCCGACGAGGTTGACACGGCCGAGTATTTGGCCGTTGATAACTGGGTATTTGCGGGTTCCGAGCTGACGAGCGAGTTGCAAGGGGCGACGCCTGGTCACGGACAAGAGCTGAATACGGAACTTCATCCCCATCTCGAACTTGACACATGTATGGTCCATATGCCCCAGGTTAAACCGGGGGACTTTGTAGTCTGGCATTGTGATAGTATGTACGCCCTTGCTGTTCATCCGGATGATATGATGCTAATAAGGACCTCTCCCATCTTAGCTATTCATGCCGTCGATAAGCTACATGAAGGCCAGTCGGACTCGAGCGTGCTATACATTCCAATATGCCCCGTAACCGAGCAGAATGCCAAATATCTATGGCGCCAAAAACAGGCGTTTCTGGCCGGAACGCCAGGACCGGACTTTCCGGGTGGCCAGGGCGAATCGAAGCATGTCAATCGACCCAAAATGACCTACCTTCGAGAGCATGCGGATGCTGACGGTTTGCGTGCATTTGGTTTTAAGAGACTTATCGCGAGAGGTTTAGACGGTGCTGGGGCCAAAAAAGTGATAAGCAGAGCGAACAGAATATTAGGACTTTGATCGAGTTGTTACGAGTAACCATTCGAACTTATCAACGATCATCACTCTGTCTTCTGACTGGCGACAGGGCATGCGCTCGTGAAGGTGTCAAAGGTGTGTAGCTGTTACCTCTCCGGATAACGAAGGCGCATTCACATTCTTCCCTCGACAGCAATCCAAAGACAAACAAGAAAAAAAAAGAAGCTAGAGAAACTAGAGAGCTGTGCTTGTCCCGAGATAGTTTAGCCAGTTTTGATATTCACACAAAATGCCACCAAAAAAAGAACCGAAAAAAGAATCTCTCGATCGGGGAATCGAACCCCGGCCACCTGCGAATTGCCGGGACAACTGAATGGACGAATCCAATCGTGTTTGACCTTTGATGACAAGCAGGTATCCTGACCACTAGACCAATCGAGATGTCTTTCGGCCGCTCTAATCATGTTTATAATGCAACGACGTTAGCAATGGAGCACTGCATCTGCAACGTCACAATGCAGGCACGAGATCGGATCCCTTATCTCGAATCGGTAGGTAGAAATTAATCACGGAATGGGAATGGGAATACCATCTTGAATTCTTCAATCTGTTTCTGTGCGTTTAACGAGTTCGCTTTGGGAAGACGGGATGCGCTGTGTAAGTCGCACGATTTTCGGTTTCCCTGGTCAGGGTTACGGTTACATTCTTCATCGGTCAAGTGAGCTGCCCCCGTGTGCAACCCGCTGTCGAGTCTGACATGATTTGACCAATCGTGCCGTCGGTCGTGGGATTATTCTCACTGCACCGAATTTCCGAGTTGCGGGTTGTTAATTTACTCCAATTAGTCGAGAGGGTTGATATATTGGAATTTTCCGATGGCGAACTGATAAGATTTCGACACTGATCCCATCGCACGATATTATTTGTTTTGCGCGGAGACATGCTTCCGCTTGTCTTGTCTTTTCTGCTGACCTTGACCTTTGTGAGTCATGACAGCAGAAGGTGAAGAGTCAAGAGTGGCTTGAAGGCGTGCATGACTGTTCTGACACAGGGTTCCCGGAACTCGCCTCAGCCGCACGAAGCATGAAGAATGATACATAGACGGAAGAAGGAAAAACACAGGGTTGTGTCGTGGAACACTGTGCAGAAGAAAGCCGAGACTGATGATATGCAGATATGGGTGCGATAACTGTTGAGCGAGAGCACTTTATTCTTCACCAATCGAAGCACGCTCTGGTGTTATCCCCAAATCACAGATCATGCTGTCAGAAAATCCCTATCATATTGGGTCATGCCTGTGGGTGTCGACCGAAACCTTTCACTATCCTCAATGCATAAGAAATGGGAATCGACGGTGACACGGCGCGGATTGTATGGGAAGCGAGGAATGAGACGGGTGAGGAACGTCTCGGTGCGTGGACACACAACCGGATGAGGCGGACGGGTTGTTTGCTCGTTTGGGCAACGTAACAGCCTCAAATCAGCATGCCTTACTATCTTTCCTGCCCCGAACCGCCCAAAGACGCCATGCCAGATCATATCAGATCAGGTACCCAATTGTCTAGACGATGGCCAGATATAAACGGCGTCGGCGGCGTTCTCGGTGTCTGTTTGACATGATCATGATTTTTCTTTTTCCACTGTTGCATTCGTTGATATGCGGGTCGAAGCAAAAAGTGCGTTATGATGAAAAGAGACTGTTTCGTGATTCAGCATGGGCACCCTTACGAAAATCCCTTCGGTTGGTCTTCACGTACTTTATGAGCCGGAGCAGAATGGCGCTGCAATCATCGAGTAGGTAATCCTTTATCAAGATGCGATATCAAAAGAGCACGTTCTTATCTTCCCATATAGCGTGGTCTTCGTCCACGGGTTCGGAGGACATCCGATGAGAAGTTGGCAATCCGAGAAACAGCCAACGTCAACCAGAACGAGAACAAATACGCATGTGACAAATGGACCACTGAAGCTTCTACCGAGAAAAACAAGATCCCTAGACAGCTTGCATCAGTCGAAATCGAATGCCTCCTCTCCGCCATTCTGGCCTCGGGATCTATTGCCCAAGTCCTGCCCTGAGGCCCGTATCATGACCTGGGGATACCGTAGTCTTCACAGTGGAAATATACCCGTTCCTGTTCAGCCAGATCTGTTCTCCCACGTGAACGCCCTCCTGCGTGATCTGGTGAGCTTGCGACAAGGTACCGGTGCGCAGCAAAGGCCCCTGATATTCATTGCGCATTCCCTGGGAGGCGTCCTCGTGAAGGAGGTAAGCTGGTGTTTCGTATATGAGACCAAATGAAAACATGCTTATCGTTGCATTATAGGCGTTGTGCCAAGCCCATTTCAGCGAGATGAGGAACGAGAATTCCATCCTGCGCTCTACATCCGCCGTCGTTTTCTTCGGCTGTCCACACCGGACCGTGGAGCGAGAACCGGTGAGAGATGCAGTCGTGTCCATGGCCGAAGCGACTGTGGACATCAAGACAGAGAGACCGATACTGTTTGCTCTGTGTGGCGTGAACAACCCCAGATGGGGTGAAGCCCAGAGATCCTTTATCCAGTTGTGGCACCATTTCAACTTTGTGGTCAAGACCTACCAGGAAACAGACAATAACAAGTCCACCGTGGGTTCTACTGTTTCATGTACCGATTTCTGCTTGGTAGCGAACTCATTTCTTCTGCATAGAACAAACACGCCCGGTTGGGCGAGCTCGGCAATGCGAGGGAAAATGCAGAGACTTTGCCTGCGGACCATCGCACGATGTGCCAATTCAAGTCAACAAGCGATGCTGGATTCCGATCATTGGAGAAGATCCTGCAAGGAATTGTGCGAGACGAACAGGCCAAGGTACACTACTTCAGTGTTACACCTTTGTCAAAATAGGAGGCTGACGAGATAGAATAGCATCGAGGTCTTACCGCAGGAGAGAAATGTAAGTAAAGCCAGATGCATATCCTCGGTCCTCCTATTCAGACTTGAGCTAATAGTAGAGGGATATTAGACTGTCTGGAGCGTCTCATCGGAGACACAGACTGTAACCCCCCATCTGCGAGAAGAGCGAGCCCCCAAGTGACATGCAGGCAAGTATGTAACACCAAGGAGTTCTCTAATTGGTATCGTCGCCAAGGGGGCAGCAACAAGCGCATACTCTGGTTAACAGGGGGATCGGGTTCGGGAAAGTCCACCCAATTGCGGCATCTCTGGTCCCGATTGAAAACGCAATGGGAGCCAACCACGGCGTCCATTATATACTGCACAGCGGAGAGCCAGCAAAGTCTCGACCGTGCTTTCATGTCGGTGTCGAAGACCGGCAGTATGCGAGCTGCCACGACCATCCGTTCCCTTCTCTCTCAGCTCTTTGCACAAGACCTAAAGCTTCGCCGAAGTCTTTCGTTGTGCGAGGGCTGCATCAATGATGCTGACTTGATCCAGTTCTTTCTCGACGAGTACATCACAGAAAAGATCCACACATTAAGAAAAAGGACGTTCATCCTGGTCGATGCACAGGACACTTGCGACGACGTGTATATCCGTGAACTCATGTATTGCCTAGATCAAATGGCCCGGAACTCGGATTTCAGTGTGTGCCTTGCCAGCCGACCCGTCACTGTCCCTACGCCTGTTGATCTATTCCAGGTAGAACTTGAGCATCATAATTTGGAAGATATCGTAAGTTGGGTACAGGCTCATCTGAGGGCTACCTGGGAGGAACGGTCCGTTATAGTGAAAAAGGTCGCCGAAAAAGCCCGGGGGAGATTTCTATGGGCTCAGGTTGCCACGAATCTTCTTAACGGGGTCATCGACGGTGGGGGAGCCCAGGACCTCGTTGACCAGGTGCTAGGAGAGCTTCCCGTAGATCTATTTGATCTATACGAGTGGATCATAGGAACCCTGTCATCCAAAGAAAAGGCCGAGGCCACAGTAATCATGCGATGGGTCATCCTATCAGCAGAGCCGATGACTCTGAATGATCTATGCAGAGCGGTTCGTTTAGGCCGCACGCATTTCCTGGTCTGCTCTGATCCGATCGCAGCACTGGATGTAGGATCGCCTTGGTCAATGCAAGATCTGCAGAGGAAGGGCAAGCACTTCGATACACCGTCTCGATTTTACGAATGGGTTCGTGCCCGAACAGGTGGCCTCCTGGAGGCTCGGGCGACAGACAGCGAGAGTAAAGCGCAGAAGTCGCTCGGCCTTCGATATGTGCATCCCATACACCCATCTGTCAAATCGTTCTTCATGTCAGGCAAGGGCTTCGCGACGCTGGCTGCAGGACGAGCAACAACGACACCACGGAATTGCGAAGCAGTTGACTTTTGTCACTATAGTCTTCTCCGTACAATCCTGATATACTTGAATACGTCCGATCCACTGCCGCTTGTGAGGGGACAATGTCCATCATTGGAGAAGGAGACGTCACCAAAAAGGCCGAAGGACATGGATCATGACCGTGTCGCCATTTCATCGTACCCATTCTTACGATACGCGGCCGACCACCTGCTCTATCACCTACTCTCGCCTCGACCATTGCGATACTTCCTACCTCAGCAGGCAATATTCGCCATGTTCACATCGCATGACTGTCGCATTTGGCGGCGGTGGACGGCACTTCTGGGCAAGACTGAAGCATCTGCAATCATGACCAGATGCAAGTCGGCCGAAGAGCTCCTGCGACCTGAGTACGGGGCATCATTCCGCCTGGAGCGGGTGTTTCGCGCAGTCGACAGGATAGCGACTGGCGACCGTTGGTTCTCCATTCCCAAAAACCCGAACCTCTCCATACCGATACCAGGCATGTCAAATGGAAAGGGAGAGTCTCGAAAGGCATTGGAATCATGCTCAAACCCGCCATCACTGCGGCAAGAACGCAGGCCACGAGCAGTACGGTCCAGGGGAGCTGTGATTGCGACATGGAAAGGATAGGCAATCCGTATCCATAAAGGAGCGGCATTAAATCGCAGGTACGGAATAAGATAACCGAATATTAGGCATGGTTTACCTACCCCTATGTACGGATTATCCGTATTATTATTTATCATGAGTGTTCCCGTATTTCCCGTATTTAAAAGAAGGAGGTGGTTTGGTTTGAGATCCCAGATCCGAATCCGATGGGCAAAACCATGGCGGCGGACGTTAGCACTATCATGCTAGCTTAATAAGCTAAGCGGTTTGCGATCATGGCACTAGCCCCGATACGCACTAGCGCAGCGTAACGTTGGCGGCTATCCGTGGACCGAAACTCGAACGCCCCTCGGAAGCTACACTGCGGCACTGCCTCCCTGCCTGAGGTCCACTGAAGCAACAGGTTATTACAGTGGAGATCTAGGTGCCTGAGCAGGTACCTGAGCAGATACCCTAGCGTAACCCCCAACCTATGGATGTATTTCTGCGTAAATAAATACTTTGCCATGACTCGAACATTGTGTCATAAACAGCGCGTATCGCGTAAGTCTTCCGTACTTCGCAAGTACCCGGGTACCTGCACTAGATAAATGCTCCGGAGTCTCGACGATCAGCTTAACCTCCTGCGCATTTCCCCAAAAATCACAACCACCTCAAGACTCCACAACCTCATGCAGACGCACTCAATCTTCCGCTTATACAACTGATTTGTACATACCTACGCCGTGCTCTCCTAACAATTTGCTTGGCCTATTGCATGCGCGCCCAGAGCCCACACGACACATTCTTTGTACACTATAAAACCCCTTGTACTATTTTCTTTTACATGTAAACGTGGTGACACTGTTGTGCCTACCAGGCCGCCAGCCCCGTCGAAATACGACCATATCAGCTACTAAGACACCCCGCGCCCCGTCGCGCATGCTCTTTTACTATGGACGAAGACGAAAACCATGGCCAAGGCCAGAATAGTCGAACCGAGCCAAACCAGAAGTCCCTCCAGCCCCTGACCCTGCGAATCCCCTCATTCAATGACACCAGCAGCTTCGTCGAGACGACCAGACTGGAACCGGAGGATGACCAGGACCTTCTGGATTCCATGACCGAAGAGCAGCATGTCCGAGCTCATCTACAGGATGTCGAGTCGAGCTTCGTTGCGCCCTCTTCGCCCACCATCCAGGTCACGGGGCCTGATGCCGGTGTCGATGATACCTACCTCTTCGATGCCGCCAGAAATCGCTCTCTCAAGCAGCGACAGCTAAAGCAAGCGACAGCGGAGGAAAAAGAAAAAGAAAAGGGAAAAAACGGGGAAGATCAACGGCAACATTCCGATGAACCATCTGTTCCCGCATCGACGACTCCCGATCTACCAGATACGAACCGACAGACAGCCCGGAAAGTCTCCTTGGCCGCATCTACAGGATCCATTGAACCCCAAGCTGCCGCCGCTTCTCACGCTGCGCCTGATTCCACGGCGGCTCAAACTGCGCAGCCAGATAATTCGCTACTATCCGAGCCTCGGTCCGACTGTACCATCGAGGACGAAGCAGATGCTACCAACTCCACTAATGCCTCATTCGCTGCCGAGAACCTATCCTCGCCGACCGCTGCTGCAGCCGCCCGAGCTGTATCTAGAGCTACCTCTGTCGCGACCGATACGACAATTCATGATTTATCAGGCGATCGTCAAAACGGTGCTGCACTGGGCCAAGACAGCTCCAATTTGGAGGATTCTCGCGATGAAGATGATGGTGTGTCTTCTTCATCAGTCGATGCTCCCAATCCAGACCACAGCAGTTCCGACATAAATAACAGTTTAGATGCCGGAGCTGCCTTGGGCAATGATTCCAAGCTCTCACACGGTCCACGGTTTCTGCACAGTAGGAATGGCAGTCACCGCTCGGCGTCCTCTTTTTTCACTACTAGTGATGATGTGGAAAGTGACGTTACCGTTGGTATGGGCGCTGATTACGCTCTCCATTCTGGCGGAGCTGCCCCTGCTTTTGGCCTTACTCGCGCCGCCAGTCGGGAGCTCTCTCGATCCATGAGCATGGGGAGCATGGCCTCTGGTTTGGACGATAGTCTGGATTCCATTCGACAAGGGCCGCTTGAGCCCTTGGAAGAAGTAGAAAGCCCTGTACAGGAACATCCGGCCGATGTGCTCTCTACGCCAAAGGCCAAGATGGGCGCCCTGAACACGCCCACAGATACGGCTATTTCACGCCATGTTCGCAACGTCGAGGTGCCCGAGTCCATGGCTCAAGAATACACCAAGAACAGCATGGCTGTACCGTTACCCCCGTTTCCTAAACCCACCGACTTTACACCGCCGCTTAGTACCGCTGCGCGGGCTGGTAGGAGCATGACCTTGAAAGAACAGTCTAGTACCATCGACCGACTTTCCAAAGAGAACTTTGCTCTTAAACTCAAGATCATGTTTCTTTCTGACCGATTGGACAAACTTTCCGAAGAGGGTATTAAGGAGATGATCTCGGAGACCGTCGAATTGAAGACCACGTTAGCGGTCCTGCAGAGGGACAATAAAGTACTAAGGCGCCGAGCCAAGGACCTTGAGAAGAAGCTCCGCGACGGCGAAGGGCGCCCCAGCACCGCCCGAAGCGGATTCTCATCGGAGGGGCGAGTGACGCCGACATCTGAATCGGGTGCGCAGACCAATGATGAGGAGTTGATCCTGCTGCGTGAGCAACTTGACGAATACGCTAGAGAGATCGAGCGGCTCAGGTCGGACAATATGGCCGGTGAAATAGAAAAACGAAAGCTGATGGAGACGGTCAAGACAATGGGTGACAGGGCTACGGAGCGCGTTGGGGATGGCCAAGGACGCCAGGAAGAGGTAGACGTCTGGAAAGATCTCTTTGAACAAGAGACGGCACGCCGTGAACATGCGGATGAGGACAACCGTGCGTTGCGAGAAGAGATATTCCAACTGCGACAGGAGTCAACTGGGTCTGTGCCAATGGGTGGAGGCATGATGCACCATTCAACTAACAGTTATAGCCATACCAGAAAACCACGGCCGAGCTCACCTTCGCGGTCGCGTCCACTTTCCGGGCTATCGGGCGAAGTCGATCAAACCAATACCCTGAGTCAGTCTTCGACACTGGTAGAGGAGCTTCGACGAGAGACCGAAAAGCTAAGGCATGAAAATGCCGAGTTGCGCAGAGAAGTAGGCGCACAGACGTCGATGCTTACCTCTCGGCACCGCGAGAAAGAGAGACTCTATCAAGAAATTGAAGACCTCAAGCTAGCCCAGCTGGCCTCGCGACGCAGTGGAACAGCATCCTCGACCCTCGATAGCTTCTTGGATCGATCCGCATCTCGCGTTGGCGCGAACGATCGCCCGATTTCACGTGGCAGTGGCCGATCCCGTTTAACCATGCCTGTGGAGGAGGATCCGGAGCGAGAAGAATTGGAAAATAAGATAGCAGAGCAGAGAGATAAAATCAACGAGCTGAAGTTCAAAAATCAAGAATTTCAGAGGGAGGTCGACACCTGTGTAGCAGAATTGGAAGATGCGATTGAGGGCAGACGACAAGCCGAAGAGAGCTATGCTGCTATCCAGGATGATCTAGAGAATACGATGAATGATCTGATTACCATTCAGGCCGAACGAGACGAAGCTCTTCAGGACCAGGCAACCTGGGAGAGCAAATTCGCCGACCTACAGGAAGAAGCTCAGGAGCTCATTAATGAGCTGGAGGCGGAAGCCGATGAGCACACGCATGAGATTCATCGTTTGCAATTGGATCTCCAGGATCGTTCAGAGAATTTCGAAGCCCTCCAGGAGGAGATGCGCCGGATGACAGAGTCACTCATTAGGCTTGAAGATGACCAGGTAAAAACACAGAAGCGCATTGAGCAGCTCGAGCAGGAACTGGCCGACTCGAGCAAGGAACTCGAAGACCTGGAAGCTCAACTTCTGGAAGCCAATGAAAAGGCTCAGCGACTAGGCGTACAACAGGAGTCCAGTCAGGGTGAGATTGCCTTCTTACGCGAGGAGCAAGAAGGCGACAAGATTCGTATTGGTGACCTTGAGGCTGCCGTAGCGAATGCTGAACAGATCATTGCCGACGAGCGCGAGCACTCGAAGGATCTCGATCAACGACTCATCGATGAGCGCAAGCAACGCGAGTTGGTTGCTACCCGTGAAAAAGAAGAGGTTCAGCAGATTCTCAACGATCTGAACCGCGAAGCTGCTGCGGCCAAAGAAGAGGCTAGGCTCCTCCGAAAGAGTCTCGGCAACCGCGAAGTAGAGGCAACGCAGTGGAAGGAAAGACTCATGGAGCTCGAGAATAACCTACGCGAGGCTCTGGGAGACTTGAACGGCACTCGGTCCAGTCTACTGCAGGTGAGTTTCTTTACCGTAATTCCCCCCTTTTTGAATAGAGACATAGCTGACTGGTTTATTAGTCCATTTCCGCGCTTCAACGCGAACTTGAGACAACTGTCCGTGAGCTGGACATTGCCAAGAACTCCCTCCTTGAAAAAGAGCGTATGATCAAGCAGCGCGATACCTTGTTGGAGACTCATGCGCTCGAATCTCGGAAGCTTGGAGACCTCCTCGATAAGGAGCGCCAGGCCCACCGTATCACCAAGAGCCAATTCGAGACATTTGAACGCACTCACCAGCATGTATCGCGGACGGTCACCAGCCAAGATTCTCGTATTGTCGAGCTTGAGACCACACGGGCATCGGATAAAAGGAAAATCGCGCAACTGGAAGCCACTTTTAAGGAACAGCTTTCTGAACGTAACAACCTACTCTTGGTGATGTGGACACGCCTTTCTACCCTATGCGGCTCGGATTGGGCTCACGACAACAGCTTGATTAACGGTCGGGCACTACCGTCCCTGGAGTCGATATCAACGATGCTTCCAGGGTTCAGTAAAAACCTAATGGCGGCCGTCAACATGATTGAACATGTGATGGACGACTTTCAATCTCGCATCAAGTCCGTAGAACGAGACCTTTGGAAGGAATACCAGGCGCTCGAGAACGGCCTAGATAACCGTACCAAGAAACTAGAGCGGCTTGAGGCTCTTGTACGAGCTGGTGTTGCATCTGGTGGTCTCGACGCCCAGGCTCGGTTGACACAGCTAGAGGCATCGTATCGAGCCCTTAAAATCGAGAACGCATCGCTTCAGCGAGCCCGCGAGACTCGCAATCGGGGCCCTGGTCTTTCTAAGATAAGTAATCGGGGCTCAAGAGAAGAATTAATCGAAACAGGAAGTCCATCTCCATCGATCCCTACTGGGCCCGGACCCGGACCTTACGGCAGGGAATCAAGACTCCCTCGCAGCGTGACTACCCATCTCGATACAACATCCACAACCAGCAAAAGCACGACGGGTAACCCGAACCGCAACTCAACATCGAGCACTGGGGCCGTCGATCTCGGACGTGGAGCCTCTCCCCACGGCGAGCCTATTACCATGAGAGGCGATCAGCAATGGTTTCTCCGGCTGCGCGAACTCGAATCCAAGCTCCAAGAGGAGAGAGAGGGCAGATATATGGACCGGGCAGCCGCACGGCAAAGAATACAAGACAGCGAGCGGCAGAACAGTGAGCTGGCCGCGGAGCTGATTCGTGCCAAGAGGAAGGCGGAATAGAAAGCCCCGTTGGGGATGCGACGCCTTAAGCACGCTTGGAAGTGGATTAGGCGAGAATGCGAGATGAATAGGTAGTAATAGTTATCACACACAGTTACGGCGGTGTTTAACGGCGTAAGGTGAGGGGACAGACACATTGGTCTTTCGATATGCATGAAGCCATCAATGGGCAAGCGGCGTCTTCTTCTTTCGGTAGTTCACTTGTTCTATGACGGCGTCCTGGTCATGGGGGAGACTTCTGTATGGCGTATCATAAGATGACGAGGGGAATATACATATATAGGTAGGTAGGCAGCTGCCGGTGGGGATGCATATATACATACATACAGATCTTTAACGGGTGTACGGGGTAGAGCCGGTGTATAGGTGCTTCTCCTTTATGGGGGATGGCAGTTTTGGTATTCGGGTCTATCTATATAGATAGCTTAGGTACTTAATATTGCTGCATGCCTTTGCTGGATACATGTTGCTTCTTATGAATATAGTCAAGAGCCTGTTAAGGAGACTTTTGATTGTTATGTTGGTGATCGGTATTACATTTCTTGCACACACTCGTAGTATTTAGGTGATTGACTGGGAGATGCGCAGTAGTGTTATCTGTTGAGTATGATATGCGCGGCTGCCGTCTCCTCAATAAATGCCGACTATTCGCCTACAAACGAAAGCTTGTCTGTCACGAGTGATCTTTGCAGTCTTGTCTTGACCTGTGAGTGGTGGCTTAACGGTATCACGGGTCGTCTCTAGGGTTACATTCCAGGCACGTAATATTCCGTAGTGAACGGCAGGTTTTCATTCGTCTGGAGTTGCGGCTTAGCTATGCTGTTGTGTAACTGGCGTGACTACCTAGACTTGATTAAGCATTCCCTCTCTCGCCTTTTTTTCTTATGGTCGTAGGTGAGGAGAAGATTGTGTTCTTGTACGAAGTAGTTATGTAGTGATGCGGTTGCGCGAATAAGTTGGTTATGTACCACTTAATCCGTACGTCTTGGTCTTTGGTTATACGCAGGTGTTGACGACGACGACGTCTATACACGTCGATCGTCATGCGTAATTTCCTCTTCGAGATAGCTAGGCAGGGCTGTGTCATGGGGTTGCGTACGGGATCTGTATTCCGTAGGTATGTGAACATTTAGCTTAGATGGAGAATTCGGCGATGGAACGTCAGAGAGAGCAGGGGTTTCTTGTATGTTTGGATTCCGCAGTGTCAGTGTAAGAGGTTTCGTCAACAGTCGTAGGCAAGGAGAGTTGCCTGGTATTGAGATGTGATAGTATTCTTGATATCTAGGTACTCTACGAGTATTTCGACTGTGAACTGCTTCGAACTGTCGTGATCATAAGTGGTTAGAAGCCATTCATAACATTTTGTACAAACTCCATGTTCGTCTTCCAGACGGAAATATGATCGAAGTTGAAGTTTATAAGGGTCCAAGCAGCGCGCACCTTTCTCCTTCTATTCACCTACCTATGATAATATACGGAATATGGCCCATGGGGTTATCTCAAGCATTCAAGGGCGGCATGTGTAGGTCGCGGACGAGATCATCCAGGACAGCCAGGCGTGCTGACTGCGCCTCCTTTGGGGGCCAAGAGATAAGCAGCACTTGTCTGCCTGACGGAGACCTCTCTGACTTCTGGTTCCGGTTGGATTAACGTGCTTACCACCTATAATAAAAGCTTGGACATCTTTCCTTGTCAAAACGGTAACGTCCTACACTTGGATTCAGAGAGTGAGAGTCGATATGACGTTAGTTGGATGGTGGATGTATAGTCAAGCTTGTTGATCTCATCGTTTTGTCTTATACGCTCGGACTCGGGCCCCCGCCGACGAGATGGATACCAACCCGTTCCGTAACGGAAAACAGCGTCAGGTAGAGTCTGATTTTACTGGGGCGATCGGGCCTCCGGTCCCAAGCCGACAGCTAGGAGGAAGTTCTCGCCCGAATTTCATGCGAGGCAGCAATGACCCTGGTCAGGCCGGATGGCACGACCAGTATCAGGCGGCCGCCTCATTCGATGACCATGCCGTACTCGATTTCTGTTCACCCGGTCAGATCGCACCGCATTACCAGTACTACGGTGATTTCGAGCCTTTGCTCCCTCTCAATGCCGGCATCATACACAAGAATGTCGAAGACTTGCAGCTATTCAGAGACACACTGGTGCCTAGCCCAGCCCCCTACTCAACCTGCTCTCCACCAGCATCAACTACGTCGCGCGACTCATCGGTGTGTTCGACTTCGTCGATAGAGCCTGACATCTCCTCTGTACCCTGGGGTTCGAGTCGGCAAAACTCGACTTTACGAGCAGACGCGTCTGGTCCTTCCTCTTCTCAACAAAGGTCATCTTCTCACCACAGCACTCCGGAAGTCAACGCCGTAAAGCACATGTCACTTACCTGTCTCTGGGGTGCAAGCAATAAATCATGCAAAGGCGCAAAATTCGAAACAAGGGAAGAACTCAACCGACATGTCAAGATGGAACACTTACTGGAGTGCCCCGAAAAAGGGTGTACAGAGACCGCATTTGAAATCCGCGATCTTCTGGACCGCCATATGAAGCTGGGTCATTGCGCAGGTACCGAACCAACTTCACAGGCTACAAAGGCGCTGGAGGCCGGCCTTGGACCTCCGCGCAAGGTGCCGGGCACTGTGACCTCAGCGGAACAGGCAGTTGCGAGCGGACAGAATGATCCTAGGGAGAGACATCTTAAGCGAGAGATGTCTATTGGGATTTACAAAAAACGGTGTCGTGAGCAGCTCAAGACCGCCGTGGAGAAGCGGATACGACGAGCGAATGGTATGTAAGCCCCCATGAACTGATTCACTCGGCAGCAAGAAAAACAAAACTGACCACAAGAAGGAACCTCAAGGAGTGCGGATAGCCCTGGCGCCGCTAGAAATCGCAACTCGATCCTTGAATCAGCTGGGTTCCCGCTTGTTTGGGAGCATGGCGTGCTTCCCTTCCTGATCGAATTCATGCCTAAATGGTGTGGACCTGGTCATACAATCAGCGTAATTCGCGGGAAGACACCAAATACGCGGCGAATCTGCATCGTGACGAAACACAAGGTAACGAGGGCCCGGAAAATGATCATTGTGGGCCATGTCCTGGATCTGCTCCCTGAGGCGCATCGAAATATGGTCACCTTCCTCTTTTCAACAGGCAAAGTGAATCGACTCGTGTGGGCACGAGGCCTTGGTAGGGAGATGCCTGACGAGGTATGCGATCCTCGAAATCCCTTCGCGTATGCCAATCCGTGCATGGGCGATAGTATTGGCCTGTCTCTTGAAGACGGGGAAGAAGTCACCGCAACACTGGGACCATGCTTGACGACCGAGAACGGCAGTTACTGGCTTGCTTCATTCCATCCATTTGAAAATGTGAAGTGGTGGACAACTTCTGTTCATGTAGAACATCCCTCGCCCCAGGATCGTGCGCAGTGTACGCAGGAAAGCCACGATGCGCTGAATGATAGAAGCTTCAAATTGGGCGAGCTGACCGCGGCCTCAGGCTTCGACCTGAACACAACGCGAATCACACATCATCCTTACTGGGACGACTATGACAGGGAGTTGCCCCTTGTTGTCACTGATTGGGTCCTCATCTCAACTGGTATCCAACAAGCGAACCTACTCCGAAAATTCCCCAACGCGGCGCAACGGTGTGGGAGCCTAGTGACATCCACGACTTGGGCAACACAAGGCGCCAACGTAATCTCGACAGGGAGAACCTCAGGGGCACAGAAGGGACAGGTCTGTGAAATTCCGGCCTACGTCGACGGGACGGCAAATGGCACAGGAAAGGCTACCAGAGAGTGGTTCGTTGAAGAACCATATTCCTCCGACGATGAGGATGCATGGATACGAGGTGGCATCGGCGTTGAGGGTGACAGTGGCGCTGCCATCGTGGATAGCGACACAAACACCCTGGTTGGACAACTCTGGGGGAGAAACGCGTACTGGGGCCCAGGCCCTCGAATTACGTACTTCACGCCGATTTTCGATTTACTCGACGATGTCCAGGAAAGATGCAATATGCCGTCTCGTCCTAGATTGCCTCAGTATAGAGATAGAGTGGATCGCTGGCCAGTCTATCCCATTTGCAGAGAATGCTTTGACCTTCAAGAATACCGGGACAGTCGGCGATCGTCGAGAGTATCGATGGCTTCCTTGATTGGCGCGCATGAAGGACGGGGCGAACACGACAACGATCTCACATCGGTCTCGGATTTGGCGACTCCGCAGAATCATGCTGGTCCAGAGGATCCGGGCACATTTTCCAGCGGTTTCAGCGCTTATTCGCCACAGCCCATACAGACATTTTATCACCTCTCCCAGGCGGCATCGCCAAGCGTGGCGGAGATCCGAAGTCCATACCCACAGGCTCTGAACGAAGAAGATCTGTACGAAACAAATTGCCCACAGCCGAGCAAAGCTTCATTAGGCAAGCGACCGTCGCTTATCTCGACACAAGAGGAGAGCACCGCGAGACAGGAAAACAAGCGGAGAAGGTTTGATACATTCAATGCCCTCATGTGAACGAATAACGAAGCCTTCATCGTAGCATCGTGGGATAGCAAGATCTTATAACCGGTCTCTTGTTTCGCTCAATTTGCTTACATTTCATAAAATCAACCCGGGAACCCTCCTCGAGACATCTTCTTGGCACGTTGGTCACGACGGTTATGATTTGCTCTCGAACCCTTGTTCGCTTCTTTGCGTCTTCTGGCCTCTTCGGTTTCTTTATCGCCCGTAGGACCGGCGACGTTTCCTCCACCCCCACGGCCGCGGCCACGGCCTCTTCCTCCTCCCCTACCCCTGCCCCGCCCACGATCAGATGATCCATGGGCGCTTGGCTCACCAGAGTAGTCGGCACTCGCGTCGTCAGTGTGGAAGCGGGCCGACGGCGCACGCCAAGATGTCGAGGCCAAGGTAGCCTGGTTACCACTAAAAGTATTGTATTTTGTCTCGAGCTGTTTCAGTTGGTGGGGTGAACGAGTGAGCATGACGGCCCAGCCCTCGATGGCTTCATCTGTCATGCTCGTTTCTTGCTTCAGCTTAGTTCTTGCATCGCTTCTTCTTGTGGCAGCATCTCTATCGAATGACTTCGGATTAGCCTGGTATGCGCGGAATAGCGCTTCTTCAACGGCATCTTTTCGTTTTTGTTCTTCCGTGTCCCCTGGCTGACCATCGTTCATGACGATGCCGGCATCAGCGGCGTCATATGTGTCATCCCGTTCGTCGTCGTCAGCATCAAAGGCTGAAAGTGCTGACAGAATAGCAGCTTTGTTGGGGCCGGTAGAACGGTCATTAAGGATGTTCTCGGTGGTCAACTCAGGGTTCCGCTTCCCAAAGTGAAGTCTTGAAACATCGACACTCAACCGGTCCAACTCATCATCATCGAAGACATTGTGCCGAACGGGAATCTGAGGGGGCGTTGAGCGAGGCGCAATATCGTGACTTTTCCTCCGCGTGCGCTCGGGTGACCTACATCCTAATTAGTGTCCAGACCAAGGATTTGATTGAATTGAGATCAATGCAGGAGAACTCACAGGTTCTTCGTGCGGTCAGCACTAGATAGATGGGGTGGTAGAGAATCTTCAAGCAAATGTGCAACCACTTGTTCCGTGTCGTCACCGTATTCATCAAGGAGCTGCGAGACAAATCCAGACCCTAGGTCAGGAAATAGATCCTGGATTTGCGATATTTGACTCATTCGATGCACCCGCATCTTGGCTGGCGGCCCAGGTTCATCTTCTTCTGCCATGATGCCTTTGCCCTTATCAATCTTTCGCTTGACTAGGCGTTTTGGCCGCATGCTAGGACCTGGCTTGCGGTAATCTTCAAGCGCTTTGATGACAGATTTTGCACGAGTAAGCACCGTGTCAGACTGCTCGAGTCGAAGTTGAACATGCTTCAATATAGGCGTTACTGTCACTAATTCAGCAACCATGGAGTCGTTAACGTTAAGGGGGCCTGCCTTGTGGGCGTCCGCTGCCATTTTCAGTGAAAAGAGCTGGTCTGCAAGCATGGAATACTTCGGAGGCTCTCCTTCTGTTAAGCCAATAAGACAAAGATAAGTCGTAGTGATGATGACCTTCCTCAGCGGAGGGTTCATAATGGTAAAGCAACTGGTAAGGCCATCGAGAAAGTCGCTACCAGCCGGAAAGAAAGCGGCCACATGGGGCGACGTGTAAATGAGATGGTTCAGCCTCTTCAGACGCGTCTCAAGAGACGCTAAGTCCCCATTAATGCCGGCATCGAGAGACTGTATTAGGGATCTTTTCAGACTCTGTAGAGAAGTCTCGGCCTCGGGCAGCTGAGCCGCCGCATGAACTACAGACCCCGCCTTCTTCTTGCCAAAAACCCTACTGAAATCGGAGAGAAATTCCCAGGTCAGCAAATGAGAAGGAGGGGAAGGGAGACGCAGGAGCCTTGAGCCTAAGTGGAAACACTTGCGGAGCAGAAAGGCGGCCGTGCTCGAGTTTCCCAGGACGGTGATGCCGAAAGCGGCGGATTCCTGAGCAAATGAGGTCAAGAAAACCGCAATAGAGTCGTCCTGTTTTATGTGACGTGCAAGGTCATCATCGGATAGAGACAGATATGCACCGGCAAGAGAAAGCCAGGTTGAGAGGCACGCTTCCCATTCAACCGGCACGATATGATCTCTCCAGGGGGCTGCAGGAAAAGGTGCCAGTGAAGGTAGCATCGGCGACATGACGACAGTCTTCTATGGATGAGCGACAGATTGTGAACTGCTGATAGATGGAGAAGAGGGTTGGGCTTCAGGCCCTTATGAAATAGTACGGGACTACTTGCGAAACTTCATGAAAAGATCACAAAATATTAGGGGAGAATTGGATCTGCAAACAACATGAGGCATGCAACGTTGTAGGGATCAGGAACGAAGAGCGAGGATCAGGGAAACACCGAGAGCAGTGCCCATGTATGTCATAGGCAGGCACGTTGATCTCACTATGAGACATCTGGAAGTCGTTGCCGGATGACTGATACGGTGGGATCGCCACGGCCGGCGTGTCTGTATCAAGTCAGAAGTGGGTCTAGTTTTGGACAACCCTTATCTTATCGGTCGCCATCCACAGACCGGCAAATCCAACAGCCCCACCAAGTCTTTTTTGCGACCTGCCCTGCGATGCCCGGACCCTCCTACCTACACCATTCTTTCGATTGAGAGCACCAGCCTTCATCACGTTACCGAAACGCCATACGTTCGAGGTGAGTGCCTAGCCCAGCTCGTGTCAGCGTCGAGAGGTCGCCGTATACTAACGTGATCTTTCTCTCATCCTAGTCTTGAAGGCACCGTACTTCCTTCGCAGCTAACCAACTACCCTTTCTCGGTCAATTCCGTTCACACGTCGTCACGATGTCTTACAACAAGGACAAGGACTTTGGGTAGGCGCGCACAATCCACACACAGCAGGAGATCGAGGAGTCCTGCTCGCCTTGAGGTTCCGCGGCTAACATGAGGATTCCTTCAGTGAGGCTCCCAAGACCCACAAGATCCGTATCACCTTGACCTCTCGCAAGGGTATGTCTTCTCCCACGATCGATGCCGCCGCTACGTTTGACACTGACACACGAAATTATAGTCCAGGCTCTCGAGAAGGTCTCTCAGGAGCTCATTGACCGCGCCAAGAGCAAGGACCTCCGCGTCAAGGGCCGTATGTCTACCCATGAGCTATTCCTCGACCCGCGAAACATACAATGCTAACGCCATATCCAGCCGTCCGTCTCCCCACCAAGGTCCTCAAGGTCACCACCCGTAAGACTCCTTGCGGTGAGGGTTCCAAGACCTGGGACTGCTACGAGATGGTGAGTCCTCTCCACCCCCGATCCTACCTTGCGGGCGATTTCACGGACCGAAGCTGACCCTTCTTGTGCAGAGAATCCACAAGCGTCTTATCGACTTGAACGCCCCCACCGAGATCGTCAAGCAGATCATCGTCAATATCGAGGCTGGCGTCGAGGTCGAGGTTACCATTGCCGCTTAAGTGCGTACTGGGAGTTGATAACAAACCCAAATCCCGACGGAGACAGGATGTGCTGCTGAAGAGGCAGCGCTGTTCGGGCTCCGGCCATAGGAATGTCAATGCTGTGCTCGTAGTAGTACATAGAAACACGCTAGTCGAAGTGTTTACTCCACGACCCGAGAATACAGATTTGGTCACGTTGTCGACATAATATTGATATTGAAAGCCTTGCTGGCTATCTGAAACTGTGATATGGAGCAACGAATACGCTAAAATCCTAATGAAAGCAACCTGGGTATCATGCGCCATATATCATACATCAACCTATAACTCCTTTGCCGTCAATATCGGCGTAATGCTATTGCGTTAACTACACTTTCAACCATACCTACTCTCCCACTTATCGTAGCTCTTCACAACGTCCATGTGCAATCTTCTCTCATGGGCGGTACTTCAGGGACGTCGCCCTGGAAACGGCCAGACGCTGCCATTTGAGCGTACATCGCCTTGGTTTTCTCGTCGTACTGGTCGGCTTCTGGCTCTGTATCCTTATTGTAGGCTGGAGGTCCATTCGGAAACAGGATTTTATACCACGAGCCATCTGGCTTGCGGACTCCTGGTACTCGCTGGTCGGCAGTAGGATTTGCGGGTGGTTGATCTTGATGATGATCATCCACTTTCCACTTGTACACGATCGGCTGGTTTCTGAACGAAGTGATCTGGCCATCCATGGATCTTTGGAGATAGCTCTCAACGGGAGGGTGCTGTTTCGTGCTTCCTGGCGCGAAGGGATTTGATTTGGCTTGGGAACCACCAGATGCAGCCGGGGCGGGTTGTGAACTCGATTGCGCTTGTGCAAATGGGTTAGGGTTTCCCCCTGACATGCCTGTTGCATGTGCGCCAAAGGGGTTGGACGTCTGAGGGCCGAGGCTAGTACTAGGGCCGGATGTATTCATGGAGGAGCCGAAAGGGTTCGGTACCGGGGCCTGAGAAGCCTGAGAGAATGGGTTAGAGCCCTGGGGCGTGGAGGTCTGCTGGCCAAACGGAGTTGATGTCGAAGCAGCAGAGGTGCCAAAGGCACTTGGCGCTTGTCCTAATGTCGACGTTTGGCCGAAAGTGGATTGACCACTTTGGCTAAATCCTGAGGGTGCGGGCGTTGATGCTGCGGCAAACGGACTGGGACGCTGGCCCATCTGTGACGGCTGACCGAAGGCGGAGGCAGATGCACCCAACTGTGAGGATTGACCGAAGGCTGGAGCGGACGCGCCCATCTGCGAAGTTTGACCAAACGCGGGAGCCGACGTGCCCATCTGCGATGTTTGGCCAAAGGCTGAGGTAGACGCGCCCATCTTCGAGGCTTGACCGAAGGCAGAACCAGATGCGCCTAGCTGTGAGGTTTGACCAAAAGCTGGAGCAGACGCTCCCATTTGTGAGGTTTGGCCGAAGGCGGGGGCAGACGCACCCATCTTTGAGGCTTGACCGAAGGCGGATCCAGATGCGCCTAGCTGTGAGGTCTGGCCGAAGGCTGGAGCAGACGCACCCATCTGTGAAGCTTGCCCGAAAGCCGGTGCACTGGTTCCCATCTGCGTTGGCTGTCCAAACGGAGAAGCCTGCGGAGCGCCAAATGCACTGGGCTGCTGGCCCAGAGTGGATGGCTGACCGAACGCCGTCGTTCCGCCACCGAATGGATTCGACTGCGGAGTGTTTGAAAACGCATTCTGATTTGCGGCGACGTTAGAGTTCAATGGGTTATCAAATCCCGACTTGACGGCAAATACGCCGGTGGAACCAGTGTGGCTCGTGTTTTGGTTGCAGATGTCTATGCGATTGGGGTGTTTGTTCTCAGCGGAGGCCACGAAGTCAACGGCGGCATCCAGGTTGCTCAGAGCGTTTTGTATCTTCTGTTGGATATGGCTGTACAGGGAAGTGACCTCTTCGATCTACCATTGACAAGAGAGTAAGTAAGCAATTAATATATCAAGTGACCATAGGGGAGACGAGGGAGACCAGGCAGACCAGGCGGACCAGGCAGACGAGGAGGGCCGAGAGGAGGGAGGGAGCAGTACCGCTTGCTGCTGATTGGCAGCTCCTCTAATGTGAAGCATGACCTCTTCAAGACTCTGTTCGTGAGGGTATCCTCCGAACAGCTGCTCAGGCGCTGTTTTGCCTGGGCCGTAGCAAGAAAACAACCATGTGGGCCGCTCTTCCGCAAGATCGACTCTCATCGCGTCTTTCGTTAACTTGTACGCATTCAAGCCCGAGTTGGCGCCAGGATGTTCGAAACGGCAATTGGCTGGCGTAGCACGGTCAGCAGAGTGAAGTTGTGCCAAATGGACGAGACGTTGGACTCTTACCTCCATTGCGACAATTGCCCTGCAGGTAGAACTTACAGACGGGCGCCATCTGTGTTGATAGTTACGAAGAAAAAAGTTGACAACGTGGATAATCACAGGTCAATTGCATGGGATTGACGATACGACGATGTAAGAAGAGTACAAGAATGAACGTCGCGTATCAATCATGGAAGAGGCGCAATACAATAGTGGGAGGTTGACGCATGGATTGAATACAAGGAAGGAAACCAAACAACGTCTCGAACGTCAATGATGGTTGACCAGGTAAGGTGCCAAGTAAAAGTGGGTCTCTTCGACAGTTCGGCTTATCTAATCCGATCAATTGAGTTAGGCGTCACTATGGAAATGGCAGTCACGGAGAGGGGTAGGCAGAGCTTAGGAAGGACTCAGGCGCATCTCTTGATCGGTTCAGTCTTCAGTTCAGTCTTCAGTTCTGAACGGTCGCCGTTACCAACGGCTTCAACCCTCCATCAACATAGCTCTGCGACCGCCAATCCGACCAATCGTGCGACAGCAGACCCCAGCTCTCTTCAAAGTCCTGCGTGCCCGATCGGATATAGTAACTCCCACTGATGACCCAGATGAACCACCCTGCTTTCTGCCGAGTCAGGTAGTCGGCGATGCACGTGGCATACACGCGCTTCCACTCCGTGTCGGTTTGCGCGAAGCCAAACTCGGTCAGAACCACCGGGAACACAGTCGCCGTCTTGGCGTCTTCCCCGTGCATCGCCTGGAAGCCGTTGTTATACAGGCTACTCTGCAGGCTGCTGCAGCTCGTCGCGTCGTTGTCGTAGTTGTGGGTTTCGAGCACCAGCTTGTCTGCGTATCCGGGAAAGTCCGCTTCGCTGTATCGTTCCGTGCCAGGCGTCATGGCCGTGCCCTGGAACATCGGGGTGATCCACGTGTCAAAGTCAAGCCCCGAAAGGAAGATGAGGATGTTCGGGTTGGCCGTATGGATGGCACTGCTGCCTTTCTGGATGTAGGCGTACCAGTCGCGCCAGTTGTACGATTGCGACTTCAACATGGGATTGTCATCCGGCGCACGCAGCTCGTTGCGTAGTGACATTGATGTCAGTGCTGTCCAGGATTCGCCGTGGTTCGCCATGTAGGTAAGTCCTCGTAACCAGTTCGACACGTTATAGTCGGCGTCTCCGAACCAGGAGTTTCCATCTGTCGTTGAGCAACACCATCTCGCCTGGGATACGTGGTTATCTAAGTGCACGTGTATCTCTGCGACGGGTTACGAGTTAGTAGGTATGTTGTCAGTTGTTTGGTCTGTCTGTCAATAACTTGGAAGCAGGGGACAGTCATCCGTAAAGCAGCCACCTACCCTGCCTGGCACACTCTGCTGCTACTGCATCGAACACATCAAGTCGCGTTGTGGTCGCATCAAATGACGGGTTCTTGGCAAGGAACTGGGCATAAACTTCTGCCCCATTGGTTGAACCGAGAGCGTGGATGAAGGACTGCTCGACTGTGGTATCTTCGCCGTCATTCGCATAGATCTCGTCGATCATTTGGATGGCGTAGGTCAGACGAATTGCATTCATACCAAGACTCTTGATCTTGGACACGACACTTTCGATCGACTGATACTGTAGTCCCTCTGGGATCACTACGGCCCACGGCGTCAGCACAGCCTGAGACCAACCATCGGGGACTTCTTCGAAAAAGGGGGATGGACGCCTCATATGAGTTGCGAACCGTAGTTATTACGGTATATTTGCCTCACAATGTCGACCATACCGCGAGGAAAGAAGCATGCTTTACTGCGAATAGGTCTTACTCACTGACCTCACCGTGGCCCGGCCAGTTCGTTCCAGCATAAACAACAGTATCGCCACGCGAATTCTTCATCTTTGCACCATTCACCTCGAAAGGTCCATAAGGCCATGAGTCCGATTGGCATTCTATCAGCGAAGCGCATGACAGTGGCGCAAGCAGAGCGCTATTCAGCATAAGCAATGAAAGCACGGATGACCACAGCATTTCGAGGTAGTTGGGCGATACGTAGATAATCTGTATGCATATGATCTGGTCAAGATCCTTTCTCTACGGACTACTATTTATCTTACACTAAGCAACAATCTATACTGGTTTTGTCTACATCATCATAACTCCCGTTTCATACGGAACATCAACTCAGAAGTGACAGCCATCCAATCCTAATATCCCATCTGCGTATTTACAGATGGAAGGTAACTTGATTGTCACAGTACGCCTACCTACCTGCTCAATCATAGTGGTGCATCTATGGTGCTACTTCGTACAGTACGGAATACGATGAAACCCTTCATTCTCTGCGTCAACGAGTATTTGTACGAGACTGTTCATCACTTATCCTATTGGAGGGAAAGCTACGGCACAAGGAAGTACGAAATACGACGGCATTGGATCTCCATTTCTGTTAGCCATACCATGCACGTCGAGACACGAAAACGAGATGTACGAAGTACAGTCCGGTATCTCCTACCCAATCTGTTTACTCGGACGGAATGCCTACAATCGCATTCTGTTTCCGCTTCATGCGATCCGTGGGGGGGCCAGCATAATTTGCCCCATAGCGGCTTGTCATGCACCACGACGCATCTTTAAACCGAAGGCCGAAATTCCCCACCTGTCAAATTCAAGAACGAAGCGCCCGCCAGCCTTTTTGCCGATCACGAATGAATGTCGCATTGGCTGCGCTTCGGGAACGATGGATCTGGATTGGACTGAACGGCTTGCCACGGTTTGATATGATAGGTGGTCGTTTTATCCACCCCCGCGTTTCTTCCACGTGAATCTGCCGACTCGATCGTGTGCTAACGATGAGCCGTTCGTCTGAGTGAACGCTGATGAGATCAGAAGTTGCAGACATGAAGCGCGAATGACGGAAACGTTAGACACACGACACTTGGAGGAAGTCTTAGAGATTGAGATATGTCTTATTTGGTTTCATTCTGAACCCCTTTTCCCTTCCTTCCTACGCATGTTCTTTTTGTAGGTAGGTATGTACGGAATACTATGATAATATTCAGCTCAACTGTCCGCAGACAAACTCATGATGCCTGACCGAGAGCAATCGAGCATTCCAAAATACAAATGAAGCCGTGAAGGGGAATTTAAAATAACAGCGCCAGTCCCCCATATGCAGTCTTGGTCTCATTATCGACATCCAAACTATCAATCTTCTCAGTTCCGCTTCCGAAATTCAATCATAGGTCCATTCTTCAAACTCGTGAATTGGTCAATGAGTTGATACTCCTCAGGACGCTGTCGACCCCATTCTAAGTCTGCCCGGCCCTCCGATGGGTCAAAGGTGGCAGATTTCCGCAAGTCGTATAAGAAAAGGACGCGCGTAAGAGTGGTCATGAGCTCAATGTAGGCAAGACCCTTTCCAATGCAGCCGCGGGGACCAATGGAAAAGGGGCAGAAGGCACTCTGTGCCAGAGCGAGGTCGTCTTCCGTGGTGGCGTGGCCGGACTTCGAGGCGGCCGATGCGCCGAGTACCCAACGCTCGGGGACGTAAGCGAAGGGTTGCGGGTAGTAGTTCGCGTTGTGGTGGATGGTGTAGTGGGGTGTGCCGACGACGATGCCCTCGGGTACGAACTCTCCGTCAATCGTGTGGCCGCCAGGGAGGACCTCTCGGGGAGCAATGCCACCGACGGAAGGAGACATGCGCATGGCTTCGTCGATGCAGGCGCGGAGATAAGTGCATGAGTTGAGCTGCGGACCTTGCACGATCTCCTCGACGTCGCTGAACTTGCCGCGGACTTCGTCCATGACTTTCTGCAGCGCGTGGGGATTGCGCACGAGGTAGAAAAAGGTGGCGGCCATGGCGGTCGATGTTGTATCAGATCCAGCGATAATCCTAAACGCCGAGAGGAAGTTCAAATCAGCGGAACGAATTCGGCACGGAATAAGATATGGAAAAGCACATACAGCAAATTGGATTCTCCCCAGAGTTCGGGCATCGTGAAGCCCTGGCCAGTTTCGGGGTCACGGGCTTGGAGCAGGTGGTAGAAGAAGTCACGGCGGTCGGTATCGTCGCCAAGTTTCGTTCGTTCCGTCAGCTGCGACTTGCTGTACGCCATGTACTTGGCCCGACCGGTGGCGATCTTTCGGAATAGAAGCTTGTCCAGACTCAGTTTCTCGACAATACGCATAGTTCCGCACTATGCCA
This sequence comes from Xylaria sp. L1 SY-2022, assembly GCA_023079495.1. NCBI lineage: Eukaryota > Fungi > Ascomycota > Sordariomycetes > Xylariales > Xylariaceae > Xylaria > Xylaria sp. L1 SY-2022. The sequence goes on from JALIDW010000009.1 coordinate 2,165,186, forward strand.
GATCCTCTGTGTCAGTATTTCCTAGTTTCAGTTGTCACATCAAGGTGAATAGAACTTACGATTAGGTGGCGAGTGGTGGCGAGCGAGACGAGATCCAAAGCATAGCGATTGTCAGGCATTTCGAGCATGTGGAAAGCCTTGCCAAAGCACAGATCACCGAGGATATCCATGGCCAGGTAGTTGCACCAGTCGGCCATGTTCTTTGCGGGCGACCAGCCCTTGAGATTGTCGCTGGCACCGAGACCGACCTGCTGGCAGAATGATCGGACGTTGGAAAGGATGTATCGCTCCATTTCCTTCATGGCCTTTTCACTGAAGGCCTGGGACAGGACACGGCGCTTGCGGGCGTGGACAGTCTTGTCCCGGGTGTTGTGCGTGTTGGGCACAGGGTGTGCGAAAGCGTCGTAGAAGGGGGCCTTCCGCACATTGGCCTTGAAGCCGTAGATGTCTCTTAGGGCGCCATTGGAGTTGAAGGAGAGACTGTTGGGACCGAAACGCACGATTTTACCTGATGATCAGCAGATACCATCAGTCAATCTGTTGCTCATATCTGGGGTCTTGGGCCGATTCAAGCGAGTACAATTAACATACCATGTTGCTCGTGCATACGCCAGAATTGAAGATGGCGGTCGCCTTTCCAGGCATGGTAAAGCTGATGGGCATCGGTGATCTTGGCTAAGAAAGGTCCTGGATACTTGGCCAACGGGTGGAAGAAGAGGCGGTAGACAACCAGTCCAGTGAACTTGAGTAGACCCTTTTGTTAGTTACATAATTCCTACTCCAAGTATGTGTACAATACGGGTTACGCGTTCAGACATACATAGACAAAGACCAAGGCGGCCACGCCGGTCAGAAGAGACCCGAGGTGTGTGAGGTCCAACATGGCGACTTTCTTCAGCGTCTTGCCTCACATCTGACGTCTCGGAACAGGAATACGGAATAGGCAGACAGAAGCAGGATCCGATATATATATAGGGATGTAGAAGGGTCGCGTGCTACCAAACCAGTTACGTTTATCCCTCCAATGCCACGCTTCAGACAGGAGCTTGTTGGAGCTGGGCCGATGATCCAGGATTACTTATCCGCACATATTCTGTACCAACTTCTGATGGTGTTCCGGACGATGCTAGCAGATACATATACCGGGATAGATTCTGCAACAATGCGGAATGAGAATGCCCTTATCTCTGCTTTATTCCGCGGTATCCTGGTTAGGTACATTGTGAAGGTACAAGGCATTGTTGGAGAGAAAGCGAGCAGACGGGAGTAGGTGCATTATGTGCCCCTTACAAAGGAGACTTCAGACTTGCGGTCGCCCCTTCGGCTTGTTGCGGGCCAAGAGGGAAAGTGACGTGAAGAGTCGTTGCTTTGCCTAATTGCAAGGGGTGGGTTATGTAATTCGTGCATACAGGGATGCCGGCTACTGGCGGAAAGCTTCGCCGGTCACAGCAGGTCGGCGAGGAGCGGGCCGCCGTGGTCGGTTTGCTGCGGAGTAATATTCGAGCCGGGCTCGTGGTAAGCCGTAACTTTCGTGGAAGCGGTCGACTGCCAGATGGGCTCGTCAAACTCTGTCGTTCGGAATTGACGTGGTATTCCGTAGATTCAAGTCGGTAGTCGTCGAGTAGTGCAGAAGGACTAGACTAGTGCACGCGCGAAAACGGCGAAAAGGTCGTTCTGTTTCGGACCTTTTCGTCATCCAAGTTCCTAAAGGGTCCACCCGACTTGAAAACTCGAACCCTCGTCTTCACTAACACGCTTTTCATACAACGCCGGCCGGACTTCAGTCGGAATATAGGTGGAAAAGATTTCGACGAGTCTTGGAGCGATGAAGACGGTAACTCAACAATCGGTGAACAATTCCGTACTTCGGTAGGTATTCCGTACAGGGTACTTGACATTGCCCATACGTTCTGTAATGTACGGTGTGATAATCCGTATATTCCGTAGACAAAGTGCGTGCCAATGTTCCATAGGACTCACTGTCTTCCGCATCGCGAGGTCGAACTCCCTGCTCAACATCCAAGATGGCATCCCATGTTGCTCGGCTAGTTCACGTCTCTCGTGTAGGCCCAAGTACGAAATAGCGGCCTAGCTGAACCCGTCCTAAGTTCAACTGCGATTCATTGCCACGCCAGTAATGCGACTTCATTCTTCGTATACATAAGAATAATCCGACCTCCGCTGTGTTCGCGCAGAGCATGTTCGGCATCAGATGCTGTTTCCTTGTCGAAGTCTCGAATTTTGATACCGATTCTGCCAAACTGCTATTGTACATAGCCAGGTAAGCTATCAACTGTCGCGCTCGCCACCAGCGAACCGGGCACAAAAGTCATCATGAATTGAGTAGCGGCACTTATAGCAACCGCAAGCTGAGTCGCAGGAGAATTCCTGATATGTGATCAGTCGCATGTCGCGGCAATATTGATGCTGGGGAGGCTTTCATATGGCTTACAACATGTTAGGAAGCTACCTATTCCATGGAATGTCTATTCCAGCATCACCTTTTCTTGAGCACGGAATAAGCGGAATGATTCTGGAATGTTAACCACAGTACTTAAACTAGCCGTTCATAATCTTGCGTATTTTCCCGTCAACGTTTGACCTGCTAGATCGAAATCTTCTTCGAAGGATGATTGCTCCGGGTTCCTGGCCATCAACGACCACACCCGGCGGGAAACTCCTAAGTGACCACTCGAGTGCCTAATTGACAACGGCATCTCCAAATGCTTTCAGATTTGCCAGGGACCGCTCCGAGACTGGTGGAGGGCCCGTCAGTCATCTTGATCGGATTCGGAATTATGCCCTAGTATGGAGAAGACTGTTATCCAACATGATGCCCGCAGCTCCGGATTTGAAGGGGCCTGCGCCGGTGGACACAAAGTTGGAAGACAGAAAATCGATTGGAGTAACGAGCTTCATCAGCAGCTTCTCCCAAAAGACTAAGCCATGGTAACCAGGCAATCAATATTCCTTAACAGGTGACTGAAAACCAAGCCTCATGGTATAGACTGAACAACCATCGAGATACTACCGTGCATTCACCACAGGTCTCGGATAGTGCGGCTCCGAACGTAATGGTAAACCCGGTGAAGTGCGGATTAGAGAACCCCATTAATCTGTGTTCCTACGATTTGACGAGACGGGAGACGATGTCGACCCGTGTAATGCGTAGCATATCATGCTCCGCGCGGAGCTCATCCTCATAGTGTATACTGATTCCAGACAGCGTAGAAGATTACTCAGGCTCAAACTCCTCGTTGGCGATAACAGTATGATGTACATGTTAGCCATTGCAAGAACTGCTCAGGATACTCTTTGCGATTCGGAATCCATTATGACCAGAGATCCATTGCCGCTGATGGCTTTCGACCGAGAAAAGCGCGACAAGCTTTGCAATCCGTACTCAACATCATAGACGCCATGCGAGTCAGCAGCCACAAGTTTGGGATCGCCTATCCGTGGCTAAAAGTGGTGTGGTTGGATGGCGCATCACAACCCAGTCAAGAAACAAGTCGGAAGCGCTTCGCCGAGCCGTCAGATCACCAACCCTGTCACCGGGACATCACCCTAGAGCGTGGGACAGCAACAGCCATGGCGGTAATCTTGCACCCGCTGCGGAGTGATGTAATGATATCAACCTCCTCTCGTCATCTTCGATGCCCCTGATGATGACGTTGGGCCGGGAAGAGGCAGCCATGAGTAGGCTTAACACATTCGCGATGTGTGTCTTCAGCGAAAGTCCGCATACTTGCACGCACTGGACGAGTGATCTGCATTCTTCTAATGCCTGCTACAGACATTGATTGATATCATGGCCTCTGAAGTAGACAAGTTGTGAGATGATGAGGGTAGGAGGAGCGGACTGGTAGTGGTACAAGTTCGAATTTCTTTGACCAGTGCGAACGGAAGCGACGACACTTTGCATGCATGCCGCTAGATCAGGGATGGCTAGCCTGCCGCTAGCTAGTAAAACCTTGCGCTCATTCCAAAACTAATTTCGAGCGACGACTAGAGGACCCACACGCAGGTGAACCCCTCCTCTCTGTTGACTCTCTTGGGCGCAGGTATTCATTTAAACCGTCTTCAACCCGTTAAGTCCGCGAATTAGGTGCATCTCCCATGTGCCAATTAAAAATAGCGTGAGCCGGTGGGCGGTGTTCCAGAAGACTTGTGGAGCGCGAAAGTAGCATGTGGAGTAGAAAAGTGGGTGTTTCAGGTCACTTGCGTTGCTTGGAATCTCTCAATTCGCGAAGCCCATTTGCGGTCATCTTGAAGATATTCTTATAGGAGGCATAGTCTATGAAAATCGGGGGACGGAGGCAGAAAAGTAATTAATCCGTCAGCGTGCAAAATGACGGCAGACAACTCATCTGCAGCAGGAACACCCTCGCCGCGTTGCATGTGATTTCCCTATGTACGTGCGAATTAATCCGTACATGGCATAAAAATTACCTACATCAACGCGGCAGTTACACCCAAATGGATCATGCATTGCAGGTCAGTACGTACCTCGCAGCATTCCAAGGACGGGATTGGCCAATCAGGGTGCGACGATCCCCCCCGGAATCCCCTGTTAGTGGATATTTTTAGCGTGCATGCCCTGAACAGAGAACGTCGACTTACCTGTTAGGGAGGTCGCTACTGACCGTAGGGCGCATCGTGAACCATGACTGCTGTCTGACTTCATCCTCCCTTTCTCTCCTGTCTTTCCTCTCTCTTCCGCTCCTCCTCTTCGTCCCCCCCTCCCTTTGCGGTCACCGTTGCGGTCAAAGAGAGAGGGCCCAAACCAGCCGACACAATCCATTCATTCATTCATTCGTCCATTCGTTCACTCGTTCAGCCACTCGCTCGCTTGCTCCCGTCATTCATTCTCTGCTACCGCCCACCCGATTCGCTCATTCATTCATTTCATTTTCATTCTTTCCATTCTTTCCATTCTTCGATCCGGCTGTATTCTCTGCATTCCTTGCATTCTCTCTTGCATCACGGAAACAATCCGCCTTTGTATCCCACCCAGCCACTACATACGGACTAGACACCTGGCAGACAAACAACGCTATCTCGGCTGTTATGAATTGTCTTATGATCTGTGAATCATCCATTGTTTACGCTTACCCCAGCTTCAGTATTCGACATTTCTGAACGACTGAACGACGGAGAACAACCGCCGCTTCTCCCACGGTACGAGAACAATTACTACAACATACCAGTATACCCATCCACATCCGCAGACTTGGCTAGAAGCCCTCGTCGCCGGACGTTAGCAGAGACCAGTCTTCACCATGGACTACACCGCCGCCGCCATTCGATTCGGCAGACTCGCCAGACACCTGATTCCTCGAGACGACGACGATGCTAAGTGCCATCCCTCGCCCAACATCGACCTGTGCGAAAAGCCCGCCAGTTCTAGCAAGGCCACACCTATCACCATTGGTATTACGCTGTAAGGGCAACCTACGATCTCACAAAAGCGTGTTTCTTGAGCTGACCTGATCCCAAAAGGGCCATCGTCGTTTTCGGCACGCTTGGTGTGCTCACTTTCTTGCATCTTCGCAGAAAGAAGCGCGACGAGCAGGAGTGGCCCAAGAGCCAACAAGAACTCGAAGATTACGGTTTTGACATGCCCTCGTCTTCTGTCCGCCAGCCACCCACCGCGTATCACCAACAGAACCAGTATGCACGACAGCAGGACCCACGCCTCAACTCACAGAGACCCCCGCGCCCCTCTCGTGACGATATGGGACGATCTCCCAGAGGTCACACAACCGGTGCGTTTAACCGCCATGATGAGCGAATCTCAGCTGATATGAAGCCCATGGAACCCTTAGATCACGTATGATTGTGATATCGTGATATTTCCACAAGGTCCAGTCGGGGTCATTGGCGGTTTACAAAAGGGGTGTACTTTATTAGATGGGGCCTTCTAGCGCGGCGTTCTTGTTTGGCATCGAGCCATGTTGTTGTTGATATCCCTTGCTCTCGCGCGTTCCTCTCTTCACCAAATCCCGAGTCGACTGGCCGCTGCTGCAGCGACTCGCTTTGCCCATCCTTCGATCACTTTGACACCAACGCAGTGGCCTAGGCCAGAATGTGGTCAGAAGGCGGAGATCTGCATTCTATCAGATAGGCTTAAGTCCCATAGAACGGACCCGGTCTCGTTCTTCCGGGAGCCTTGAAACCACTTGATATGGAACGGATGGGAGACGTAGAGAACCGAATGTGCGGTGAACCTAAGAGTTGAGACTATCTCAGGAGATATAATCAACTCGCAAATCCGCTTCCTTTGACGCTCCTTAGGCGCGGCAAAGTCTTGCTTGAGTTGCGGAGCTTAAGCCTTTGTTGCTGTCCCTTTCCGTGAAGCCGTAAACATTCCATTCCATCATTTCTACTCTGCCATGCCCTTCTTTCCCTGGCCTAATTTTTGATATTTTGGTTTTATTAAAGCAGCATAGTAACGCCTCGCGTGCCTATATACCTCTTACTATTAATCATTAATTCGGAGTTAGGGCGTGGCGTGTTGGTCCCCGCTAGTTTCGGGGTTGCAGTTCTTGAGTTGTATTCCTGTTTTTGTTATTACTTGGTCTTATTTATTGTCGTGTTCTAGTTAGAGTAGAAGAATTGAAGTTTGACACAGATTTGCATCTATTCTTGAGCTTTCTGGAATCCTTGATGTCTTCTGTTAGAGGGGTGTGATAGGATACGCGAAAGAGGATGACTACGGTGACTATTTGCTGGCTTACACCCAACCCGTGCTTTGTGGTTTTGTCTTCGTCATCGTCGTCATCTTCATGGCAGCATGGAGAAGTGTTCTCACTTTGCCGGTGTGCAGCTGTTGATACGGAGGGTATGCAATTACCTACTGAACGTTACGGGGCAACACAATACTGGCTAGGTACTCATGGCGTTACGAAACAGCCAACCGGATTATACAAGTTTCAAGTCCTTTCGTGTCATTAGATGCTTGTATTCAGCTCAAAACCGTTTCTAGCAAACTAAATACGAAGTCAAGGGGCTGCTTAACCGGCAACTGCGCTGCTCAGCGACTCCCATCCACCGCGCGTCCAGGGGGCGATCATGATGGCAGCTTGGGCATCCGATACTACGCCTGTACCAGCATAGGCACCGGCGAGGTCTTCTGCTCCGAGCTCGCCTTTGGGCGGAATGGACTTCAGAGCGACGTTGAGCGCCATATCCGAGGGATATTTCTCGCCGCTGAATTCAGCCAAGCGAGACCATCCGTGCGGCAGGTGTGGGTACAGCATCACGTCGTTCTGGATTTGACCGAGAGCGTCTTCTTCCGTGCTTGAATCGTTCAGTTCGGCTACGGTACGGAGAACCTCGCCAATCTGTAAGCGCTCCATGTCGGTTATTTTGTCGCTGGTGCGTAGGCTATGCAGCTCGGATACGACGGCGTCTAGAGACTCTGCATCGGCGTCCAGCAACGCGATGACACCTAGGAGCAATACCGCCTGTACATGATTGGGTTCTCTACCAATCACATCGAACAAGACGGAGCGTGCTCTTTCCCGGGCATCCTCCGTACCGATAGCCCACAGGACTTGGGCAAGTAAACAGGCAGCATTCGGATCGTTATCCGATTCTTCAAGAGCTGCCTCCAAGTAGCTGAGGCCTGCGTCAGGCTGGCCGTCAAAGTACTGCCCCAACCCGGTTGTCAAGTGAGCAGAAAGACGAGCTTTCCGGCGTTGCTCGGCCGTGAGTTCCTGTGCGGAATCGTCGCTGCTCAGCTCAAGAGCCAACTCACCGCACTCGATGGCATCTTTGTTACGCCCACATGCCAAGTATGACCGCGCAAGGTCGGCCGTTGCCAAGGCAAACTGGGCAAGGGAATCTGCGGATTCGGTGGCCTCGTAGTTTGCTTCCAGCTTTTCACGAATAGGCCCAAGAGTTGCTATGACATTAGCATTGTCACCAGTCCGCTCCTGGAATAGAGTCAGGAGATGCTGGTGAGCAAGGTCTTGAGGCTTTAAACGTTTAAGCTGGGTGAGCGCAAACAGGGGCTGCATGAGAGTAGCGACGTTTGCCTTGCTGGGCGCGGCCATGATGGTATCAAAGACAGACATGGGGTATTGGCCTTTGGCGACAAGGGTGGCAGCATCGGAGATATCGGCAGCATGCGCAAAAAGACCCTGCGCTTCACGAGTGACTCCGTAGAGCAGAGCCACGAAGCCCTGGCCAGCCCATGCTTGTGCGTAATCTGGGTCGGTAGATTGCGCACGAGTGAATGCCTCGTTTGCCAATTGTAGGTCATTCTGGAGGAGTGCCAAGGCACCGAGGTTAGTCCAAGCATAGGGACTTCGTTCATTGAGGAACAGGGCTCGGACAAAGGCGTGTTGGGCCACGGATGGATTGATCTCACTCGTGACGACGCCGAGTGCGTTCCAGAAGTCGGAGTTCCCTGACTCAAGTTCGATTGACCGCTTGAAACAACGCACAGCAGCCTTCTGATACTTGCTGGTCTTTCCTCGGGCACTGGGGGGGAGACATGCATGGGCTCGATATTCCGCCCACCCCAGATTGTAATATGCGACGGCATGAGCGTGCACATCCTGGGCTGCCAAGTGAACGGCATTTTTGTGGGCTAATATCGTAGCATGCAAGACGCAAGTGAGGTCTGCACCGAGTTGCTCATCCTCGGGAAGACTACCCTCACGACTCGTTAGCTCTTTTCCGATGCCATCGATATCGTACAAAATCGCATTTGCCGTTCCTCTATGCACGATTATCCCGAATATCTCACGGATCGCTTCGGTTGGGAAGTTATGAGCATCACCCCGAATCTTTGAAAAGATGGAGCAAGCATCGCCGACAGACTTCCAGAAGTTGAACATGTGAGACATAGCCTGAGAGACAGAAGCTGCGAAAGACAGGGTCCGGGTCGCAAGATCAATGGCTTTGCCAAAGACACCCTTTCCGATGCAGTCATGGGCATTTTCAACCATGGTTTGCATCAAAGCCATGACAACACCCTCTTCATGGGGCCTGTTCGATATTACGTCCTGATATAAGTCGATGGCTTCGTCGAACTCTCCCAGCTGCCGTTTTACATTTGCTAGAATGTACTTTGTAAACCAGGCATCGCCCAAGTCTTGTGGGCTCATCTGGGCTTCTAACCTCTGAGCATTCTCGATCGCTTTGGTTGCTGCGATGTGCCGCCCAAAGCTATGGTAACTTTCTCCCAGTCCGACCCAGGAATGGTAATGGTTGGGAGAAATTCGCAGCGCATGCTGGAAGGAGACGATAGCTTTGGCGTATTCCTGCTTGTTGAGTTCAGCAATGCCGAGTGCCGACAGAGGCCAACTGATTCCTTTCTTCTTGGACCCTGGAGGCGGTTTGACCCGCCCAGAGTTCATGACGCGCCGGGCCACAAGTTCAACGCGATCCCAGTCTCCATCATTGGCAAAAGACCTTGCGAGTCGCTCAGCAGCCTCCACTTCAGACGTAGACAGCTCGATGGCCTTTATGAAACAGCCTCGAGCGCGGTCAGGCTTCTTAGCATAGTCCGCATAGTACACACCAAGAATACTAAAAGCTGGTGCGTAGTTGACATTGTTCTGCAGGGCGCGCATGAAGTAAGCGTACGCCCCAGCGCGGCTTTTTCTCGCTTCTTTTGAAGGGTCGGCATTCCATATGCAGCAGCCGAGACGATATTGGGTCTGGGCCAGGAGGTCTTTGGAGACGGAATGGGAGATCATGGCTGGGAGGAGACCTTCGAGCTCTGTTATTCCGCGAGCATAGTCGCCTTTGAGAGCATATAGCCAACCCACCTCGGCACGGACTCTGAGATTCGTACTATCACCTTCCAACGCACGATTCAGAAAATCGATTGCTTGGTCATACTCCTCCTCTTCTTCGTATATGAGACCGACTCCGATCATTGCGGCCGTGGAGGCTGGGTCGACTTTTAATACGGCATCGAAAAGAGCCTTGGCCTCACCGTGGTTTCGAGGCGACTGATAAAAGACCAAAGCCGTGCCAAGAAAAATCGTGAAAGCCTGTTCGGTGTAACTAAAAGACTTGCCAGTTTTCTCCGTTTCTGCTGCTTTCATCTGTAGGGCTTTTCTCATCAGCTCGGAGTTGCTTTCATAGTCCTCAATATGCTGATAATACTCTCCCATGAGTCTGTGAGCAAGGAGAGAAGTGGTGGCGGAGATCCCCTCTGCCATCATTACGATCCTCTCTTCCTCTGTGTAGGGAATTGCAGAAGTGGGGGCGCCACCGTCTTCATCATCTTCACTTTCATCCGACTGGGAAGCCTGCTCGGGAGCATTATCTGGCTTTTTGGAAAATGGCGACAGATCGCTCGTCAAGAAACCGGTCAACACCTTGCATAAAGGGCTGTCAGGGAAATGACTGCGATATGAATTGAGAACATTGACATCCAGGTCTCGTATTTCTTGGCAGTCTCTCCATTCAATGGCGATGTCCCAAGCAAGTTTGAAGGGATGATTGATGATGACCATGTCGTTGGCCAATTTCTGCACAATCTTGTGCTCGTCGCGCTTCTTGGAGGCAGGCATAGCAACAAGGTGGTCGTATCTGAACTGAAGCAGCTTCTCCTCATACATTCGCCTTGTATCGTCGTCGTTTGTCCAGAGGATGAGCTGTTCATAGATGGAGGGCAGCTCGCTTTGAGACATCACCTCTCGATTGACCGCCAGGGTAACTTCGCTCAGCTTAGCGCCTAGCCGCGTCCGTCGTTCGCCAATGAGAGTATTGACCCGCTGCTTTTCTTCTACCTCAAGGATTTGAGCGATGATCTCGTATGTTTTGGCGGGATGAGGCAGGCGGCCTTCCAAATCAGCATACACTGGGCTGTCCGGAAGCATGACGTGCAGTGCTGCCGCGTACTGCAACCGGGTGCAATGCTTCCGGGCGAAGCCGACAAACTTATCGACAACCTCCTGGCACTTGTACATTTCATTGCTGGCACCGAAAATCCGAGAGAGGGCGATGGCGGCTCGGCGATAATCGTCGAGACAGCCGGGAGATGGCCTCTCGTAGATTTTGACGAGACCCTGCCAAGCTTGAACATCGTCAGGGCGAACTTCTGTCGCCGCTGTATACGACTTGACAGCATCCTCGACCTGGTTCAGATGGTCGAGGACATAGCCTTTGAAGACATGGCTGGAAAACATAAGGCCCCGTTAGCTACATGGTATCAGAGGAATGGAGAGTGCCCGTGTTCGGACGGGGCGACGTACGCTTGGTAGTTCTTGGAGTCCTTTGAAAGCAGAGTGTCTGCTTGGGCCAGAGCTTCGTCCCAGTTCTGCTGGCGGATCGCAGCGTTGATGGTCTTCAGCGAGACCTTGCTAGCAGCCATAGTGAAGAGAGTTGTCTATACAGGATGCGCGTAGGGTCCGTCTCATGTCTCGAAGTAAGGGAGAAGAGAAAAGCAGTGAAGGGTCCCGGCATAGACTCTGTCCGGAGGACGATGGGCCTAGGTAAACCCTTTGACGCGATGCTGAAGGGATGAAAGTTTCACTTTTGGGTGAATGCTATGAACATAACGGGACACCAGTTAAGGAGATCTGAAGGATTAGGATGCGAGAGTGAGGGTTCCGTTGACAAACACTTCCTGTGACAGACTGTAGTGTAGTCTGTACTTGTGTGACGTAGGTAGGTGTACCGTGTAGGCAGCTTAACTGGAGGTGATCCGTTAGGTGTTGAGTGGGTAAGGTTAGGTTATGATAGCAGGTGAGTGCAGGTGGCCCTACCAGTCAAGTCACCGGGCCGTGTCGGTTGTTTGGTATGCCTACAAGAGGTTAGTCGAAAGGAGCATTTGTCTGGACTCTGACCACACACGATTGACGCACTAACCAAAATAGGTACCTATCTGCCTACAATTCCAGATAGTACCTAGGTACCTACCCTGTCACCTGAGCTAATGGCACTGTCCCCCTCACTAGCCAACGCCGGTCTTACATCGACGTAATGTGCTTCGTACGTGGACCTTTCCATCCAACCTGCGGAATACATCTCCCATCTTGTCGTTCTTCGAAGCTATCACCGCCAGGCTTCGTTCGGGGTTGACCTGCGTCGTCTGGATTCCATCTAGGTAAACTGATATACCTGCTTAATATACAACCGTATCCGTTTGTTTTCCATTCATCCAGGATTCGAATAAGCCTGTTCTTCTAGAGCTTCTCATCCTCCTCTTCCTCGTCCACTACCTCGCCCTTAATCAAACAACCTGCCTCCCTACATCTGTTACATTCAGTTTATTTGTTTCTACCTATATAATCCGCACCTACCTCGGACGGTAACTCGCCTTCATACCTTGGTGTAGCCGGAGACAGATGGGATCGATTCTACGGAATACTCCAAGGCCTTGGTGATTAGGGGCTACTTGTCTGTAAGAAGCGACTTCAACCTGTGCGAACCCGCCTTGGTCCTACCTCGAAAGTGTCTTCCCCGGTTCGGTATCGTCTACATTTGTCGCACTCTCTGCTGTGGCTACCTACCGTCGTTCTTCCGTCGCTATATTCGTGCCGTTTGCCTTTGTTAGCTGCCTCAGTGCTTCACAGAGCGTCCATCATTGATTTGCCGCCCGAGACTAGACGCCGACAAAAACAAACATTACTTAATATTCATCGCACCATTTCCCCCAATGGACTCGCTGCGTTTGACCATTGAAGATGGCCAATTCTGCGACAAATTCGGAAGGCATGTGCTCCTAAGAGGTATCAATGTTGCCTCCGATGCGAAGTTTCCTAGCCAACCAGACGTACCCTCTCATGTCGCCGACGACTTTTTTGACGGGGACAACGTCAAGTTCCATGGCCGCCCCTTTTCCAAGGATGATGCTCCTGTCCACTTTGCCCGTCTCAAGCGGTTTGGCTATAACACCATTCGTTACATCTTCACATGGGAGGCTATTGAGGCCGCTGGTCCCGGCCAGTATGATGAGGAGTGGATTCAGCATACAATCGATGTCCTGAGAGTGGCCAAGAGCTACGGTTTCTACGTTTTTATGGACCCTCACCAGGATGTGGTTCGTATTAGCTCTCTCTCCCTCACTTTATTCCTGCGTGTTTTTTGCTGCTAATGCCATCATCATCCTTAGTGGTCCAGGTACTGTGGCGGCTCCGGCGCTCCCATGTGGACAATCTATGCCTGCGGGTTGAATCCCCAGAGTTTTGCTGCCACCGAGGCCGCCATTGTCCACAATACGTACCCCGAGCCTGAGAAATTCCCCAAGATGATATGGTCGACCAATTACTATCGCTTAGCGGCTGGCACAATCTTCACATTGTTCTTTGCGGGACGCGATTTTGCACCGAAATGTATCATCAATGGCATGAATATTCAGGAGTTTCTACAAGGTCATTTCATCAGAGCTTGCGCACACCTGGCTACGAGAATCCATGAAGCCGGGGATATCGAAAATCAAGTTGTATTTGGTTGGGAAAGTCTGAACGAACCGAACAGGGGCATGATTGGACATGTTGATCTAGGTGTTGTCCCGAAGGAACAACAGCTCAAGAAGGGCACCTGCCCGACTCTCTGGCAGAGCTTACTCACAGGATCTGGACGCGCCTGTGAAATTGAGACTTGGGACATAGGAGGACTAGGTGCCTACAAGACCGGGCGTGTCCTTATCGACCCGCATGGAGAGAAGGCATGGCTGCCCCGTGACTACGATGATGCCAGGTACGGCTGGAGACGCGACCCCGGCTGGATACTGGGGGAATGCATCTGGGCGCAGCATGGGGTCTGGGATCCGTCTGGAGATGTTCTATTGAAAAAGAACTACTTCCAGAAGAACCCGAACACGGGAGACGTTCTAGACTATCATACATTTACCAACACATATTTCATGGATTTTTACCGTGGTTATAGAGACGCAATACGGGCTGTGCACAAGGATGCCATCCTGCTCTGTCAGCCGCCCACACTCGAGATTCCTCCCACGATCAAAGGTACCATCGACGACGATCCCAAGATGGTGTATGCACCTCATTACTACGATGGGATAACTCTCATGACCAAGAAATGGAACCGGACCTGGAACGTTGATGTGTTTGGCGTACTTCGAGGCCGATATCTCCACCCTGCCTTTGCCATCAAAATAGGCGAGTCAGCTATTCGCAATTCCTTCAAAGAGCAACTGGCCGCTATCAAAAAAGAAGGCCAGGATTATATGGGAAATCATCCGTGCATCCTCACGGAATTTGGTATCCCCTATGACATGGACGACAAGCACGCTTATATGACAGGTGATTACTCCAGCCAGTCCGCTGCCATGGATGCCAACCACTTTGCTGTAGAGGGAGCAGGGATGGAGGGTTATACACTATGGGTATACTGCGCTACGGTAAGAATCCCGCACTAGAGTCGTGATGTACCACTGTGGACGACCATTGACATTGACTTTGGATGCAGAATGACCATCGGAGAGGTGATCAGTGGAATGGCGAGGACTTGTCCATTGTATCCGTTGATGATCAGGTACTTACGTCCACAGGGGCGGAGAGTAACGAAGAAGCTTCGATTACGCCCACCAACCTCAAGCGGACGCTAACGAACCCTTCGATGTCATCCGACGCGCCGAGCCCGGGTCCGGAATTGACGAGCACGCCAGGATACCGTGCAGGTGAAGCCTACGTTCGGCCGGCTCCAATTTCCACCAGTGGAAAGATCATGCACTACGGATTCGACTTGAAGCGCTGCGAATTCACGTTGAACGTTGATGCCCGACCTGGGCGGTCGGCGGATTTGGCAACCGTCATTTTCTTGCCGGAGTATCATTTCCCCAAACAGGAGTGCACCGTTGCTGTCAGCTCAGGTAAGTGGGAAATCCACACGGATGATGACGAGCAGGGGCCAGTGCAAAAGATGCAGTGGTGGCACGAGGACGGACCACAGAGCCTCAAAGTGACAGGCCTTATTAGGTCACATAATACGCTTTGCGGGACCGCCGACGAAACGGGATATCTGGAACAATGCGAGCGGCCTTACGGTGTTGACCTCAAGAGCTGCGAGATAATGTAGATGCCATGCATGTGCCAACGACGAAATAATAGCTCGCACTTCATGAGAATACACCAAATACCCATTCTAGCGGCTAGTTTAGCCGTATCCTACATAGATTCGTAGTGTGGTAGATACATGAGAAGCAGCATCGTTTGAGAGCGGGCGAGGACATATTCCCCCTGAAATCCTTGCTCACATAAGTGCAACTGAAGGTAGCTATACTGTACTTATACGGCACTACAAACTGAAGAGCCTCCAGATTCCCGAGTCCAGGTTTACCTAATTACCAGAGACCAATGAAGTTCGCGTCGTGGACTGGAGCACATACACTTCTTTATGAAAAGACTCTTTGTAAGAGATATAAAGGTTGCCTATACGAAATATGAGGCTAGCTTGACCTTGCAAGTACGGAATACCACCGCCTTCCTCGGCACCTTTGCTATCAGTGTGGTTGGACGAATACTACTTGTATTCGATCGTCGTTGGCTTGGTCCAGGAATATAGGTAGATAGTTCAAGTACCGAACCGGCATTTTGCATCAAGTCGGGAAATACATCAGGCACGTAGCTAAGGATAAGGAATACCTAGTCGCCGTGAGACATGGAACAGGCGCTGGTGTGGCAATCTATTTGCACCACTTGAACGTATCCGGAATACTCTGTCACAGACGTAACTAATGTTACTTCCTTCTAGAAATACCTGAGGCAGTTCGTAAAAGTTCATCAGGCAGTATTTCGTATGGTGTGGATTACATACCTAGTCGTAGATAGCTTCTTAGGAGGCTATGTAGGTGGGCAGACGCCAACACCGACTTTCTTAGTGTGGGGAAGGGTAGGTAGAGCTTGGAAAGTAACTAATCCGTACCCACTCGCACGAAGTACACGTCGAAAGATATTCTGCAATAATTGAGCGGCCTTTGAGAAGACTGTTGGTACGGCAATGCTAGTCGAAGCAGATGAAGTTGGAGTCTAGAAGAACTCGAAGTTAACAAGTTACCGTATCGGCACAGCATGAAACGGGATAAAACGTATAAACGAAGTTCCGTACGAAATATTTCCGTACCTGCCGTCCCGTTGGCACCTTGTACTGTATGAGCAGGTACATTGTACTCCGTACCTACCTCGGGTACTTTCTACATGACACAGATGGAAGCTGCAAGGGAGCCGGGTGAGTACTCAAATGAGTGCAATGATTGGCGGGTCCTCGAAAACACACGGCACCCCAAGGCACCCCAAGGCACCCCCACCATCATCATATCCCGTCCTCATCTCCATCCCATCCCCCTTCCATTCCTTTGCGCCTCATTCTTCTTATTATTAATATTTTATTCTCTGCTCGGGCACGGTCTTTTCTCCGCCCGCCTGCCATCGCGTCTGTCTGTCCCTCTAGTTCCCCGATTACTCTCTTTCACAACGTCGTCTTGCCCCCCTTTCTCTCTTTGTCGTTTGAACGACGTTGCCAAGGGGCAAAAGGTACTTAGGTGGCGTGGTGGCCCTGCGGGACACGCCCGACTGTCCAGCACTCGACCTCAGACAGAAGTCGTCTCTGTCTGGAACAGAAGAAGGGAGCCGAAACAAGACACGCTTGTACGAGCAGGAGGAATACGGCACAGGCGGGGAAAGCGATTGTTTTTGCTTTCCATCACGATTTTCCATTCAATCTCTGAGCAGTTGAATGCCGGTCGCTATTCTGCGATTACCATACGACGAGTCCTCCCCGACGCCAAGATTGGCGACCTCACCCACCTACAGGAACAAGCGACGACGGCAACGCAAACCACGGCAACCACGACGACAGCGACGACGACGCCTCATCTAGGCCTCAATTGACACCTCACGTGTCGTCTTTAATGGCCTCCCTCTCTCCCTTTGTCCACGCCTTGCCTTGGTCCAAGCACCATTGATGCGCAAAGCCCCCGACCAAGTGTGACGACAGTCAATTGTCGACACTCGCGAATATACATGAAAAAGGCACCCATCCGTGCTACGTGTTCCCGTGTCATCGAACATATGATTTCCTCGTGTTCATAATGTATCCAAATTCGCAGAGAGATCCTGCGCGGCCTTACCCGCCGCCACCGCCGCCCCCAGCGACTCATACGCAGACCCAGATCGGCCATGGCATGGCTAATATTCCACCGCCGCCGCGATACCAGTTTCCCACCGGTGTTCATATTCCCCCACCTCCGGGGCCTCCACCAGGCAATACCATCGGTCCACAGACCCCCTGGCAAGGCAGCTGGGGTCGCCCCTACGATGGCCGCTCAAGTTTCAACGTTCCCTCCACTGGCGGTCCGCTCCCGTATAACCCCAGACAGCATCACCAGCTATCCAATGCGCCCGTGCCGTCCATCCCGCCTCCCCCACCCTTGACAATCGATCATAGTAAGCTTGTAAACAGCAGCAACAGATCTGGAAGTGAAGATACCCAGATGGGCGCCACATACATCCCTAAAGGACCTACGTATGGTGGTGGTGTCCCTGGTATTCCGGGCTTCAACTATGATGACATGTTCACGTACACGCCCGTTGCTAATCCCCCACCGACGAAGCCGCCGTCCACGAAATTTAACGCCCCTACGACGCATAGTGAGATACCTCACGAGCTGGCAGCCAAATGGCCTCTCGACTATGTTATTCGGTGGCTTGCCGCCAACCATTTCTCCAGGGACTGGCAGGAAACATTCAAGGCACTCGATCTTCACGGGGCCCTCTTCCTGGAACTGGGCAGTCAGCGTGGAGGCCGTGGTAACTTCGGCATGATGCATCAACTGGTCTATCCTCGACTGGCTCAAGAGTGTCACAATAGCGGAACCGGCTGGAACCAGGCTCGCGAAAGAGAAGAAGGGAAAAGAATGCGCCGGTTGATTCGAAGTTTGACCACGGGTAAGCCTCCTGAACCCTCCAAAGTGCAGATTCCATACGGCCAGAATGAGCCTTCGAGCGGTAGCCATGGACATGGTGCTGGAACCGACCTCGATTCCCCCAATACTCCTATCAAGACGAGCAGTTCGAGCATGGCCATGGCCGGCTTTCCACATATGGCGAAGGCCGCGCCTATTCCCATCACGGGTCCCTCGACGACCGAGTCTAATCACCGGTCCATCCTCAAGGGCATCGAAATAGATAGCAACCGTAAAGGCAGCCCGAGTAGCGCTAGCGAACTTGGCAACGGCATTTCGCGAAGACATAGTCCTGTTGCTAGCCCCAAGCCACCCTCATCCCTACCTTCGTCTTCGCCTAGTAGGTTCTCGATCCCCAAGTCACGGAGTAGCGCCGACTCGGTGTCTCCTAACACTACGATGCGTTACTCGGGCGGGCCTACCGACGTTGGCCAGCCGATTCCGATTCGCAGTGCGCAAGGTAGTAGTACTGGCTACGGGAGCCGTTTATCTCCTATGGATACCAGTGAACGCTCCACAGGTGCTGAGCCGACCTCAGCGAAAGACGGTAAAGATAGCAAGAGTCTGCTTGACATGTTAGTGAGGAAACGCAAACACAAAGACGATGATAGAGTCGATTCCCCCACGAGTCCTATCATGTATAGATCCAATGGCTCGTCGACAAACAGCATCGGTTCCAATTCCCACCGGACCTACATCCTGGTCACCATGGATGGTTGGAATTACCGTATGTGTGATGTGACTGAATGCAATTCTACTCGAGATTTGCAGACGAGTATATGCATGAACCTCGGTTTAGCTGACCCTGACTCTCTACAAATGTATCCGACTGAGTTAGGGCAGGGTGTTCATGACCAACCACTGGGCGATGTGTGCGCGTGGTCCAAGCGCACAAATATCGGCTCCATGAAGCTCTTCCTTAAGTATGGCGACTCTAGTAGTCGAGTGCCGTCTCTAATCCACACGGGGGATCTGGATGGTTATGCCTCTCTCGACGGTAACCGTACAAGATCCAACTCCTCACCACCGACATCCCGAGCCAACACCATGCCAGCTCACCCCAGACCTGGAGAGGAGCAGTTGACTCCGCAGGCCGAGGTTCATCAAATTAGCCAACGACAGGGCGCCTATCAGGAAGGGAGGAACAAAGCTATGAGCCATCAGAAAAACCATCCCGGTATTGGGGTTGTTGGCAGGGATGTAGACTTCGATAATCCCCGGGCTTCTCCGTACGATGAAAAGCCACCGGATGTCATGCTGCCGCAGCGGACAGCCCCACCACCGCCAGGTGTCGAGACGGCGACGCTGCTTTTAGTCAACACACATAGCAAGAAGCAGGGTTCCGGCGCGAAGCCGTTACAGGGTGGTCAGGATGATAGGCCCACTGCATTCGAAGGGGGTCATGAGGCATCATACAAGCCACCACCAGCGTCGCCTTCGCCTTCGACTGGCCTGACTTTGGAGACCTTGCAGCAGATGGAAAGGGCATGGGGCCACCCGGCTCGCCCATCTCCTATGGATCAACAATCAGGTAAGAAGGGTGCCATGGCAAGCGTTGATTTTGGCCAAGCGGCCTCAGGCCGTAGTAGTCCGCTGTCTGGCTCACCAGGTTCCATCACCTGGAGCCGTGGCGATATACCATTCCTTGTGCCTGACTACACGCCTGGCGGCACTCCAACCCATTACACGGAGAAACCGCATCATGAATCAGTGACTAAACTACGGTATACAGCAACTGGAGGCACCACGGCCGCGGATGTCAGTCCGAGCACCTCGCATGGACCCGGTGCTTCATCAGGGTCGTCGCGTACCACTAGTGTCCGCCGCAAGTCGTATGGCCCGGACGTTGATTTCCCCGACACGGAAGTGGAGTTCGATAAGATTGAGCCGAGAAGTCAAGCTGCGGAAGATTCTGGCGACGATTCTGATGAGGGTTTATTCGTTGTCCCCGTGCGAGGCGTGGAGGCGTCCAATTCGGTACGCGGAGCAAAACCAGCTGATCGTGGAACCGACTGCGAGTCTGGCGGCAAAAAACCCACCCTGCACGTTAAAACGCCGAAGTCGGCCAAGAAGCTATCGGTTTCCTTCGATCAGCCTCGCAGCATTAAGACATCTGATTTGGAAGACTCGGAAGAGAGTTCACGCGGGGCCCCCCATCGCCGCACACCAGCGACGCCAAGTTCAGAGCAGTGGCAATCCGATGATGCGCAGTTGAATCGTCGAAAGTCATTCATAGAACGTGATGTGTGGGCTAACCGCCCGCCTCCCGAGGCTCTATTGAGCAATCTCGATGCCTATTTCCCCGAGTTGGACCTGGATCAACCAGTACTGGATGAAAGCCAGCTTCAGGGAGCGAGCCCGCCTGTATCTCCAATCCCCGAGCAGGAGGAGCCGTCACCTAGTGCAACGAATATGCCGATCGATGCTCTTACGTCTAACGACCGCAATGATGAAGGTAAAACCTTTTACCACGACAGTGATACACTGGGCTCAGATGAGTCCACGCTGAAAGCCCTCGAGCGTCCCGCGTCCACGGTGTCGAGTACGCGTAAGAGCATACGCAAGTCCGGTGGTCTCGGTCGCATGAAGTCCATTCGAGAAGTTGCTCGAGGTGCTCATGAAGCCAACAAACGCTATACGAATTCTTCGGGAGCCAGTGGTACGACGTCGATGTCCATGGTACAACGTCGCAAGAGTACCAAGATGTTTGGTGCTCACGTGGTGCAGATTCGTCCCGAACGTGGATCCACGATTGTGCCCCAGATACCACAAGATGTGCTTCCAAAACGGCAAACCACGTTCCGATGGTTCAAGGGTGAGCTTATAGGTAAAGGAACGTATGGTCGCGTATACCTGGGCATGAACGCGACGACAGGTGAATTCTTAGCCGTGAAGGAAGTGGAAGTCAACCAGAAGGCGGCAGGGGGTGATAAGAACAAGATGAAGGAGCTTCTAGCGGCTCTTGACCAGGAAATCGACACGATGCAGAATCTCGACCACGACAACATCGTGCAATATTTGGGATGCGAGAGGAAGGAAACGAGTATCAGTATCTTCCTCGAATATATTTCCGGTGGTAGCATCGGGTCCTGTCTCCGGAAGCACGGCAAATTCGAGGAGCCCGTGGTGCGTTCGCTCACACGCCAGACGCTGTCAGGACTTGCCTATCTCCACCGTGAAGGAATTCTGCACCGTGACCTTAAAGCAGATAATATTCTGCTCGATCTAGACGGCACCAGCAAGATATCGGATTTTGGCATTTCCAAGAAGACGGACGATATCTATGGTAATGACAAGACTAATTCTATGCAAGGCTCCGTCTTTTGGATGGCACCGGAAGTGATCCGCTCGCAGGGTGAGGGATACAGTGCCAAGGTTGACATTTGGAGCTTGGGCTGTGTGGTGCTCGAGATGTTCGCAGGGCGTCGTCCGTGGAGCAAGGAAGAAGCCGTCGGAGCCATATACAAGATTGCAAACGGCGAGACGCCACCCATTAACGATGAGGTTCGTGAAGACATATCGCCGTCTGCGTTGGGCTTCATGTTGGACTGCTTCACGGTGTAAGTTGTTTTATTTTTTTTTTGTGTTTCTTATCTCTCCCTTATTGTCTACGCAAGGCTGATCATGTCCATAGAGATCCACAAGATCGTCCTACCGCGATGCATCTGCTCCGCAACCACCCGTTTTGCGAGATAGATGATAATTATAATTTTTACGACACGGAGCTTTATGCCAGGATCCGAGGGACATTTTCGACATAGAAAGGCATAGTCCCGAAAGACCCCCAACATAGACTCTATATGAGAACGGAATGTCGAGAGTTGTGTGGCAAGTGTGGACCCTACCTGTCCACACTATACGGTCTTTTGAATGTGTGCCACTGAGGCCATGGTTGACCGTTGTTTCTCTGCGTCATGGCTCGTTGTCGGTCTGTTTGAGCATGGCGTTTAGGTTGTTGCGGCCTGGTTACTGTGTGGACCATGGACGTGTCGGGATTGCCTTTGGGTTCAGGTCCCCATGAGTTGCCGTGGTGCGGCTGACGACATTATGGGTCGAAGATGATTGTTACTACAGATGGGGCTCTATTCTACAAATCTACAAAAGTTCGCATGGGGGAAGACATACAGCTATATTTGCTTTCTTGAGCTTGGTCGCGAGTTTGGGGGCATGTGCCCCAGCGGGTCTACATCGCGGTGTCAGATGCATGCAATGAATGGATGTGCCGTTACGGCTTCCATGTTGTCCATATAGCTAGATATTAGGATCCAACCTGGTTTGCAATTGCGTGCTTAGTATTCCGTATTCGAATCTGTCGCCTCCTGCTTGTGACTCGACAAGAACCGGCTTTTCTGTAGGTCCGACTCGAATTTCATGTCGAAGGAGAATATCTGCCTTCTGTACTTAAAAGACTCAAACCTCGCAGTCTCTTGGGAGGTTTAGATGCGGAATATAAGTAGGTAAGTCCAAACCCGCCCGGGTCCTAGAGCTAGGTAGTCCTCAGCTGTAAATATCCCGTACCGGCATCCATGGGTATGCCGTATCCGTAGAGTAGGTAGAGACCTACGGAATACGCTACGGGCTCCTTATTCCAGTGACCAGGTTCGTCGACGTCACTGTCCCAGGGTATTGCGACGGTTCACAAAGCGAAGGATCGTGAAGCGCTAGGTTAGAGGACGGGCCTACCAGTTGAACCGACCTGGTATGTAATCCGTAGCCGTATGTATTTTGGCAGTCCTACGGTCTACGCTAGATATGACCAGACTTTAGAGCAGCTGCCAGGATCTAAATACGGCTACCTACGGATTACGGATTACGGATTGAGGTAGGTAGGTATACGGATTAGGTATATTGAAATAAAACCGGCTCGCAACTCGACGGAATAGGAAGATGCAATTGGTACGAATAGACGAGTGAATATGTGCCTGTCCCGTAAGTGATCTTTAGGATTCAGGGGTTATGCTCAGGCTTGAGGTCATTGTAGTATTCCATTTAACTGACTCGACAACCAGGACTTCTAATTCCTGGGCTATGCAACTGAAATATCTAATCTAGGTACTAGTAAACATTGCGAGCGTCACTTTTATTCACAGTTCACAAGTGAAGATTCACGACCCAGGTAATCCGTACCTTGACCGTTCGGCGTTAGGTGCCATGTCGGAGAGTTACCAGGTTTGTCTGCCGTTGGCAACGAGTCAGTCTGTAAATTAACCCTATGAACTAGATAACTGCACTAATCTACGGAATTGGCAACATCAATTGCTAACTAACTGTTCGGATTGCCTACGTTCTACATACTACGGAATAGACTACAGAGATGGCTGTGTTCGGAGTTCCTTAACTTCTCTTCATCGAAATCCGACGGTCCGAGTCCCGCGCGGTCTTTCGTCTGAGACTGTCTCGGGTGGAGGATGGTAATTTTGAACCAGGGCACGGAATAGGTAGGTTGGTAAGGTAATATGCATTGGATGATGGACGATTAGGTACTGACCTCCCTAGGTATGTAACATCAAACTCCATACTGAGGAGATGAATGCTACCTACGGATTACACACCTACTTGTCCGTGCCTAGCTCGGCCGATGGACATCAGAATTAGTCGAGTACGAGTCTGGCTAGATACTGTGTTGAGGATGCAGAGATCAAAACCAAGTTGGGAAGACACTGGGCTGATCGTTGGCGGGCCCAGAACTGTTCTGTACGGATTATGTACCTAGTGTTGAGCCCATGGCGGCCACGTGCAGGTCAGTCTTTGCATGGACGAGATCCTTCAACGTATTTATGCGCTGTCGCATTGCTGATGAGATATGAGTTTTGGCTGGGCGTGGGTTTCAGGAATGCGCTGCCAAGCGTGCCGAGGTCGGTCAACGTTTGTGGCTTCGGCAGCAGTCGAGTACGGAATAGTGCTGCGAAGAAGAAGTAGGTGAGTGAAAGATATCGTCTGCCGATCGTAAGTCGATCGTACCTCGCCGGCTTATTATTTTACGAATTCTGATCATGGGATTTACTCCGTTCCTGCCGAGGCGAGTGCCAGGCCGAGGCCAGGGGCTTGTTGCGACTTGCCCCTGGTGGTACGATGTTGCGACACTGCGGATGGTCATGCATCCGGACAGGGCCTGCAGAGCCAACATTCATCGGTGTGATCGCAGCATCTGTCTAATTAGTTGTAGCTGCTTTGTTAGGGAGAGTTTCACCTCGCTGTCTTTACCCAGGAGGCAGTGTGAGCATGGATTGGGTGGCTAAAGTACAGTGAGGCCGTAAACTGTGAGGGTTCGATTCATTTCATGGTCTTCACTGGCTCATGTTGAAGAGCTATTTTCAACACTATTTTCAAAATATTAGTACAAAGAATTAGATTTGTAGTAAATAGAGACGCATTCTCTGAATAGTGAGCTGGAAAACCGTCGCAACTCAACTATCACAGCCAGCCAGCACTCGTGGCTATACATAACTGTGTTCTACGGCCACGGATCGTTCTACGAGAATCCCGTTCCGCAGTAACAAGGGCCTGTCGTCGATTTCATCTGCCGTCGTAGCCCCATCTGGCTTGTCCAGGCGGTTTGTCCCCACAAACGCACTCTTGCCGTTGTTCCCGCCGCTGCTGGCGATGAATCGTCCGCCCATCTCGTGTTCTTCGGGTAGCTTGTGCATGTGGCCGCTATTCTTGGTGCTATGGAAACCGAACGAGCTGGAAACGGTGGACTTGCGGTCTCTGCAGCTCCAGATTCTCTTCGTGAAAAGGGGGTAGATCATGGGCGCTTGTCCGACGAAGGTCGCCACGAAGGCTTCGCGAGTCGACCATGACGCGGAGATTCCTTCAGAGTCGCCAAGCTGGGATACAGATCAGTTTTGATCGGCGCATTGTGAGAGAAGGGGGTTGAGACGCACCTGGAAAACGTAGACGTAGCGCAAAATTGCGAAGACCATGCAAAGCGAACCGAGACTGAAGAGAAGCCAGAGGCCAATTCTCTTGGTCAGAGCGATGCGAATTGTTCTCAGGGTCTGATAGAGTCAGGAGTCAGTATGCGACTAGGAGATAGTCAGAAAGGAAAGATTAACGTACGGGAAGTGGAATCGTCAGGATGCAGAAATCGCTCGTCAGGTTCAGACTGAGAATGACTGTGAATACGTCGTATGTTTGAGGCACACAGTTTGCTAATACCGCCGGGGATCGTGTCAGTGATTGCTGGATGAATGAATGCGTATGATGATCGACTCGGCTCACCTCCTGGATCAGGATAGACCTGCCACACTTTTGAAAAGGGGATACAATGCAGAACGATGGTGAGCATGGTCGCTAGGAAGGTGACGGCAAGCAGACCCATGGCCGGGTAGATGGTCCGCTCAACCCACAAGCCTCTCAGGAGTCGCTTGTAGAAGAAGAGCTGGTTTAGCTTGACAAGCCATACGATCACAACATAGCCGACGAGGCCGGTGAGGAAGATTTGAGAACCGTATTTCCATTCTGCTCGTTCGGCTGGTGTGAGATTCTTCCGCTCTTCTGGCGTAAGAAGCGATGTATGGCGACCTTGAGCGACGACCGTGAATTCATATCCTATGTAGCCCGAGCAACCCCAAAGAAGCTATGTTGTCCTCTGTCAGTAAAAAAACCATGACTTTTGAGTAGGAGGACATCTGTTTGGGAACGGTCGGTTTTCTTACCAACAGGACGATCGCGAGATAGTCATCGGCTTGATATCCTCTCCATCCTACCATCAAATACCGGGACAGGAGACGGGCTAGGATGAAGAGAACCGCAAAAACAAACAAGATGAATATCTCGGCAACGACCAGATCGATTTGGGGGCCCATTGGGCGATTCGTCGTTTCAGGTTCTCGAAAAAAGCGCAATCAAGGCTATGTTTTATGCGGAATCCAGCATGGGACCGGTGGTTCAGTGAGAGTTGTAGGTATAATCCGTATCGGCGACTTTGACTCTTACTTTAACGGTGTTGACATCGAGTTGGAGTCGCAAAGTCTTCTTTTGAGGAGATGTCTTTGGTATTAACCGGCGCAACAATGGCGATCCCGAGTGAGTTGGCTTGGACGTTGCTTGACTTGCTACGAATTACGGATTACTTTCAATTCAAACCAACTGACTCGACTGTTGCGAGAAGTTATTACGACCCGAATGTAGGCGAGCAAGAGCCCACTCCCTATGTATAGCACCTACCAGCATTCTGTCGATCCTGAGGAATTAAACCCTTGCTCAGAAGATCGTCACCAGACTGAATGCGGAATAAAACCATGCAGAGTTGTGAATTTGCGTGTGTTGCTATGCCGCTCAGTCTCGGTTTTGCACGCTCACAACATGGGGGACGGCACCCCCCGGTCCTGGATGCCTGCCCTGGGTCATGCATGCCGGTACGGATCGGGATTCTGCATTTGTGGTCATTGCTAAACGGCGAGGGTCGCGACACTGTGCCTGCGACGGGCTAATCACCACGATTCACGCATCAGTGCGGGATGGCCAGGAACCTCGTTGGCTTCCATGTTAAGTTGAATTGTAGGTAGGAGAGTCCGAGTAGGTAGGCACGAATAAATCCGTAGTGGAAGATAAATTAAGTGAATTAACCAGACAGATTCCCGATCCCCGAACGATTGACAGCCACAGAAATAGGTAGTATCGAGACGGCTAACCTCGGTGAGCATAGGTGCCTGGCCGTAGCCGTAGGAAGTTCGGGACTAGCATCACGGACCCTGGTCTCTAGGAGTCGAGCTAGAGGCGTGGGTTATCCAGAGACGACGGGTTTAGCGTCATGAGGAATCGAGTTTCAGCTCACTCCGGAGTAATTGCGATGTTACTCGTAGATGGTCCGAAACATAGACAACACCAAGAGTTCGTCGGTCTCGGCATGGTTAGCGAAGTACTATGCAGTAAGTAGGTGACGGTCACGGCCAGGGGTCAGCCATGAAACGATCAGTGTCAGTCTGTATTCAGTATTATGGACTATGTAAGAGATAAAAATAAATAAGTGTGAACGTTGGGTAGCCGGGGAAAGAGGCGAAGACAAGAGCTCAAGTTGTTCGATATTTCACGCTATAAGATATCATGACTGGCTATCAGAGGAAAACATGCGTAGGAGTCAGGAAGAGTAGGCACCGGGTGAGCTTGATTCATCGTGTGAGTATTACGGATAAATAGGGACTACAGAAAGGAGCCTAGTTCGTGCTTCCAGCTGAACCTCTCAATGCAATCCAACGGCGCACGTGCACTCCTCCTGTTCCAAGTCCCCGGTCTCGACTATCTGAATGCGTATGCGCCACCGTGGCACGCGATATGAAGGGGGAGCAAGTGTCATGCAGATACGCTGATGCGCAGTAGTGCCGCCGTCAGCAAACGATAAGTATGTATGTAATCCGCAAGGAGATCGTGTGTGTTAAGTCATAGACAACTATGTACGGGATGAATTCGTGAGATAGGTAGATAGGTAATTAAGGATATAGGAGGTAGGTAGGTATCAGAAACGACAGGATCCGACGCGATGGCTTCATTCATCAGGAGCGTGGGCCCTTTCCGTCACGGGCTCCTTTTGCTTCTTGTCGACTCCAAGCCAGAGCAGGTCGGGTCGGCTGTAGTGGCCAACTACGTCGATGAAGTGTTTGTTGGTGACGAACATGGTCAGATCGAGGTCGGCGTAGACGAGTCCTTCAGTTGCAGGATTGCCGTCGCCCAGCGGCGCTGTTATCCTCCTGCCGTCCGGACCAATGACACAGCTATGGCCGCCGCCAGGCTTGTCAAAACCAAGGCCGTCCTGTGTCTGCAGTGCGTCGATGGCCTTTTCGGTCGCGACGGAAGTGCAGTGCAGGACGAACGCGCCGCCCTCGACTGCATACGTCTGAGACAAGTTCAGGCAGCCTTCGGCGGATTGCGCCCAGTGCGTCGGATCGGTGATTCCGCCGTGAGCATTGACGGGCGGCCACATGGAGATGTGCACGGCTTCACCTTGCGAGTAGGTGTGATATTTTAGGAGTGGCTGAGTGTGCTCCCAGCAAGCCAGCGTTCCGACCTTGACCTTGCCGACGGGAGCCCCGAAGTCGATTTCTACGACATTATTTAAGTCCGAGCCAGAGCCATCGCCGAACATAGTCCTTTCCACGTGCGTCGGCTTGATCTTGCGCCGTTTCAGGAGCATTTCGCCCTGAGGCGAGATGATGGCCTGAGAGATGTATAAGCTGTTAGTTGGGGTGCGCTCGGCGAAACCGAGGACCACGGCGATGGAGTTGTCGCGAGCTGCCTGCTGAAGACGCTTCATCTCCTGCGATTCGACAGCCAGCGCATTGAGCGTGTACCGAGTGGACATGGCCGGATCGATTGCTCTGCTCCTGAACATCCGATTCGTGTCAGAATTGAGGCAATGCAAGTTAGGGGATTCTCAGAGTAGCCTCACCAAATCCATCCCGGGTAACCTGTGACCCAGACCTCTGGGAACGCGATCAGTCTCGCGCCATTCGATGCGCCCTCGGCGATGAGCTTCACCGTCTTCTCAATTGTCGCCGCCAGATCCAGCCATTCCGGCTCAGCTTGGGTAACAGCTACGCGGAGACTCGCTGCAGCCATTTTCGTGTTCACGTTCTTTAGAAGATATATAAATTTTGAAGCTAGAATCAGTTCTGCAGGTCCGCGGGGATGTTGGGCGACGGAGAAGAAGCTGGGAGGGCGCAATATATCCGCCAAATCGCCCCCCTCCAGCCTTCTGCTATTCCCCGCCCATGACATGCTTGGCTGCAGAGAAACATTCCATGCCTACCTATCGTGCTTCGTACCTGCACGACATAATTAGTGTACCTAACAATAACTCGAGAGGTATCCCGTATCGGTTCCGTCCAGACGGGGCCATGGGATTCTGCTCAGCTACCCGAATGCGGAGGGGGATGTCGTTTTGCGGTTGTCCCTCCTTCTTACTCGTAATAGCAAAGGGAGCCTATCATAGCATGACAATGACTTTCGTAATCTAGAGTCGCGCGATGGAATGTGCAGCTTTACGACTCATGAGATTGCGATTGTGATCAGCACGACGTACAGTACGGACCGTATGGGCCGCACTACTCGCACTGAAATGCACTGAAATATGTACACTGAAAATACACAATTAATCCGTAGGGAGGTTGATTTACGGATTATTCTGTGCGAAGCTCCTCAGTTATGATTCTTATCACCAGGCGACGCGTCGCGTCCTGGGATCTGCATATAGAATTGAGCATCACAATCTCGAGACCCTTCCAACCCGCCAACACTATGGGCGATCTAAACATTGAGCATCGATTCTTTGATTCTCTCTTCTCACTTATCATTAATCATGAATCATTGATCATGGTCAGGAAAATCAATCTCAACTCGGAATCCAATCGTTTGCCGGCGATGTGAAGGGCGGAGATGCCGGGTAGGTTCTCTCAGTGATGTTCTTCCAGTTCACAGTTCACTCTGAATATTCCGTCTTTCTTCCCTCTTCATCATTCCCGTCTCTCGCTACTATTACCGCATCATAGCATTGTCAGACACCCATCTAGGTACCTACCTTCCTATCTTCCTTAGGTACCTAACGGAATACCTACTTGTCATGAACTGTTTCGCTGGGCAGTGGTAAGCAGTAGTCCGTACCTGGCATCTCAACTGTCAGCTTTTGGCGCCGGGCTCCTACACTAGCAGCAAATAGGACCTATGAGGCTATGACAAGAAGCTCACATCTTCTTTTCGTTAGGCACGCGAGTGAACAAGTCGACAAACCAAACTACAGCTTAGCTAGGGCTGTTTAGCGTCCCGAGCTTCAGGCTCAGTTTAACGACGGAGTAGGTATGAAATAGGTAGGTAGGTATCTGTATTTCGTTGAATAGGCAGACAGACAGGAATCTCGATAAGTAAACACCTGGTAGGGAAGCCTATTGACACGTGCCCATTGTCGTCTCCGCCTCTCCTAGATACCTCTACTACCTATGTAGATCGGTCGTAGTAATCCGTATTGATGCACGAATTACGGATTAGTAGGAGCCGGCTTCAAGCTTCCCATGCGTGCCGCTCGAGATCTGTGCCGCTAGGAATCTTGGAACGTGGACCACGCCAGAACTCGGGAGTACCTTTTCCGTGAGTGATCCCTATTTCATAGGCTGCATGAGTCCGAGTCCGAGTTGAGCAAACGGAACAGGTGCCTATCTCGGTAAATGGGTCAGTCAGACTTGCGGAGTATCTCCAAGTACCTCGTCGACTGCACATCCGCACCACCGGAGCTCACTGCCTGAATAGCTACGCGAGTTTTACTGCTTACATGACACGAATCAGTTCGGACTTGATTCCAAGATACGGCCTAGTGTTGTCTATTTCGGCGACTTCCATTGCAATTCCCGCCTTTTCTCTGCTGAACGCGAACTACCAGCTACCTACCTAGGCACTACGAGTAATCTAACGGGAAGGTCATGTGCTTCGTGAATCGCGTGGCCAAAACGTGAGTTGTGGGAATTACTCGTAATACGGGTTGACAGTCCAACCACTGGTAGGTAGTTACGGCATTGGTAATTGCAACTAGGTAATAGTTAACAGCTAAGGCAACCCAACTCAACCCCTCAACACTACTGATTAGAACCAGAGTTAAGCAGATCTTGGGTTGACAACGGTGTTCAGAGATCCCGTGGAAAGGCAGATTTTGGCAGTGATGAACGTGTACTAAAGGAAGGCTACGCTGACAACGCTCACCAGAGCGACAGCACAACTTCCTATTGCGTGGCTAACGCACTCATCGATTACTGATCGGACTTAACTCATGTACGAGTAATCCGTAATCCGTAGTTCTTTTCTTTTTCTTGTTCGTCGTTCATGCTTCCATTAGTACGTGAGGTATTTTCAAAGTCATCATAACCGGATTCGGTAGTAGTATTGATGGTGATTGCATCCTTATGTCGGTGATCCGTCCTTGAGTTGCCATGAAACTGGAAACGCCGACTTCATACGGCACAGGTATCTGTTCTCAATGGCACAGCTTTCACGATGGCTACATAGGTATCGCCTCCTATCTGTGCCATTCTGTGCAGGGGTTCAGTCAGACATCGTCACTGGCAGGTCGTCAATATTTCCACATTGTCAGACTAGGTATTACAAGGATGTTATCAGGTTTATCATCTAGAAATCTGCCAGCGTCTACCTAATGGATGTAATCCGTAGGTATTACATACATGCAAGAAGATCTCCATCGGTAGTGATGAGTACAAGTCTTGACTGCCCGACCAAGTTCTTGATATGTACCGGTACCTAAGGGAGGATTCCTTCCGCCCGTCTACTTACATACCAAAGAATCACAGTCACAGTTCGATGGGATCGCATGTGGTTCCGCCAAAGTCGGTAGGCCACGACGGTCTCAGAAACACTCGAGCTCTCAGAGGATTCCGGAGGCCCACATGGGAGTGAGAGAGCACGACTACCGGTGTGCCAAGTAGGTAGTGCATTTTCCACATCGTGACCATGAATTAGTAGTGTAGGACCTGCGGATGAAGTGTCGAATGCACAAACTACGATGTTTGAGGAAGTGGCGCGTGCTGGCACATCTAATTCAAGTTGCCGTCCGGCGGTGCCGTAGGAGCAGTTCTTTCTCTCAGACTGCAGAGACGTCTGGATGCCATGCATGTACGAAGTACGAAATGGGCCCCGGATTGTGGCGGAATTCCCCCGTCTGCCATGGCGGCTAGAAGAGCAGATAATACCTAGATAGTCCTTCGTGATTTACCCTTCACGGCAGTGCTAGTCGCAGCCAGGGTGATGCACGTTTCTTCACATGTAACCCATCCAGACAATGATCGCTGACTCGCTGCTATTAATAAATACAACTTGCCGGCAAACATCTCCAACTTGGCTACGCTGCAGCATACGTGGGAAACAAGCTCCGCGTTGTTCGAAGAGTGTGACTATGGAGTTGGAGAGTTGCTTACCTGCCTGCCTAGTCAATGATATTTAAGATATATCGGTTGTCAGTTGAAGCTCTGGGAACCATTCACGCATCGTGAGCCGGTCTAGACTCCTCTCTGTATTATATCCCCCGTCCACACAACCTCCATGTCTCTCACCATGCCGAACCACTCCATGCATCTGTTTTCCTCACACAATCGGTCACGAAAGCTAGTATCCGGCCTCACTTTCGCCACGACACCAGCACTCGTCAGCGTCGAGTTACAATGCTACCACGGACTGGACTATCACGCTCAGTACTGGTGGCGATCATCTGGCTACGCGCTGGCTGTGCTCCTTCATAGGGCGGGCTACTCCGACTATGGACAATATCGACTCCTGAAGTTCTTCCGAGAAATTGCTCCCTTGCTGGGACCTGCTTACCAGTCCGAGACACCTCAATGGAAAAGCTTCATGACAGACGACCACTGCCCCATCGAAGTAAGCTGGGACTGGCGAACCGGCGATCAGGCCCCCAAGATACGATTCTCCATCGAACCCGTTGGCATTCACGCAGGCACGGACTTCGACCCGCACAATGAGATTGCCGGGCCTATGCTGAGAAAGTCCATGGCTCGATTATTACCCAAGGCGAATCTGGAGTGGTTAGAACATTTCCACCAGAGGTTTAGTTGCGGCGACGACGGCATGGTTGAAGATCACCGAACAAACGAGTTCTATGCTTTCGATCTAGGAGAAAGAGATATCGTAGGCAAAGCGTACTTCTTCCCTCGGTCGAAAGGGAAGGTCGCCAATCGCGGCAACCTCGACATCATCTCCGACGCGATTCATACGGCACCCTATAGCGCTCCAGACAATCTTCATGGCTTGACAATCTTTCAAGAATATGCCCGAGACATAACAACGCCCACTCTGGAGATGGACATGCTGGCGCTGGACTTGGTTCAGCCATCGGAACAGCGCTTCAAGATCTACTTTCGAATTCGGCAGACGAGCTTCGCATCAGTTAAGGAGGCTATGACACTGGGTAACAGGATCATGACCCCTGACATGGAACGAGGTCTTGAACGTCTCAATATGCTTTATCATGCGCTACTGGGCAATGGCATAGGCGGAACTCCGGACGACGAAGAACTGCCGGCGGTGAATCACAGGACGGCGGGCATCTTATACAACGTGGAGTTCCGGTACGGCAGCAAGTCCCCCAAGGTGAAGGCCTATCTTCCGGTCCGGCATTACGCACAGAGCGAGGAGGATGTATTATGGGCGTTGAACGAGTATATGCGCCGGTATTCATCAAGTTCTGCGGTCGAGGAGCATATGGCTCAGTATGAGGACGCTATCAGGACACTCTTGTGAGTCCCCCTATTCGCGATCACTCTTCACTTTTATTATTTGTAGATGCTGACCGTTGTCTAAACAGTCCACCTGAGACGCTGAGCTCTTGCAGTGGTGCACAAGGACGAGTACACACATACATCGCGTGCTCGGTCGAGACTGGGGGCGAGCTTCGGGTTGTTTCGTATATCAATCCGCGTCAGGTCAAGTTTGACTAGGCAGTTACGGTCTGAGTCCAGAGTTTTTTTTTTCTTTTCCTGTTTCTATATATGACGCTCTTGTATTATATCACTAGACTTGATGGACCGATCATTGCGGCGTTGAGCGGGAATTCGTAGGAAAGGGTTGTATTCTTAGGTATTATTCAGGGAGCTGGGTTGGTCGGAGGAGGAAAAGGGGACCACTTCTAGCGAAGGACGGGGGAGAGGAGGTATGTCACATAGACACAGCACTGCTAGGTAGGTATGTAATTCGTACCTGCGAGTGTTATGACCCAGCTTCTCGACGAGGCACAATTCGCTATTATTCTTCATACCTATCGTGGTAGTCTTTGGCACTCTGTGGTGTCATCAGTTGCTCGTACAAGTAGGTGGCCGGTGCCTATACTACGATCAACTTATACCGATCTGCACACGAACAGGCACGAACACGGAATAGGTGGATGCCAACACAGAAATATTACCGCAATGTACGAGCAGATCTTCCTTTCGTAAATCATAGGGTAGGTAGGTAGGTAGTTGTTCCGCAAGTTACCCTTCGGAGTTCCGAGGTAGGTACAACTTCCCAGTTGATCGTGAAGAGACCTAATCTGGACGAAGCGTCCTCAACAAGTTGCCGTTCCCAAGAGTCAAGACTGCCCATTCCGTACTGCTAATGCCGATGTAACACCGTGGTGTACTCGTAGGTAAATATTCCGTGATTCAGGCGCAATCACACCAGCCTAAAATCTCCGTCTCTCCTCCAAGTCGGCCGGAGGATTGGGACGAGGTCCACTGGATCTCACGGGCCCGCCAATCCCATGAGCGTGAGACTTCTAAGCGCGGGAAAGGTCCAGACCGTCACGCTCAACATGTGCCCCATGAAGTCTAAAAAGGTAGCTAGGCGAGGGTCCAAAGCAGTTTGCCTAGCCATAACGTCGGTACGCTAGTGCTAGTGTGATCCGTGGTGGAGGAACCAGGAGGTTAGCAGCCAGGAACCTACGTCAGCCAAAGCAGGGGCTGGCTGTCTCAAGACCTGCGGAGTCCGCCGTCTGTCTATCATGTAGGTACTCGTAATTCGTACCTACGAGTACTCGTAGGTGTAGATGTTCCACATCTGGGACGACTCTGTGCATTAACACGGATTACATACGACTCAGGAGTAAGGGGTAATCCGTATGCAAGGAATGGAAGTTCTCTGTCGTGACGTCCCGTGATCCTCCTTCTACTTGGCTACCGGCATACTATCGACCTAGTCCACTCCCTACTACTACTTTACAGAACACTACACCTACCGAGAAGTTCGGTAGCCGCCCATGACTTGATACCTAGCAGTAGATCCTAGTATTCCGCAGTGTAGGTATTCCGTAAAGCTAGCGCTCGTTTCTACATGTAGGCAGTTCAAAGTCGAAACTTGCAAAAACAGGCCCGATCGTGTCTTACTACTAGTAGGTACAGAGTTAGCGGCGATGTGGGATCTGAGTCCAGCTGCCTACCTGACCTACTACCTGTGATGTACCGGATTGTGCGGAACGCCGTGGGGGCGAGAATGTCTTCACCGATCACCATGAGCCTACTATTACATCCTGACTGCCAGGAGGTGGCTGACATACAAAAAGTGACGGAGGCACAGCTCGGACGCCCTACTTAGACGAAATGGACTCACTCACATATACGGTTCAGTCATCCATCGTACCATTTGAACACGTTCGATATTTCATGAACTTCAGGGCGACGATATAGATATCTCAGGTCACCCGCTCTCTTCCTTCCTCAAACATCCCCTAACCCTCACAAGAGCTCTCTAATCCTGCCTTATTATACCCGAACTCACCAATGGACCCAATCCGCGAAGAAGCCATCCATAACGAGCGGCATGTCAAAGTGATTTGCATTGGAGCCGGTGCGTCAGGAGTATGTCTCGCTTATAAGCTGCAGCGTTCATTCAGGAACTTTTCCCTGAGGGTAAGATCGCATTAACTAGTCGATGGCAACAGGCGGAGACTAATAATCTCCATAGGTCTATGACAAGAACCCAAGCATCGGAGGGACGTGGTACGAGAACCGCTACCCAGGCTGCGCCTGTGATGTTCCCTCTCATAATTATGTTTACTCTTTCGAGCCCAAACCGGACTTCACTTCTGTCTATGCGGGATCAGGCGAGCTTCGAGACTATTTCGAGGGGGTTGCCAACAAGTATGATCTGGCGAAATACTTCAAGATGTCCCATATGGTGAGAAATACATCATGGCACGAAGGTCGTGGACAGTGGGATGTCGAGATCGAGGACCTGACCACGGGTGAAGTCGTTCACGACTGGTGCCATATCCTCGTGCATGCCTGCGGTTATCTGAATAAGCCGCAATGGCCGAAGATCCCCGGACAGCAGAATTATAGGGGTATCTGCACACACAGCGCAAGTTACGATACCAGCATATCCCTTGCTGGCCAGAACGTCCTTCTCATTGGAGCCGGGTCTTCTGCTACGCAGATCCTGCCTGCGATTCAACCCATCGCGAAGAATGTCACCATCTTCATCAGATCGCCTACATGGCTGCTGCCAGACATTTCCACCGAAGCGGCGCACTTCTCAAAGGAGCAGATTGAAAGATTTATCAGCGAACCAGAGACCGTTCTCGAACTCCGGAAGGAAAACGAACGGACCATGAACAGCATTTTCAGTGAGCTCCCACGTCCACACACTGCCGCCGACACAAGTCGATCTAATACTTTTGCTTGTAGGCGTCTACCTTAAAAATTCGGTTCTCCAGGAACAGTGCAAGACTCTGCTTGAATCGGAAATGAAGGGCATCCTTCAGGACAAGCAGGCTGAAGAGCATTTGATTCCCAAGTTCGAAGTGGGCTGCAAGCGCGTCATCCCTTCCGGCTTCAAATACTTGAAGGTGAGCCCTCTTCCACGACCCAACTGGCTATACTTGTAAAGTACGCGGTGCGCTGACACGAACATGTCGCGTTTTAGTCCCTCAAGCAGCCAAATGTTAAAGCGGTCTATGCGGGTGTAGAATCATTCACGGCCAATGGTGTTGTCGATGCCAACGGCGTAGAACATACTGGCGACGTGGTCATCTGCGCCACGGGATTCGATACGTCGTATGTATCGTCATATCCGATCCTGGGACCAGACGGGCGGAATCTGCAGACGGAGTGGGCGGATTCCATCGTGGGATACATGGGCTTGGGAGCGCCCGAGTTCCCCAACATGCTCACACTGCTAGGACCGTACAGCCCCGTGTCAAACGGGCCAACGTTGATTGCGATCGAAGCACAGGCCGACTACATCTGCTCGGTGATCGACAGATACCAGACCGAGCCGTCGATACACAGCATGGCCCCGAAGAAGTCCGCATGCGCCGACTTCATAGCCCACGTGGGTATGTGCATGGAGAAGGCCGTATGGACGGGCAACTGTCGCAATTCACATAACAACCATACCGTCGGCGGTCGCATCCCAACGACATGGCCTGGCAGCACTCTGCATTACCTTGAGGCCGTGCGGGAGCCGCGCTGGGAAGACTGGGACTTCAACTACGGTGCTAATCGATTTGCTTGGATGGGCAGCGGCATCTCTCAGACCGAGTGGGATCCCACGGCGGACCTGGCATACTATATACGGCAGCACGATGACGGCGTGCCAGGGAGTCGGTGGCAGAGGGACGCAGCGGCAAACAAGAGCGGGAGCATGGCGCCCAGGCAACTGCACCGGCAGCCAAAGCTGGCAGTCGAGGCTGTCAGCAAAGAGTAGATATCAAGTACCTAGTAGAAGTCCTACGGAGTATGGCATTGAGGTGTGCTCGGCGCTTCACATGATTCAATCGAACAATCGACAATTCATAGGTTGATGTAGACGTTCGGTATACCGGCGAGGTAAACCCGTACACTAGTCGTATAGTGCACACCCGGGGCAAATCACAATAGTGTGTTCCTTGAGTGGAGATGACTCTATTGTAGTCTACAATCTGCCCACACCTCTCTATATACAACTCGCACCCCCTTGGGCCGTAAACTCCTCCTTTATATATAGACGAGTCCGCTGTATACATGCGGTCTCGATCCGCTTCCGATAACCGGAAGAGACGAAGATAAACCGTTCTAGACCCGTTCCTGACTCGTACCTGACTCGAAGGAAATACATGTACCAACTACCTGAATCAGTCTAGTCCACCACACCTCCTCGGTGTCCCCGATATACAGACTTTTCCTTCTCGTTATCTGCATGTACTGCTTAAAGCATTGAGCCACATGCCAACAGTTGACTTTAATTTGTCTAAACGAATGATGCACAGCCCTATTTGGTGCGAGTCGGTTGCCTGGAATACAAAACAGTACCGACTAGTGATGCATAAACGCCGCGTTTTTCGGAAAAACGCCGGTTTGACGCACCCCCTCATACAAAACCTTAAAAGCGCATTACAAACGAGGTAACCACCACCACAAATTAAGCTCAAACTCAATTCAAACGTGGAATCTGGGCTGTTTCCTCCTGGCGATTCTACTAAACTACCGTAACGGGAAAATATTGTTTCGGAGAACGGTTCTTTTTCGGACAACCATTCTCCCCATAAGAACCATTGTCCCACAAACTAACGTTTCTCTGAGGAGAATGGTTGTTTGTCAGAGAACGGTTGTTTTGTGGGGATTGGTTGTACGGAAAAAAGAACCCTTCTCCGACAAACAACCATTCTTCTCAGAGAAACGTTCTCGCGCAGAGAACCATTGTGTGTCAGAGAACCATTGTACATTTAGGGAACGATGTCACGTAAGAAACGATTGTATACAGGATAATGGTTCTTGCACAAACAATTGTTCTTATTATCAAGAAGTGTTCTATTTCACTTTATCGTCGCTAATAATCCGTACCCGTTCCGCCGCACATTTCCGTAATCCCTATTCCGTATTATGATTGACCTTACTAATTCCTCCGTTTCAGGTACTATCGGCGTATTCGGTATCGATGTTGTCCCAGTATATGAGACGACGATGAGCTTATCGATGTCATTTTATGTAGCAGTGGGACAGCGATTCTATGCACTTACATGTCCAAATCAGCCAGGATGGCAGCACTGACACCAATACTTTAGGTAACGACGCGAGCGCGAAAGGGGCATCAACTGGAATGTAAGGGGGCCAGCCGGACTAGGGGGAGAGGTCACGTGCGGAGTAGGGGGCAGCCGGAGGCTGACCGGAGACTGGTTAGGATACGTGGCCGCTCGGAGTAAGTCCGGCTAAACTCCCCACCTCCGGGGCACATTTGTATATTTAGGAATTCCGGGCCGGAGGCCTCCTGGAGATTGGCCAGGCTATAGTCTATGTCCGTACGCACTTCTGGAATTCTAGCCGTTCGGAGCCATCACCTTGCCTGGCCAATCGCATTTGACCTCCGCGTTACACTCTATAGCCTCTACCTAACCTTCAGGGCGACGCGATGGCCGAACGAATGACGACCCGGGCGCAAGCTCGCCGCGAGTCGGAGGAAACCGAGGGGAGACCTCCCAGAACCGGGGCCTCCGCACGAAGATACTCCGAGCGAGGACGGCACCACGGACTCCATATCCACAACCTCCGCTCCTAGCGAGATGTTCTCGTCCTCGGACCTCGATCGAGGGCCCCGCCGGGAAGAAAACCCTGGAAGGCATCCCCGCATGCGCCCGGGCGGTCCTAGAGGCTAACGCCAACACGACCGCCCAACAATCTCGCCAGATAAGACAACAAGAGCGGGAGCTGCGCCGGGCGCGCGAAGACATACGCGCGCAGGCGGAGCGACAGGAACAGCTCCTCCGTCAACCGACAAGCCGGACCGAGAATAAAGGGGACAGCAAACCCCCGAACTACAACTGCAAACGACTCGGGTCCGGAGCCACCCCTCGCGGAAATCGAAGACTGGATCGCCGCGATCAAGACAGAGCAACAGCCACCGCCCCGGGGCGACCAGACCACATCCAGATAGATTGGGCGGTCAGCCACATGGAATGGACCCGGCAGGCGCAATGGCGAGGGCACCTCACGACCCCTCGCCTTACCCGGATCCGGAGTTCGACGCCCAACTCGAAGACTTCTGGAAGTTCGT
The DNA here is from genome assembly GCA_023079495.1 of Xylaria sp. L1 SY-2022. NCBI lineage: Eukaryota > Fungi > Ascomycota > Sordariomycetes > Xylariales > Xylariaceae > Xylaria > Xylaria sp. L1 SY-2022. The sequence continues at coordinate 2,204,589 of JALIDW010000009.1, forward strand.
CCGGAAGGAAACCCAAGACCCCGAGAAACATGAGCGGGACTATCGCAACCTACTACACACGATGCGACAGAAGAAGGACGAAAGCCCCGCGGACTTCTACACACGCTGGTCGGTACTCGTCCGGAAGCTGTACGGCGGCATCGACCTTACCGACGCGCGCGACCACGCCCACCACTTCTGGGTCCGGTTACAACCCTCGCTGCAAAGAGCCACGATCCGGGACAACGTGACACTCCGGGATCTGCACCGACGTTGCGTTCCACGCGGGCGCATCTCGGGACTCCCCGCAAGACACGCGACCCCCCCACGCCTACGTGGGACGGACTACAGGCAGGGCAGCCAGGTCCGCGAGCCCACGCCCCCGTGAACAACACGTACGACGCCGGACCGCGGGGACCCCCAGCCCCCGAATCGAGTCGGAGACCTGCGCTGCTACAACTGCGGACGACGCGGGCACTTTTCACGCGAATGCAGGTCCAGGGCGCACAGACGACGCACGGATGCATGGCGGCCGAGGCCCCGCACCGACGGGGGACCGCGCGACCCCAACGGCGCGCTGAGCCCCCCCCGACGAGGGGGAATCCAGAACATAGGAGCATGGTCGGACGAAGAGGAAGAGTTAAAAGGCCGGCCGGAGTAGGACAATACGTCCAGTCTACTCTGGCGGAACCAATTAGGGCGATGAGTTTGAGCCACCCGTTCCGGGTCACTGCACAGGTCCAACCAGGAGGTGGCCGGGAGGCGAAGGAAGTAACGGTGGATATGGACACCGGAGCACAAGTCAATGTTGTATGTAAAGACTTCGCCAGGAAGAGACTCAAACGAATCGATACCCTTATCCCCACACTCGCGGGCCCCACGGGGGGGACCGACTAACGTGCCACGGAGCTTACGAGGCTGTGGTCCGGATGACCGATGTGAAGGGGGTAGAACGGACGTTCACCCAAGTGTTTTTCGCAGTACGAAGGGAGGCGGGAGCGCCAAAACTCCTGCTGTCACGGCCGGGCATGGGCCGGCAAGGAATAGTATTGGATACCGCGTCCAACCAATGGTGGTTCGGAGGGTACGAGGAATTAGACCCGGAGGAGTTTGCGGATGTCGTGATGTCCGGAGAACAGGCGTACATCGCCAACACGACCGGCCCTGGGGTTACAGGGGAGCTCCCGATCCCGGAAATTGACGACGACGACCAGCCGGAAGGGGAGGCAATACGCCTGCCCGACTCGCTTGCAGCGTTTCGCGCAGGTATACTCGGAGGCTGGCGCCCAAAGGCCTACCGGTGCTACCCGACGCGGAGCACACCATGCACCTCGTGGAAGGGGCACGGGTCCCCCTTCGGACCCATCTACCCGACCACCGAGGCACAGCGGAAGGTACTGGAGGAGTACCTGGAAGAGAACCTCCGGTCAGGGAGGATTCGGTACTCCAAGGCTGACGCCGGAGCCCCCGTACTGTTCGTACCCCAGAAGGACGGCACCCTTCGGCCGTGCGTGGACTACCGGGGCCTGAACCGAGTCACGTCCAAGAACCGATACCCGTTACCGTTGATCTCGGAGATCATGTCCCAACCGGGCTCCGCGAAGCGTCTTCTCTAGCTGGACCTCCGGGACGCCTACCACCGCATCCGGATTAAGAAGGGGGACGAGTGGAAAACGGCGTTCCGGACAAGGTACGGCCACTTCGAATACACGGTCATGCCGTTTGGCCTGACAAACGCCCCGGCCACATTCCAAGCCTACATGCATAAGGCGCTGGCTGGGCTGGTCGACCACATATGCGTGGTCTACCTAGACGATATCGTGATCTACTCCCAGGGGACCGGGAGGAACACGAGGAACACCTCCGGCTGGTCCCACGAACGCCTAGCGGAATATCAGCTGTTCGCAAAATTGTCGAAGTGTGAGTTCTTCCGGGACGAGATAGAGTTCCCTGGGGTTCGTGGTCAACACCTCCGGCGTCCAGATGGACTCCCCCGGCGGGTCACCGCGATTGCCGAATCGCAACCCCCCGGCTTCCGTGCACGACATCCGGGTTTTCCCTAGGCTTCGCCAACTTCTATCGGAAGTTCATAGCGCGGTACTCACACATTACCGCCCCGATCACGGCCCCTGCTGAAATCGAAGGATGGAGTCCGGCCACCATTTCAATGGACCGCGGAGGCGAACGAAGCATTTGAGGCGGTGAAGACCGCGTTCACCTCCGCCACCATACTGCGCCACCGGGACGGGGCGCTCGACACGAAGGTCGAGACGGACGCATCCACGAGAGCCGTCTCGGGGATCCTATCGCAGCTGCATGGCGCAGCGTGGCACCCGGTGGCCTACTGGTCGCGGAAGCTGACGGAGACAGAGAACCGGTGGGCCACGGGACAACAGGAACTGCTAGCGATCGTGGAGAGCTGTGAGCACTGGAGACAGTTCCTGGAGGGGACCGCGAAGCCGTTCACGATATGGACGGACCACATGGCGCTGAAGGGTGTGGTGAACTCCCCGGCCCGGGACCTGAGGGGCCGACTCGCACGGTGGGTGTATCGGCTGGCGCAGTTCGATTTCGACATACGCCACAGGGTCCGGCCAGAGCAACCCCGCGGATGGGCTGTCCCGGAGGCCGGATTACATGGCTGGGGACATCCAGTACGGGGACGTGATCCCCACGCTCCAGAAGCGATTGCGACTCCTAGAGGAGTTGCCTCGCGCCGCGGCACACGGGCGCCGGGGCAGACGATCGCGAGGACGCGGGGCGCCCCGGCGAGGGGGCAGCGGCGATGACGACTGCGACCGGCCACGAAAACGACACGCCACCGGCGCAGCGATCACGCGCACGGCGCAACCGAAGCCCCCTGCGCGACCCCCGGCGGACGAGGAGGACCCCCGGGGCAGGCGAAGCACGGAGAGCGATAGCGCCGGACCAATACCCTGACCGCACACGCGGCGAAGCGAAGCCACGAAGGACGAAAAGATGTTTCGGTCGGACACATCGCGGGAATTCTACGACCTGGTCCGGAGACTCCAACAGAAAGACCCGGACGTGGAATACCTCCGGGACACTCGCACAGCGCCGGGCGGGGGACGCGAGGGGGCTACCACGTAGACCACGACGGTACGCTTCTATTCAGAGGCCGCCTGGTAATCCCAAGCGCAAGAGACACTCCGCAGGAACCTAATACGCCAGCACTACGACGACCCGCGGGCGGGCCACGTAGGGAGGGAACAAGACGGTGGACCTCCTCAAAAGGAAGTTCCACTGGGAAGGCATGGATCAAGACGTCCGGACCTACGTGATTACGTGCGAGCCGTGCAACGGGAACCGCATCCCTAGGCACAAGCTCGTATGGCCAACTACGCTCGTTACCCATCCCGACCAACCGTTCCGGGAGCTGAGTATGGACTTCATCACCGGCCTGCCCCCGTGTAGCCGGATGGACGGGGAGATCTACGATGCCGTCCCTGGTCATCGTTGACCGGTTCACAAAAATGGTCCTATTCATCCCCACGCGGAAGACACTCAACGCCGCGGAGTTGGCCCAGGTCCCCGTACGAACAGGTCGAATGCCGCTTTTGGGTCGCCAGAAGCGCATCGTGAGCGACCGGGACAAACTCATTACCAGCGGGTTCTGGAAAGACCTATGCGAGGAGCGGGAGATCCGGCGCCGATTATCCACCGCCTGGCACCCCCCAAACAGATGGTCAAACCGAGCGGGTGCACCAGAGCCTGGAGACATACCTCCGCAAGTACGCCGCCCGGGACCCGAACGGATGGGCTAGAGTCCCTACCGGAGGCAGAGTTCGCGTACAACAACAGCATCCACGCTACCACCGGGTGCTCCCCATTCGAGGCTCTATACGGGTACCACCCCCGGATGATTGAATACGTACCTGCGCGGATGCAGACCAAAGTTCAGGGCGTGCGGGAGCGGCTTCAACACACGGCGGCGGTCCGGAGAGCCCCTGACAGAACACTGGGAAAGGGCCGCGGAGGCCATGCAGAGGAACTACAACAAGAGGCACACACCCACGGGAGTTCCGGGTGAACGAAGTCGTAGGCCTATCCACGGCCCACTTCCGGTTCAAGCAAGGCAAGAAGCTGGCACCCACATACATCAAGGTCATCGTCACGGAGAAGGTAGGTCCGCAGGCCTACCGCGTTCAACTCCCGGCCAAGTACTCCAGAATCCACGATGTCTTCCCAGTCTCCTCCCTAGAGCCCCTGGCGAGGCAAGCCCCCGGGAGGACAACGACCACCTACCTCTCCCGGACCTCGAAGACGAGCAAGACGAATGGGAAGTGGAAGACATAGTGAGACATCGTGATGACCGGGGACAACAAGAGTTCCTAGTGAAGTGGCAAGGGTGGCCGGTCGAATACAACACGTGGGAACCCCCGGAGCAACTTGACCGGATGCAAGGAACTGCTGGTGAGATACGAGAAGAAGGCCCGGAGGAGGCACCCGAAGTGGGATGACCTCCGGTAGAGGAGAACCTCTGGTGAAGACCAGGGGACGGAGCCGAGAGGCAGGGCATGCGACCACTGGCAAGACCAGGGGGGCATCGCCAGCAGAGATAAGTGAGCCAGAAAAGGCAGGGCATGCGACCACTGGCAAGACCAGAGGGCATCGCCAGCAGAGATAAGTGAGCCGGAAGGCAGGGCATGCGACCACTGGCACGACCAGGGGGCATCGCCAACAAGGATAGCATGAGCCAGAAAAGGCAGGGCATGCGACCACCGGCAAGACCAGGGAGCATCGCCAACAGAGAACAAGTGGACCGGAGAGCATGGCCACGAACTCTACAGGAACCAGCGGACTTAGAAGATCAGAATGAGAAGACACCTATTCAACACCATTTAGAAGGCAGGGGAGACCCGGTGCCACTAAAGGAATAATACTCCGAGAGAGAAGTGACTCCGAAGAAGAAGAAACAACCCCAAGGCATCACTGGCACGGGACAAGTAAGTAACGAACCAGAGGTACTAATGGGTAAAACAGCACTTCGGACCAAGACAAGGCAAAAGGGAACAGTCCGTATGTCACGTATGTATTCAACCGGATAAGTAAGTAAAAGGAACGGCAGCCACACAAGGCAAAGACACAGAACCTCCGAACCACCAAGAATTCAGCACCATAAGTACAACTGACCAGACAACCCTCCCATAACCACTCCGGACAGCCCCTGTTACTTGCGAGCCGGAGCCTTCCCCCTAGACTGAGCAGGAGCCCGCGGCTTGCCATAGTGCCTTAGTCACCTTAGAGCGAGTCTGGACCTCGCAGGAATCTCCTCTTCCTCGTCCTCCTCCGCGCCGTCATCCTCCTCGACCTCGAACTCGGGATCCTCATCATCCTCCCGAGTGTCCTCCGGTGGCCTCATTATATCCTCCTCGTCGACCTCCTCGGTAACGCCTGCGGCCTCAACCTCCTGCTCTTCCTCGGCCGGAGCACCCCCATGCGAATCCTCAAACTCCTCGGCCAACGGTCCAAGGGGGACAATGAACGACGTCGCTTGCGAACACTCCTGGAGGCCTCGGGGACAACAGGACCACGGGCAGAGGTGCCCTGCGAGGAACGACGCTCGGGGGCACGGTGGAACAAGGGTTTCATGGGAGAAATAACAGGCACCGGATGAGTCCCGGGGAGGTGACCGAAGCACGAGAAGTGCCACCTCGCGGAGCTGGGGTCGAGAGGGACCGAGTAACCTTGGCTGGGACCCGAGTGGAAGGAACCGGAACAGCAGGGTAAAGATACTCCAAGTCATCGAAATGGCCCTCGTCGACATCCGGAGCATCCTCCTCCTCAATGGAGGGCATTTCCAACTCTGGAAGGCGAGAGGCACGAGAGGCGCGGGTCCGGGCAGGAGCTTTCTTAGCAGGCTTCGGAGCAGGGGTCGTGACGGTGGCCCCGACATCGGTCGAAGGCTGGCCGGATGCTGTGTCAGGGTCCGCGCCGGAGAAAACCAGGGGGCGTCCTTTGTTGCGCAACCCGGGGAGACGAGGGCCAAGGAGGTCCCGGAGCATCGTTAGTTGAAGAAGTCAGCAGGTAACGGAAATCCCTGCCAGAACTTCGACTCCGCACGGTAGAAGCGCGAAGCGGGGGTCCAGAAGTGAGGACCAGTCGGAGGGGTCAGCGCAGTCAGGGTAATGATCCGGAAGGGCATGGAGAGAATCGAAGGAGTCCAAGGCATCCAGCCAGAAGGCCAGCTCCTGGAGCTTGAAGTTCGTCAACTCCGGTGGGGGAACGGAGTCCCGGATACGCAGAGCGATTTCGTCAGGGGGCATATGGTCACGAAGTTGCGCCCGCTACAAAACACGAAGAAGTCAGGACCAGCACCGGAGGTATACTCACCACTACACAGGGACCGGATGCGCTTACCATGGTGATCTCGGAGTTCAATTGAGCGAAGCGTCGCAGGGATTGCAGTTCCAGGTGCATGTACGCGGATCGGCAGGCATCGCTAATGTTACTCACCGTCGCCTCCTCCTCTTCCAGGCAGCGCCGGAAGGCAAACGCTGCACTCTCCAAGACCCGGGTCATACGATGCAAGGGGGCGATGAGAGCCGCGTACTGGTTAGCGTTATGACGGGACAAAGGGGGGGAGTGTCGAGAGACCCGAGAGGCGTAAGGCTCCACCCAGCAAGCGAAACGGGTAATAGCCTGGGCCGCACCTAGTAAGATTCGGGGCGTCTATCACCGGGTAAGCGCACCACGACAGAGACGGAAGGGAGGAGCAGAGCGAGGATACTTACAGAACGGCAACCCTGCCTGCCGGCGATGCAGGTGTGGCAAGTACCACGTCCGGGCTCCCTGACGATGCAGCGACTGGGGAGGTCGCTGTGGCAGCGGATAACGCAGGCGGAGCAGGGCTGCGCGGCGTGGACAGTCAGTGGTCTCGTCCCGCACCATCATCGCCAGTGACGATGACGGTCCCGGTCGAGATGTGACCACCCCGTCTCCGCGTCGAAAAGCGGTAACGAGAGAGGAACGTTGAGCGATCCATGGCAGAGGAGAGGGATCACGAGGCACAAAGGAGGAAAAGGACGAGGCAGGAACGGGTGCCAAGGGGCCCTATTTATGCACCTCCGGGGCGCACTGCAGTCACGCCCACACCCGGGCAGGGGGCGGCACACGCGACGCGTCCCGCGACGGGGAAGGGGGCCTTGACAGGTCTGGCCTGTGCGGATACCAAGTCAACGGGGGGCGGCGGCCGCAAACACAACCGCGTCACTCACGCGACACACCCGCGCTACCCCCGGAGACCGCGACCGCGTTATGCCCGAACACGAGGGAGGCCACACACCCACACTGCCCAGGTCCACACCTCCCTGACATCACCGACCACGCTCGAGACTTCAAACCACCAAACACGCCACCAGGCACAACGTCGGAAGAGAGACCACACTACCGGAGCAAGGGAAAAACAGCGCGCAGGGGCCCCAGTGACAACCAAAAAATAGGATACGGAGGAAGGACAACTACGTCAACCGGAAACTCACACCACCGGAGCGCGAACAACGCGACACGCGAACCCGCCAACGAAACGAAAATAGAACGCGGAAGGGGAGGGACGTTACGTCAACCGGAGCACCCACCCACCAGTCAAGAGGGGGACTCTACGTCAACCGGACCAAGGCACACGCGGCCAACTACGTTGACATGGTACCCGACAGCCCAGGCACTGCCGGGGACCGGCAGTCAGGGGAGGGGGGAGCAGTGTAAGGGGGCCAGCCAGACTAGGGGGAGAGGTCACGTGCGGAGTAGGGGGCAGCCGGAGGTTGACCGGAGACTGGTTAGGATACGTGGCCGCTCGGAGTAAGTCCGGCTAAACTCCCCACCTCCGGGGCACATTTGTATATTTAGGAATTCCGGGCCGGAGGCCTCCTGGAGATTGGCCAGGCTATAGTCTATGTCCGTACGCACTTCTTGGAATTCTAGCCGTTCGGAGCCATCACCTTGCCTGGCCAATTGCATTTGACCTCCGCGTTACATGGAAGTCCAGGCGTACCCGTGAAACGGAGTGCCCGTGTTGGTAAAGGTGAGCTTTTTGATGCCTCTATGCTTGACTTTCGTTACGATTCGGGTTCTGAACCAAGGGATTCTTTACAGAGAAGAAGTTTTTTTCTTAAAGTCCCGAAGAGACCGACAACCCATACCTCTATACGTCCGAACTCGCAAGCCTCGAGCTCAACACTTGATATGGGGGAGAGTAAAATATCGTCAAGAAGCTGGTCGATGAGCCTTTTGGAAGCATATACCATACGAATGACAAGGTATAAGGGGGGTTACTATTGATATTAAAGAGAGACGATCGTTGCTGCCGACTACGGATTACATTATACCATTAGATTCACCTCGCTTCACATATACTCCAATATCTCCTAAAACATTAACACCTTTGGTCATTCAATGTATTATATAAATGGGCGCCCAATGCATGGAACTACGTGGTTGGAATGGGGTCTGAGGTATCGAATATCAACGGTTGTCCTCTCATCACGACGATTGAAATATTGTAAATCACGTGATCTTAATTTACCAAAAAACTTCAGTATCACAGGCGGTTGCTATAATTGACGGTGCCCGTACCACTATGATGCGATTACTACCTCTAAAAGGGATACGAATTGTAAATTTCTATCATAGTTCCAATCCTCTATGTGTAACGCAAGTGTATTACGATACGGTTATCCCAATGAGCAACGCTTATCGAGAAGAATATGACCTACGGATCAGAATCCCGTCTACGATTCCGAACCGAGCAACGTTTATATAGAAGAATATGCCATATGACTCTGTGCATCGAATACGGTTGTCTGACTGGAAACGTTTCTCCCAAACCCACGCGATACGACTGTTTACCTCGCCTACGATTCTCCGACTGGAGAACACTTCTCCAAATCCTGTGCCGTATGATTTACATGACATATACGATTCTGTGCGACGCCTACGATTCTCAAATTTTCGAACGCTTCTGTAAAACCTATGCGATACGATTCTATGCTGCGCCTACAATTGTCAGGGCTAAGAACGCTTCTTCGGACCATGTGTCATATGATTCTATATCGCGCCTATGATTGTTCGACTTACAACGCATCTTTTAATACCTGCGCCACATGATTGTGTATTCCGAATATAATTGCTTTGCCAGGTAACGGTTCTCTGACAACTCGACGCTTCTTTTAACGCAATGCCATTTGATTGTATAGCGCGCCTACAATTCTTTGATTGAGGAACGCTTCACTAAAAGAAGCGCGGACCGAAATTTTCATGCCAAATATGATTGTGTGGTTGGGCAATGATTATATGGCATTCTATGTCGCATGATTCCGTGTTTGGCCTACGATTGTTACTAAAAGCCATGTATCTTGCGCTAAAACAACCGTTCTACCCCTAAAAGAACCGTTCTCCGAAACAACATTTTCCCGCTATGGTAATCACCACGTTTAAAGAAGCTTTTTTGCTTAAGTTTATCGAAACCTATACTGCGTTTTTGCGCGCTTAAAGCGGGGAGATGCCTCGTCACGTGGATCAGGCGACTCGCCTACAATTCAACTCAATCCCTGACAGCCCGCGCCGAATGCAGTGCATTCACTGCCAGACCTTTATACTCAATCAACAATCCAATATGAACCGTCATTTACTATCCTGCGTTCGATATCAAGCGTTTACTGCCGAGGCTATCGAGCGGCAACGCGGATCTGCGAGCGCTGATACGATACGTACGATTACACACCCAACTCCATCGCACGCCCAAAAATTTAGCTTAAACCGCGCATTTGCGCGTGCCGTCATCATGAGTGGCCTCCCTTTTAATACATTGGATTCTGAGCTATTCAGGGACGCGTTTAAGCAGCTCAATACAAGTAAACTAAGATCTCAATTGCGCCGTTTACTACGTCACTAATTATACCGCAGGTTACAAGCCGCCTAACCGCAATGCCATTCGAACTACCTACCTCCCTGAACTGTATTCCGAATATCAATCGAAGATCCGTTCTGCGATCGCAATCTCTGAGGAGATAGGCATCATCTTTGATGCGTTGGACAATCGAAATAATAATCGCATTATAAATATATCTTTTCAGCTTATTGACGACAATCGAACATGCTATTATTGGCAGAACCTTGATTTAGGTTCGATTAGGCTAACAGCCGCCAACCACGTTGCTATTTTGAAGCCAATCATCGAGGAATTAGTACATGGAGATCTGTGGAAAGTGCGAGCTTTCTGTACAGATACGTGCAGTACAATGCTGTTGGCACAAAACCTACTAATCGAAGAAGGTTTTCAGCACTGCTGGGGTGTGTTGTGTGACTCCCATGGGTTACAACTCCTGATCAAGGATGTTGTTAGTACTAATCCATGGAAGTCAACGTTGGAAAAAGCAACAACACTCGTAACTGTATTTTGAGCATTCAAACTACAGTATGCGAGGCTTCGAGAGTGTCAACGCGAAGTCTACAATGGGCGCACACGACCTCTAATTCTCTCTGTGATTACCCGATGGGGTACACAGTATAGCTGTTGCAGGTCCGTGCTGAATAATCGCGAAGCTATTATTCGATTTACTTTCCATGACGAAGTACGATTAGCTTTGAGTAGCTCCGACGATAACATGATGTTGAGATCGGTGATAAACATCATTAACGATCACGCGTGCTGGGAAAAGTTGGATCTATTAATAAGTATTCTCGAGCCAATCCACTCAGCAATTGTGTCATCGGAGGCCGATGCTTCTCATCCAGGACGAGTCATTCAGAGATGGTCCGATATTCAATTGGCCTGGTTACGAATGGAGGAACAGCCTTTACGTTTCAATGATGTCGATTTTACGTCATTATACACCCTACACCGCACCCGGCAAGCTGTACAGACTAGTACGATCAACTGGGTGGCGTGAGCGCTCGACTACCACACGTTAGTAACTCCATTAGATGAGTTCACAACTACGCAAATTGAAGATTGGCTACGTCAATACGAACCAAATACCTTGGCGAACACGGTGGTGCAGGAGTTTCACGAGTATAGAAGCCTTCAGGGGCCATATACGCGTGCTAGCCTTCAGGGGTTAAAAGCACCGAAAGATCTCTGGAATCGGCGTCGAACAGTTGGGTCACCGCTATCTGAGATTGCGTTGCGTTTATTTAACACAATCGCTAATTCCGTGCCGTCGGAACGCGCGTTTTCGGCGATGAACTCTATTCTGAACGAACGGCGCAATAGATTGGAGCCTGAGCTAGCCGATCAGGTGACGTTTCTATATATGAATCAGCGGGTATTGACGCGATTGGAGAGCAGGACGTTAGACTCCATGAATGAAGCCGAGCAGCGCGACGTAGAAGATCGCATCTTTGAAGAACTATTGGACGAGCGGTGGCCTAGAATCTAGAAGGTTGCGTCGTTTAGGTAGTTACAAGGCAATCTAATTTACGGATTACGTGTATAAGACCCGCGGCCCACCTGGCTGGGATCCACTGCGTTTTTCATGAAAAACGCTGTTTCACGCGGGATTAAAACGCGCGCTGCGTTTTATGCGTTTTTCAAAGTGCAAAACTAGTACCGACGTACTTTTTGTATGGCGGCGGGCCGCCGCCCAGACGGTGTTTGGAATACGAAAACGTACCCACGTACCGATCTACCTACCTACCTTATATAATCTATTTACTTTTTGTATGGCAGCGGCCGGAGAGCTACGCACGTGCCAGAAGATATTACTTACGTACCTACACTTTCTATATAAATATTTACCTAGTGTTTAGTTACGTCAGAAGCATAACTTGTATCTCCTGGAGTGCCCGAAGACTACAAATCGGTAACTGGCTCCACACTTCCCCCATTCAGTCCCAGTACAACTAAGTGACCTGCTAGGTGACGTGCTATCCTGAATAGGGGCTAGAGGCCCGAGCACGTTGGTGTATAATTGGTGGAAAACAGGACGCTTAGGTTAGGAGCCGCAGGGTGATGTAGAAACTGCGTAGAATCTAAGAGCGACTCTAGAGAATGAACGCACATGCTGAACCGGATGCGCAGGTAAAAACCGCTTCTAAAAAGAGTAAAAAACCCACCGAACGAGGCTACGACTTCCAGGCACTGAAAATGTCGGAGCGACCGCATACAATCAAGAACTTCCCCGCCGACCCGCTCGCGTTGTTCCTTCACTTTGTCCCCGAGCTTTTGATACAAAAATGGGTTGAATGGACGAACTTCTGGGTGTCGCACCTGCTTATGCAGCCAGATTTAGCTGGCGAAGCTCGTATCCACGCCTGGAAGTCGACGACGATGACCGAGATATATATCTGGCTGGCGGTGCTAATTTGCATCGGGATTCACCCACAATCAGCTGTTAGAGATCACTGGACAGTGCCGTCGCATGAAGAACAACTTCCCACGCATCCCATACTAAAATACGTGACTTTCAATCGATTCCAGCTTCTATTTCGACACATACGTCCATTTGACCCGTTTTCTGAGCCCGATAACCTCCCCCGTACCTATTCCCGTGTTAGCGAATGGTCAGATCACATACAAACTGCGACAACAGATCTTTATGACCCCGGCCTCAATATCGCAGTAGACAAGTGCATGGTCCGTTTTACAGGTCGATCTAACCTCATTGTTACGTTACCTGCAAAACCAATATCTACCCGAATCAAAATATGGTTTGCCGCGCAACTACACATATTTTTACGCTGGTTATGGCACAATCCCGCCGACGAGGGACCCATTGGCCTACGAAGCCCCTCTCGGCACAAAAAGAATCAATACGTTGACGAAGATTACAATTACCTTACTGCCACCTCTCACGTTGTGTACGAGCTAGTCAAACGTCTTCCCAATGCACCGTACCATGTTTATTTTGATAATTTGTCCTCTTCCTTAAACCTCATACGTGCATTAAGGCAGCTTGGATGTGCAGGCACTGGTACAGCCCGCGTGAACGCAGCAGGCCTTTGGACTCCATTTTGTCAGGCCAAAAGTGTTGATACAAGTGGAAAGATTGGTTGGGGATACAATGAAATACAAGCTGTTCTTACATCTGACAACTTGGTATGTTGTATCTTTGTGTATATTGTGAAGAAAACAATCAGCTAATAAGAAGTATGGAACAGATGAATCAGATTGCGTGGAAAGACAATGCATTGGTGCTGTTGTTAAGCAGTTACTACGACGGTACAGAAATCGAAGAACAGCTAAGAAAAAAGCCATCGTCAACACATTCGAGAGCGAAACCCATGCAATGTTATTTTAGACAAGAATCCGTAAAACTTGTTCCTACACCGTCCGTTGCCACGAGTTACAACAACAATATGAACAGTGTTGACATCGGCAATCAGTTGAGAGCGACAGCAGGATACGCGCACAGTATTCGCAGAGGTGTTTGGCAAGCGGTAGAATGGACGTTTTTACTCGACGTTTGCCTAACTAACACGTATTTATTGCAATCGCAACAAACACAGACGTGGGAGGTCTACAATAGCCAGACGCGCTGGCCACAGTGTCTTATTGACAAGCGTATTGCCAGGTACCAAGGCGACAGTCAATCGAGAAGAAGGTACAAGGTTGGCGACGAGATTACGCCCATTGCGCAGCATAAACACGTCCGTCTTGGCAAAAACTCACCGTGTCTGGCATGTCGAGGGGTACAACTAGGTAAACCGCGGTCGCAAAGTGCGCAAAAGGGTAAAAAACGTCGTGTTTCCAGTGCGGACTCTGCAGCAGGAAAAAAACAGCTTGCTGTATCGACTAGGTACGGCTGCGATAAGTGCGATGTAGCTATTTATAACCGGTACGAATATTGGTACTTCTATCATCACTGTGACAGCCTAGCTGTCCCGGCACACTTGCGTACCAGCGGAAATACATTCCCCGGTCAGCGCATACCCTTTAGACGCGAAGGTATGTCTGTAGGAAGAGGTATTCATGTATCACATACCACTTCATGTAACGTTGCCTCCGAGCCATGCAACGTTGCCTCTGGCCCCCAGAACCTTCCGCCAAGAATAGGGCAGTGCACGAGCACTGTGACCGGGCACTGTGTGACTCACACACCCCCACACATGTATATAATTCCCGGCCTTCTGCCGCTCTGTCTCTCTTTCTTTCTTCCTTCCTCAGCTTTAGTATCCTTACCGGAATATACTACAAGGTTGAGCCCTGCCTCAGCGTTCGTGTTATTCTCCTTCGTGACAATACTAAAGCTCAATCCAACTTCTGTCTTGGAAGACGTTAACTTCCCTCGATTGTTGAACTGATCCCGACTCGTTTTATCTCTTGAAGAACGCCCGACACCTGATACCCGGTACCTGACCCCGGAAGCCGCGATTCTATCTCGCGCCTAGCACTGAACCCTTCTCTCATTGTCTTTACTCCCCTTCAGTCATGGCTGACGCCGATCCATCCACCAAGGTCCCCGGTGCCTTTGCCCATACCTACACGACCCTTGCCTCCTCCGTTTTCCAAGGTGCTCAACCCGCTGACGAGGCACACGTCTATCCCCAGACGCCTTTGCACCCCCGAGTCCGAGACCCTATTGCGACGCACACGGCTCGCAAGGGTAAACAGACCGAAGAAGAAGACACCGGTGACGAGAACGATTGCGAGTATTACGCTCGCCACATTCTGAAAGATTTCTATGCTGAACCTACCCATGACTACACCCAAGAGCAGATCCTCGCCGAAGCCGACAAGCGTTTCAACGAGCTGGCTGCTAAATATTTCAAGGATAAGTCGGAACCCGTCACTCCTTTCCAGCGTATGGGCAACATGTCTCCTCAGTTCCCTGCCACTGGTCACACCATCACCGGCCATGAATTCATCAAGCTGGTCAGCGACCACCCAGTCGACATGTTCCACCAGTTCCGCATCCGGTCTATTGCCTACCAGGTCCTGATGGCTCTTGTCGAGCAACTCAACGTACTCGCTACCAACGGAAGCTCTGATGGAGTCACCCTTGCTAAGAAAATCCATCAGTTCGCCGACCAGGTAAGTACCCTGAAGGATCAGCTCCTTGACGCGACAGACAACTCCATCCTCGTCCAACAAATGACCGAGGAGCTCGAGGCCCGCAACGAGGAAATCAAGGACCTCCAAGAGGACATCACGCATCTCGTCAAGGAAAACCGCAAGGCGAAAACAGAACCGGTCATGACTTCCGCGATCCCTGGTCCAACCATCCCGGCCAAGGGGACCAACCACTACGCCCCCCCATGTCTCCTGACGCCAAACGGACCTCGATCGGCACTAAACCTGTCGTTCTTCCCCCCATGGATACCACGCCTGTTCCCCCATTGATTCCCTTGGTTCACGATGTGGTAACCATCCACGATCAGTCTCCCGACCGTTCGCCCAGCCCTCTGCCCGCACCTCGTGGCCGTAGCGCAAAAGCTGATCCCCCACCGGTCTTCACGAACGACAAGCCCACTGGAGACAAGGCCGAAGTCAAGTTCAAGGCGTGGTACCTACTCTTGAACGCAAAGCTACACAAGAACCGCGACCATTTCGACAACGACAAAGAAATCATTGACTACATTGTGGGCCGAACAGGTGGCTCTGCCATGGAGGCCCTTCTCCCTTGGGTTACCCCCAACTTCCGGAACCAGACACTTCTCAAGACCAGTGCTGAGGTCTTGAGCCACCTCTACGAGCAGTACCATGATCCCAATGAGTATGAGACTGCCCGGTTGAAATACCGCGACTTGAAGATGCTCCCCACCGACAAATTCACCAACTTTCGCATCGAGTTCACCCGTTGGGCCAGCCAAGCCGGAGTCCAACTAGAAGATATGAAGCGCGATCTACACGACAAGCTCCCAAGACGCCTTAACGAGCACCTCGTTCGAGACGCGCACGACAGCACAGTCTCCTATGAAGCCTACTGCCGCGCTGCCATGACCATCGACTACCAGCAGCAACGCAACTTCACGTCCAACCAGGTAGAGAAAGAAAAGAAAGCCGTCACCACGACTACCACGGCTACCACTCGTCGCACTTTCAATGCTCCGGCTCGCCCGCGTTATGACACCACGGCCTCTGCTCCTGTGCCCCGAGCTGACGCTGGCACCAATCACTACGGAGTTCGCGTCAAGGCCACTGCAAGAGACGGACACCCCATCTACCACCGTCCAACACCCGAGCAGATCTGAATGCTCTTGACTCGAGGCCAGTGTTTCACTTGTCACGAGCCCGGCCATCGCACACCCGAGTGCAAGTACAAGGACGAGCTCGCAAGTTTGAATGCCACGCGCATCAATGAGATTGCCGCACGCATGGGATTCACCGAGGAGTCAAAAGATGTCGCCCAGGACAATTAGTCTCCTCTCCTGGGTATGTTAGAGTGTCTGCGCTAGGGATTACTGAGTGTGAGAAGGTCCCGTTCGACCTTCTACGAGGCCTTGTTGGAGGAGCGCTCCTCCTCATAGATTGTACCTTAATCAACAATGGACTCACTTTATCCACTAAAACCCTCGCCGACACAGGAGCCGATGTTTACTTGCTCATGAGTGTGAAATTCGCCCAACGCGTGATCCAGTACCTGAATCTCTAAGTGATCAGAGATTTCCATCCTGCCCAGGTTGCTGGCTACGACGGCAAAGCCACTCAGACAATCAACACTGCGGTGGAACTTCATTGCCGCATACAAGGACGTACCATTTACAACGCCCCCATACTGATTGTCAACATGAACCAAGATATGATTGTTGGCAAGAAGTATTTTGAACACCATGATATTCTCGTGGATAGCCGACGGAAGCGCCTTCTGTTTCCCAGTGACTGGCAGACAGAATACCATACAAAGGAGATTGCGATGGATGAAGCCGGCACTCTGCTGACGAAACCTGGGTACCAGTCCGACGCAGATCGTCGCGACAAGGCAATTGATGCTGACGACAAACGACGCAGAGACGGACGACTTCATCCTCCCACCCGAAAGCAGGTACGTTTTGCCACACCAGCGAGCAAGTCACCAATCCTCGCTGCTGTCCAGCAACGGATCACGGAACTCGAACATCGCCCGCAGACCACGGCATGCAATAAGGCAGCACAGCCGCCACTAACCATCTTACATCCTCCCCGTGTTCGGCATCTTGAGATCAAGGACCGCGTGAAGAGAGCCCATCACAAGATGGAACGGCAACTCGACCAGGACGAAGACAAAACCCTGCTACCGCCCCCATCTCCCGTTCACCTACCTGGTAAGCCAAACAGTGGTGATTTAACCCGGGACGCCATTGGCTGGTACAGGAAGCGCCTGATCCAAGTCTCTTCAATCTCAGCGGCCGCCTTTCAAACAGTGATATGCCAGGACGACACCGATGCCTACGGCGTTGCCAGCATCTGCGAGCTAGACAAGTACATTGCGAGCAAGAAGGAGGAAGCCCTCTCCGCTGATGAACAAGAACTCAGAGAGGCCGCCCGACGCACAGTACCGCCCCAACATCACGACTATCTCGATGTGTTCAGCAAAGTGGCTTCCGACCAGTTACCACCATATCGCCCAGGAGTTGACCACCATCTGGTCATTGACGGAAACCCTGAATCTCTTGGATATAGCCCGTTGTACAAGATGTCACTGGAGGAAGCAGAGACTTGCCGGAAGTACATCTACGAGAACCTCGCTAAAGACTTCATTGAGCCGACCAATGCCCCCTGGGCAGCACCTGTCCTTTTTGCCCGGAAGGGTGATGGCTCACTCCGGTTCTGTGTGGATTACCGCAAGTTAAACTCGCTGACTCAGAAAGACCGCTACCCACTCCCGCTAATCGAAGAAACTATGACACGGTTGGCCCGCGCTAAGGTGTTCACCAAGATCGACATCCGGCAAGCTTTTCACCGCGTCCGGATGGCTGCTGGCGACGAGCCTCTCACGGCATTCAGAACGCGATACGGCGTATACCAGTTTAAAGTTCTCCCCTTCGGTCTGACCAACGGCCCGGCAACATTTCAGAGGTTCATCAACGATACTCTGCGCGACTACCTGGACATCTTCTGCACGGCCTACATAGACGACATATTGATCTACTCCGACAACGAGCTGGAACACGCCGAGCACATTAATAAGGTCCTCGCCCGATTGAGAGAGGCTGGTCTCCAGGCTGACCTCAAGAAGTGCGAGTTTTATGTTACCAAAACCAAGTTTCTGGGGTTCATCATCAGCACCGACGGCATAACCGTGGACCCGTCCAAGGTTGAAATTGTTCAAGCATGGGAACCTCCTGTGGATGACGGAAAAGCACACTTACGCGGACTTCGCTCATTCCTCGGTTTTTGCAACTTCTACCGCAGGTTCATTGAAGGCTACGGACGCATTACAAAGCCTCTGAACGAGCTCACCCGCGATGGGGCCTCACTCGAATGGACTCCCGCGTGCCAGAATGCATTTGACAACCTACGTCTGGCTTTGACTTCAGCGCCTGTGCTCCGACACTTCTCGTTCGACGATGAGACACGGATGGAGACCGACGCCTCTGACAGAGTTGCTGCCGGTGTGCTCTCCCAACGCAGTAGCCCAGAGGACCCATGGAAGCCTGTCGCGTTTTACTCTGAGACCTTGCATGGGGCCGAACTCAATTACAGCATACATGACAAGGAAATGCTCGCTGTAATAAAAGGTCTTATGTGTTGGCGGGCTGAACTCATTGGACTCCAGCAGAAGCGGCCGTTTACGATCATTACGGACCATGCAGCGTTGGAATACTTCACCACGAAAAGAGTCCTGAACCTCCGACAAGCCAACTGGGCTGAACTGATATCGCATTATAACTTCGTGATCACTTACCGACCCGGCTCTCGCAACACCATCGCTGACATTCTCTCTCGTCCAGCAGAAGGAGTCAAGACACACAAGCAGAAGCGCGACGAAGAACGCACCCGTGCTCTGTTCCAACCAGTATCAACTTCGACTGCAGTGGCTCATGGTGATGACCCCCTCTCATTGTGTGCTCTGGATGAACTGATCCCGCCGCCCCTCTCCGGTGTTGTACTCACAGACGCCCTACTACTCGCCAACCGCAAAGACGCGACCCTCGACAAGAAACGTGCACGCGCTCAAGATCAGGACGACGCTGACTGGTCCATGCGGGACGATCTTCTGCTCTTCAAAGGACGCCTTGTTGTGCCTGACGCCGACAACCTCCGCACTCGCGTCATTGAAGAGGTTCATGGCCGTCTCACCACTGCTCATCCTGGCAGGGGCAAGACTCGACATCTTGTTGCCTCCAGATACTGGTGGCCGGGACTACACCGCGACGTCGATCAATACATTGCCAACTGCCTATGTCGAGCAACCAAGGTTCCCCGTGATAAGACGCCCGGAAAGCTAACACCATTGCCTGTGCCGGAGTACGCCTGGCAACACATCGTTATGGACTTCAAGAGCTTTCCCCCAGACGAAGAGGGCAACAACATGACATTCGGTATGATGGATCGCCTGACGAAGATCACCTGGACCACGGCGTGTAAGGATACTGTCACCGCCAAGGACGCCGCAGAGATGTACTATCGCGGCCCTTCCAGAATGTTTGGATGGCCTGAGACCTTTACCAGTGATCGCGGTCCACAGTTCATCTCTGACTTCACCAACGAACTGTCCCGCATCCATGGTACCCAATTGAACTTCTCCTCTGCCGGACATCACGAGACAGTTGGCCTCATCGAGAACATGCACCAGTGGATTGATCAACGCCTACGCCCGTTCGTGGCCCACCACCAGAGGGACTGGTCCCGGGCCTTGCCTGCTCTCGACGCTGTACAGGCCTCCCTGCCGCATGACTCCTTGGGTGGCCTCACTCCCCGCGAAGTTTTGATGGGACGGCCAATGCGCATGCCTTTCGACTGGGAATCGCGAACGAAGTCTCTTGCCTCTCGACCTCTCCGTGAACGCCTCAGCCGACAAGATGCACAAGAGTATGCCCGCCGCATCCAAGATTACGTCGAAGTGGCCCGAGACGAGATCAGGAAATCGCAGCAGAAGATGATCGAACAGACTAACCGCCATCGCCGCGATCCAGACTTTGGTGTTGGGGACTTCGTCTACGTCCTCCGCAAGAAGGGCGAGCTCACTGACCGGCCTAGCGACAAGCTCGACTACCCCATGACGCGACGTCCATACAAGATCATCCACGTCCGTCCTGAGAACCCCCAATACCTTTAAGCTCGAGCTCCCGGACACTTGGAAAGGCAGCAGATGGTTCTACGCCGACCGATTGCGCAAACATCCGAATAACCCTCTGCCCGGACAGGACTACGAGAGACCTGCTCGTGAAGTTATTGATCCAGCGCTTGGGGAAGAGGAGTTCGAGGTCGACAACGTCTTGACATCCAAGGTTGCCCGAGGCAAGCTTTACTATCAGGTATCTTGGAAGGGATGGGATCCCGACGACGAATGGTATCTGGCCGAGAACTTCAAACATGCTCCGATGAAGTTGAAGGAATTCCACGACAAGAATCCCGAGAAGCCCGGACTGCCTCTACGACTCGACCGTTGGATTGCTTCTGCTGCCAACGACGCTCTTGACCCCTCACACGCAGACGACAACCGACCTTCGACGGTGCCAACCCATGGCACTCGCATGCGACGACGAAACTGTGGGGCTTAACGACTCGAGCCGAGTCTTGTCAGAGGGGGGGGTTGTGACAGCCTAGCTGTCCCGGCACACTTGCGCACCAGCGGAAATACATTCCCCGGTCAGCGCATACCCTTTAGACGCGAAGGTATGTCTGTAGGACGAGGTATTCATGTATCACATACCACTTCATGTAACGTTGCCTCTGAGCCATGCAACGTTGCCTCTGGCCCCCAGAACCTTCCGCCAAGAATAGGGCAGTGCACGAGCACTGTGACCGGGCACTGTGTGACTCACACACCCCCACACATGGATATAATTCCCGGCCTTCTGCCGCTCTGTCTCTCTTTCTTTCTTCCTTCCTCAGCTTTAGTATCCTTACCGGAATATACTACAAGGTTGAGCCCTGCCTCAGCGTTCGTGTTATTCTCCTTCGTGACAATCACATTAATAACTAGGAATTGCATGTATTCGGTTTTTTGTCTGTTTTGATTCGCTCAAACCCATGTCAGTTACCGATTTGTAGTGTTCGGGCACTCTAGGAGATATTGGATTAGTCGCACTAGCTCTTTCTCCACTTCTCACGTGATTCTGCGACTCGTACTCCTCTCTAATATAAGGCAACCAATCCCCCATTGTAGTTAGAAAGACTTCTTCTCTCCTTTCCTCACAGGCACTCGTTATATGCCCAACATGCCTCCTCCACCAGCTGCACGGGTTCAATGCCCTGAATGCAACAAAGCAATCAGCATTCATAATATTGCTAAACACAGAAAAGTTCATCAGGGTGGTTTTACCTTCACATGCCGCATCTGCAACAAGATCATCAACAAGCACAATGAATCCCGTCATAAACAGGCTCACAGTATCCAGGCCAAGACCACATGCAAGATTTGTGGCAAGCGGTACCTCAGAAGGAATCACAGAAGACACATCAAGTCAACAAAGCATTTGAATGCTCTACTAATGACCAACACAACGTCAGAAGACCAAACCAGCTTATCATCTGTCATATCTCACTCCAGCAGTGATGAAAGCATTGAAGATGAACACATGGATGAGGAGGATCAATCTGATGAAGACATACCTGATGGGGACCTACCTGAGGGAGAGCTACCTGATGAAGATCTGTCTGATGAGGACTTACCTGATGGTGACCTACCTGATGAAGACCTGCCTGATGAGGACCTACCTGATGAGAACCTACCTGGTGAAGACCTGCCTGATGAGGACCTCCCTGATGAGGACCTGCCTGATGAGGACCTACCTGGTGAAGACCTGCCTGATGAGGACCTGCCTGATGAGGACCTGCCTGATGAGGGCCTACTTGATGAGGACCTGCCTGATGAAGACCTGCCTGATGAAGACCTGCCTGATGAGGACCTGCCTGATGAGGACCTGCCTGATGAAGACCTACATGATGAAGATCACAACAGCTCAGTATCTGTGCTGTCTCATGAATCAACTTAAAATGATCTTTTTCAACCACAAACTGGTACTCCTCCCTTTTGATATTAACATTTCTGACATTTTGCCCCTTTCAAATGTTGTTTACAAATCTTAACATATTTCACTGACATTTCTCTATATACAGATGGATCTTACAGCTTTTCAGAAGATCTCACGACGTCAGCTCAATCAGAACATAGTGATTCAGTCTTCCCCCTTCCCTGGTACCATGCTGTTGAAGTACCAGAGCTCCTGAAGCCAGCATTTCAACAGCTTGTCAAAGATTGTTCAACAGAGAACTTCAACGCTGGCCAAACAATTTTAAGAGAAGTAGAAAGATGGAGAATAATCAATGAAAAAGACTCTCAACATGGCCATATCTATCAACAACTTGGCCTTCACCCCCTACCCTTCTGGACACAGCAGGTTGTTGGGTCAAAAAACCAGTCAATGATGACCGCTTTCTTCTTCAACTGGTTGCTAATTTTGACAGCTCAATCCATAAAGTACAGTTACAAGGAAGAGATCAACCAGAGCCTGTCAATGGTTCTTCTATTACTTTGTCAGCTGTAATTCAACAGCTGGACACCCCCCAGCCTTGTTCATCAATGAGTATCTTGAATCTTCAAGCATTTCCTGGTGCAGCAGAGATGAAGCTGCCACCAAGTCTTGAACACCTAGATATTCATGAGACAGAGCTGCCAGTCATGAGCAACATCACTCCCAGGTTCACATTCATGGATCTTCATGTTGGTAAGTTTAAATATCTCTCTCAGCTTGTTTATTATTACTAAATACTCATACACAGATCATGGATATCATGGATTAACTGCCATTGCAGGTGGATGTGTCAAATTCTGGATTCTCTATCCATTGACATTACACAACCGAGCAGTCCTCCATGACCATTACTTCAGTGACACACAGATAATTGAAGATACACAAGGCCAGTTTGAAGGGGGGGACCTCTTCATTCAGCGAGAAGATCAAGTTCTCTACATCCCCTCTAGCTGCATTCACTCCACATTCACCATTCAAGGAGGGTTTGTGCCTGGTATCAATTTCACAACCCCTGAATGCATCAACTATTGTCAGGATATGTGGATGCTGGAGCATGAGTTTGTTGAACTCAGTGGTTTTTCTTGTGTGCCACTATGTAATGCCATTCACGATGCTATGAGTGCTGGCAATGAAGATCAGAAGAAGGCTGCTTTATCTGTGCTTTGTCATTGTTATAAAGAGATGATGGAACAAGACAGAGTCACAGTGAGGTCTATCTTCAGACGTTGGCCACAGAAGTGCAAGGTATGTGGTGTTGCTTGGAGAGCAAAGCACAGATAAGCTGGATGGTGTTGGTATTGTTGTGTAATATAAATTGAAATCTCAGAATCTCTACTTATCTCTACGCACTCTTGTATATTTGTATTTCATATGGTACTCCTCCATATTTTTATTATATACAGCACTCCACCTTATTTTGACTTTCATGGTACTCCTCTTTACATATCTTTATAAATTTGTTTATCTATGAGCTATTACTGCTACCACTCATATACGTATTAATATTAAGATGGTACTCCTCTTTATTTTGCTTATATGGTACTCCTCTTACGTATATTTGTAAATTTGTTTATCCATGAGCTATTATTGCTACTACTCCTATTTGTATTAATAGGGGTCCCTTATTCGGCATCCCCCTCTCACTATTTGGCACCCACCGAGTGGGTCGCTGTGGCGCGCAGCCTGGCGCACAGCCTGGGAGATACCGGTTTTCGGATGTAGAATGGATTTTTGACGCGAATTCACTACATACTACTATCTCGTTGGACGATAAGTGCTGCAGCCTTACCACGCCGGTCTACACGATGTCTCATCAGATTACCCGAGTACCTGCTACCACACTTGATATGTATTTTGTTTCGCCGACTCGAGAAATCATACCCATACACGAATACCACTACGATTAATATCGCATATCATCGACCCAGCCCGTTTCCTGCTCTCGTATAGAGTCGTCAATCCGAGCCTCAAATACATACGAACTTTCGAGACCACAATGCACCGTTTCTTCGACGTAGTAAACCGCATCCACGTCTTCTAGCCTCTGAAATGTACGCTGATATCTACGCTGCATCTGCGTGCCCGGCTCATACGTGTTATGCGTCGTGGCATAACGAATTGCATCCATAGTTTCCCGGTGCTCCGTTGATGCTATTCTCATCTGATGACGGGAATGATCCACTGATGCTGTGGACGGTGGTGGTAGCATCGCCGGCCGAGCTTCTGCGGTTTCAATTGCCTGCACAATTTCAAACAAACTTGGGTCTCGTGCCGTCGATCTTGATGAAGACACGTTACCATGTCCGTTATCGCGATCTGCAGCTACCGCTCCACGAGGCCCTCCTTTGCCCTTGACAATAGCGGGCTCCAAAGGTATATCTGACGGTGTCGGCGCCAATTGCGATGCATTTCGATTCCCAATACCAGTGCTTGTCAATCTGGTCTAGTCTGATAGACTCTTTCGCTTGCACCATTTGCCACAACATATGTCGGCATGGTAATCCGTACGCTGTCTGCAGACCACAAGGATTGCAGCGGTCTGTCGGCCTTTTGTCTCTAAGTTTAGCGTACTCATTTGCGATGAGCTTCAAAGCTGTTGACGTGATGTAGTCACGAATATTGACGTACAGTACTTGAGTGATGATCGACAGTGTCCTGTTTTTCTCAGACAGGTGCGCTGTTGCAATTCCAGCGTCCTGATTCCGCCAAAACATATGTAGCCGTTTGAAGATGGTAGTAATGTCACCAGTACTCGTTCGAAGCCACTTTTTCATGGTCGAATGCAGAGACTCAACAACAGATGTCGTCGTAAGTCTAAAGTGACGTACTGATTGACGTAACAGAGTACAAATTTGTGTTTCCACGGAAATAGTCATGTTGTTGACACGTAGCTAATAGCAGCTTCTGGGTGGACACCTGGACGTGTGAATTGTCGGAGTCTCCGTTCATAGTCTTCAATGGTTACACTGTTGATAATGATGTTCCATGCCTGAAGAAACTCTGTAAACAATGCGTTTCGATGCACTCTATTATTGATTGCATCATAAGTTGCTTTCGGAAAATGCTGCTTTGTCTTTGCAAGAACGTTCATGTTGATGTGCCACCGACACAATATGTGGTTTACACCACGGAATGCGTAACTATTGGCCAAAGCATTGAGCAATGCTGAGTCTCGGTCCGTAATTATGATATAAGGTGTTGGAATCGAATATCGAAGAGGAGCTTGGTGGAGAATCGCAAACGCCCACCTAAATGCTGGTTGAGTCTCGGAGTTCAGAAAAACTGCAGCAACCTGGCACGTTTTATTCATCGAAGTGACACCGCAGACATTGAATAGAGGCATATTGAAACGATTCGTCTTGTATGTAGTATCGCAGATGAGTACATCTGGGTGCTGTCTTAGAAGCTCGAGTCCTGTCTTAGGAGCGATGAGCAAGTAGATGATGCAGCCACCATCATCACGATGGTCTCGGAAGAAGAAATTGTCATCTGTCCGCAACTGTTCGTAAAGCCACTCTACAGCCAATAGGCCATTGAGTTCGGCTCGACGATGTTTCGTGAGAAGATTGTTGATATCGTTCTCTGTCGCCATTCGCACATCGGAATCATCACTATCTCGGAGACAGGCTAGAATCTGTGTTGGCCGAATCCCGGTATTCCACCAACCAATGATTTCATCCTTGCGTTGCAGTATAGCCTTGCCCCGATACTCCGGAAATGCGCCTGCATGTAGCGCATCGTGGTTGTGTGCATTTGCTGTCTTACTAGCGACGCGGTCGAGAGCCCACTCATTGGAAGTCTTCTTCACGTTGGGCTTGTATGGGAAGTTCGTCATTCGCGTACTGGCCTGGCGTTGTTTCTGTGAGTGGCCCTTAGACGGCGTAAAAGCACGGCCCTTGGCACAACGAAGTACGACGCGGGTAGGGTCGGTGGCATTGGGTCGTTTGGAGTGAATAACTACGCAGTTTCCTTTGAGCTTAGCTGCGTCGTCAATTGCACTCTTCGCTTCGTCAAATGTAGGGAAAACACGATTGAATAGCGACTCCATTGTGCAATAGTAGTGTCGGTGGCGGTGGCGATTGTTGCGGTGATGATAACAGTACTTCAGTGGTGTTGTGGAATGCGATAACTTGTTGAATACCTGGCACCATACGTGTGGAATGCTGCGCTGAATACCTCTGCGAAAATTTGGAGCCGAAAACCGGTATCTCCCAGGCTGTGCGCCAGGCTGCCCGCCACAGCGACCCACTCGAGGGGTGCCAAATAGTGAGAGGGGGATGCCGAATAAGGGACCCCTATTAATATTATGACGGTATTCCTCTTTATTTTGACTTATATGGTACTCCTTTTACATATCTTTGTACATGTGTTTATCCAGGAGCCATTATTATTAGTACTCCTATATGTATTGATATTAAGACGGTACTCCTCCTTGTTTGGACTTATATGATACTCCTCTTTCATATTTTTGTAAATGTATTTATCCAGGAGCCATCATTGGAATTACTCGTATATGTATTAATATTAACATTGTACTCCCCCATATACACGGAATACTTTGAAATCATTTTCTGACATTTATTTGTAGGAATACTACTTTATATCTTCTCAATAGCACTCTTTTTCAGATAGGTATACATATAGATTTTTGCTGGCCTTCTTTACTAGTACTCCTCAAAATGTTGATTCTACTTTGGTACTCCTCTATTGACCTGATGTGTCATGATACCCAATCACTTCCTTATAATATATTCAAATCTATATATATTTAAATATAACTTTGTACCCTTATATGCACTCGTTATGAATCATGCCTGGGTGTAGATATTCACATGCGTGTTCCCTCATTACCCACTGCCAATACTTCTGGCCCAAGCTATAGAAATGAGAGACATATCACTGTATGATGATTCATATTTACATGTGCTGGCACTATACCTTGGGCTTTCATATGTAAAAAATTCTCAAATGACCAATTGTAATAATATATACGTATGTATTCCCTCATGACCTACCGTCAATACTCCCTGCCCAAGCCTTAGAAATGAGATCCATACCACTGTGTAATAATTCATATTTACATGTGCTGCCACTATACCTTGGGCTTTAACATATAATAAAATTCCCAAATGAGGCATTGTAATAGGAGTTTCATCAACATATACAAAATCAATTTTTGTGTCATATACAAGGCTGTCAACAAGGCTGACTCAGATGCATAAATAGTATGTAGAGGCTTCTAGGCAGGACAAGTCTGTGTGAGATCTAATTCTGCTCATGTTCCCCTGCTCGCCAGACATCAAAATCCACATGTCCTGCTTCCGTTGCTAAACGTTGAAGACGTTCTATATACCACTGAACAAATCGAGGCCCTTCTGTGGACCCCAGCTGTGCATGAGCTGTTCTCTCAAGGCTATAGAAGGACTCAAGTATGGATTCTGTCACTTCTCTAGCTTGTACTCGCCGCATAGCTCGTGATCTTTCTTCAGGGCTGACACGTGCTCGATTCGAGATATCTGCAGCACCGTGAGTGATAGCATAGCCCTCAAAACCTTGTTGTTGCCAGGTATGGTACCAGTATCTGAGATGCTCAGCAGACAGAGTGCGCCCACCATTTACAAAGTGGTGATGAAAGAAATAGCGGCAAGGGAGTTGCCATCTGCGATAAAATCGACACCCGCATCTGGCCCTCTCCCACTCAAAATCTCCTCTATCATCCAGAGCCCCCTCTTCTTGATTTGGATGGGTAATACCTTCAAACAAGTAAGCCATAGGTATCTGACCCTCATTGGCTAATGTCTGTCCATGTCGAATCTCGTATGTGAGAAGATGTTGAATAGGGTATGGGAATTCATTCAATCCAGGAATCAAAACTGCCTTTCTAAGGGTCATGGTTCGAACATTGTGAACTGCTTTCACAGCTCTTGACATATACCTCTTGTTGACTGACAGGACATGTTTGACAATGCCTAGCAATGAGAATTAAGGTCATATGGCTTTATTTCCATATTTGAGAGCTGAATTTTAGCCTTCCAGAGCATTTGTGGATGTAACCTGGCGGATTATCAGTGACAGAAGAAATATAATTCATGTCTTAACATACCTGCATGAGTAAAGGAGACACCTCTGTTGCATAATTAGCCCACATTGGTTTTCTCTCTCTCCAGTTGCCGATGATGTACTCCTTCATTCCTATGTCTTGTTGAGCATGCGGGTCATCCAATGCCGCATTCAATGATTGATCACAGCCCTCCTCTGTTTGTCTGAATTTCAATACAGCAAACATATAATCCAGACAATTCCAGTGTCGAAAGCTAGATAGCCTTCGTCTTAGAGTTCTTTCAGCATGAATAGAGCATAGAAGTAAATCGACGTGATACCCATGTTCTTGTGTGAAGGCTCCCCTGATTGCTTTTCGCTCAACTGCAGAATCATCAGTGAGAAAATATTGGACTCTCCATTGGGCAGTCATAGAACTCCCCATCCACTGACTAATGGCATTCAATGCAGCCATGACAATGTCTCCGTCAGCTTTCTGTGCGAGGAAATGTCCTGCTGGAATTCATGATGAGCATTCATCCCTTATCATAATTGTATAAAGGAGCTAACCAAGCCAGTTGGTGTTGTGAGTAGCATCCATTTGCAACAAAAATGCATGGCGATGAAGATAGCTCAGCTGTGTTTTATTTATAAACACAATGCCCTCACTGGGCTCATTATCGATTTCTCACATAATTCGAAGGGTTCTATGACTTGTTTAGTTAATTGAATCTTTAGTAAAATGGAGGTCATCTTATCTTACTTTGTGAACCACTGTTCCCCCTCATCTGATATACTCCCAAGATGATCTGTGACTTGTTGCATCTGAAGCCATGGAAGAAAATCGTGTCCGACTCGTCTTGAATCAGGGAACTCTTCTTTGAATGTTTGCTGAGCATTAGCAACATCCTGGCGAGTGAAATATTTACCTCCAATAGCCTCCATAGCCTTTTGAACAGCTACCATTCTGCATTCACTATCAGTCATACTCTGGTAGATGGCAGCTGCTTGATACCCTCGAGAATCCTCCTGTTTTGCAAATTCTTTAAAGAAACCAGGCCGTCGAGTGGCGTCAGCCTTGTTTATATCATAGTTGTGTCTTCCTTGTCCAGTCAGTGACCAAATAACATACCCATCTGCCATGATAACTTTTTTTGCTCTTGCTGGGCAGCCAATTTGAATTCGAGATTTTTTTGATCTTTGTTCTTGACTGGCAATCTCATGAACACGGGATTTCTTGGGATCAAACACGCAACGAAATGGTAGACGAGTGCGACCATTCTTTCTGGTATAAGGCTGAGTAGCTGGAGTCCACATGTTATCACAATACCTCCAGTATTGCTCGAATATCTCAGCTGAGTATCTAATAGATCGAGGGGGCTGAAATATTTGCTCTCGAATCTCTCTGACATTTTCAGGGGATAGATGAAATGTCAAGTCTTGTTCCTGAGCTCTTTGTTGGAGCAGGACCCACGTCTGTACCACACAAATAAGTATTGGTTAACAACTTTATAAATCATCACAAACAATTACTTGTGAGCGTGCAGGTGTAGATTGTGTTGCTCTCAAATTCTGTTCTGCATCTTCTCCCCGAAAAAGGGGAGTGACTGTACTAGAGTGGATGGAGGCTTTGAAAATATTTAGTAATGAATCATGAGCTTTTATATCTTGACTGGCACATACTCTCGGGTTCTGAATCAAAGGCTGATCCAAAATTGAAGTCAAAGCCACCAGATGGAGTAGCCTCCTGAGATGTGGACACCTCCTCTTGAACATCTGTGGAGGCTAGAACTAACAGTATGTTAGAATAATATAGTCAAAATTTAAGAGTTGCTTTATGCATAAGCAAGGGGGGGGTGACACGGACCACCGAGCCCCGGGCCACCTATTTAGCACACTGCTGAACACGCTGTGCACGCTTCACATATCCGTACATTTCTTCAATCGAACAGAACATTGTGGTAAAAAATCAATTAAAATATGTTATTTTCAACGGCGTCTCGTAAAATAGGCATCTGCGCACCTATAACGTGTAGTAACTAAACTTCAGGCGCTGAAATCGATCTACTCGGCGCGTCGCCATTCCGTGCCTCGTCCTCGTAAATAACCCGGCTACGAAGTCGCATTTTTGCTTTACGAACGTCGGTCATTCGCACAAACCGCTCGCCTGGGGGAGCGACGAACTTCTGACGGACCTTCTTAGTGGTTTTATCGAGTTTTGCCTTGAGATAGTCCACTTCGGCCTCCAGGGAAGCGATACGACCGGCCTGAAGGTCGAGAGCCTTGCTGGCCTTGCGAGCTACTAATCGGTGACCTGGTTTGTTAAATGACACGTCCGCGCCTGCCAGTCTCCGAACATTATTTCGCAGTTCCTGTCCACTACATGGCGTAGCAATCGTTAAGCTGGCAAAATCTGCCACGAAATCGGGGGTAGGCTCGCGCTTTTGTGCCGAGGGTTCCCCTGGCTCAGATTTCTTCTTAGGAATGCCGGCAGCTTCTAAGATGACGTATTTTGAAGCCAGGGCTTGCGCGCGATTGCGCGGATGAATTCCAGCAGTCCTCCATGCTCCAATGATTGTTTTCGAAGTCATTACTGTACTTCTTGCACCGTGATAAGCCACCAAAACGTCCATCTTGGTGGGGGGTAGGCCAAGGCTAGCAGTCGGGCAGTCTCTCAACAAAGAATGTAGTTTTTTCTTAAGCAAACCGAACACTCCAACATCCAATGCCTGTACAACGTGACTGCAGTGTGGTTCATAAAACACAAGCCAGATCTTATTTGATAGGCATGCCCATAAAAACTCATCGTTTGTATGGGAGTCGTGACCATCACACACCAAAACGACCCAAACGTTGCCATGGCGATGACGAACAAAGGGTATGAAGATGTCGTTTAACCAATCCAGCCCGATTTGATTGCTTGTCCACCCGTTTGGTGAACTTTTGAATCGCCAATCGTTCCATATGTTGTTGTTGTTGTTAGGAAACCACTGACTTTGTATGTTGACCCCCTTGAAAATAAGCAGTGGAGGCAACGCGATGCCGTCACCGCTTATACATTCCATTGCGGTAATCCATTCACCTCGTTCAACGTCTTTTTTTAATGTCTGTCGACTCGATGTCTCGGAGACGACCCAGTGATCGTTGCCAACCCTTTGACCTATTCCCATTTCATCACTGTTGTAATAACGGTCCGGAGGTATCGCTTTAATCTCCGGTGCCTCTAAACGGTCGAAAAATAGGTTGATATTCGTCACTGTCGCACCATTGACTCGACTATAGTTGATGATTTTCGACCTTGCTACCTTTATCGCAGGGTTACGTTGTATAAAACGAGTGTGCCAATTCTCTCCGAGCACGTAGGACGTTCTCCCCGACGCGTTTAGTAGTCGCTCCGCCATTCGTTTAAACTTCACTAGTGCTGGAGCGAAGCCTAGTCTGGCCTGGCCAATTGCCCAGTTAGCCAATTGGGTCTCCAGAATCGGCGACAAAGCCTGGTGATCCTGGTTAACCTCCTTCCTAGTAGGAACACCTTCTAGGCGGCGTTGTAAGTAGGATCGAGGGATAGTCCATTTGCGTGAGGCCTCTCGCACAGGCATGCCTAGTTGAACGTCTCGTATGGCTGCTTGTGCGCGTTTTTGTGTGGAGTAGGAAGCCATTCTGGTAGTCAGAGAGCGCGCGATTGAAATGAGTGTATTGTGTAGTGCTACGGATCAGAGTAAGGTGTATTACTTCGTACAGCGTGAAACAAGTCCAGGAAGGGTGGTTTCCCAAAACGCGCGGTTTTGTACTGGCCCGGGGCGCGGTGGTCCGTGCCAACCCCCCCCTTGCTTACCTTCTAATGTTGATTCAAGCTCGGAGCTCAATAGAAGAGTGTTGTCTTGAATTCCATTCTCATCCAATCGAGTAGAGACCCTAGATGCGATATGGCTAGGTACTATGTAAAATATTAATGACTAAGTCATCTTAATAGATATCTTGAAAGCATCATAAATCTTACCAGCTGACGTAGATTAACTCTTATATGGAGCAGGTTCGGTTGGCTCCTGAGACTCATGGGGCTCATAGACCATTTGAAGAAATGTTTGAAGATCCCCTGTCATAATATCTTCCTGATCTACATTGGTGATGCCCACCAATGCATCTGGAAACTCCATATCAAAGAAGATATTATCGATCTCCAAGGGTTCCATATTCATCAAGTACTGATCCATGTTGTGTATGATGAATGGGCAGAGACAACAAAGCTGGATGATGTATGTACATAATAGAACAACATGGAGATATGTGCTCTACATATAGAAAAAAGGACAGCATAACAATCTTTCGTTCATTGTATGACAGTATATCAGATGTAGATTTGTATATTCTATTCTCTACACCATTGTTGGAACTCACACCTACTTGGGTTCATTGTTATTTGTATGTGATTTTTTGTCTATCCCATGATAATGAATGAGCTGTTGTTGAAGTTAACACTATAGATAAAGTTTAGTTTTGCACTAGACCTGAACTAGTACTAGTAGCAAAGGCCCGCTTTCCTAATGTGGTAATATTTAGCTTAGTGTCTTACCGCAGATTTTCAGATTACCTAAAATAGGTCTACTTAAATCTGTGGTTAACTAGTATACCCCACCATGAAATTAGGCTTCATCCATACATACACACAAAATGTACGCATAGTGCTTCAAATCATCTGCCCTATAGAAGCCTGCTCGCAATTTTTTGGTTGGCTCTTCATATTTGCATCACGAGAGCAATGTTTCAAGTTGGTGGTCATGGATAATATGTTCACTTGACATGTTGTATTGTGCCACATACCCAAATGAAGTCATCCCTCCTTTCTGGAGGTCAGTATAAATAATTATGTTGGTAATCAAATTGTGACGCGGGTCATATATCGCTAAAGACCTAACCTGTAAGACAAGGCGT
Organism: Xylaria sp. L1 SY-2022; assembly: GCA_023079495.1. NCBI lineage: Eukaryota > Fungi > Ascomycota > Sordariomycetes > Xylariales > Xylariaceae > Xylaria > Xylaria sp. L1 SY-2022. Next base: position 2,237,616 of record JALIDW010000009.1, read on the forward strand.
GACGATAGTCTAGTAACGGACTGCACGAGATATGGGTCAATAGCTAGAGGAGCGGAATGTAGTTCAATTCAGCTTATAATTGATTATGGTCGCAAGGGTCGCTATGCTTCTACTCTTCCTTCCTTCTGTAACCTTCCGGGCTTGTGACCCTCTTTATAATTATTTTCTACGGCCTTCGAGGGGCCTATCGTAATATCGTTATAGTGTGTTTGGGCTTGTTATTTGGCTAGTTCCGATCACTGGAACAGCTAATGTCTCATGGCGTTTGGTTTCGTTGTTTGGTGCGTGAGTCACCACGGTGGGAATGTGTGTTCTTGGGCTTTGAACTCTGCTTTCCCATATACCCACCGACCCCACCTAGGAGTGGGGCACGTGGGAGAGTGCTCAGCCCCGCTTAGGGCATTTCCGAAAAATTATTAGTATGGTGAGCGACCCACGGACCCCGTGGAAATGAAAGTCCTCAAGAGATTATTGATGACATCTTAGTCGTGTGAGACTCGGGATTTGTCCTGAGTCTAGAAGGGTCTTTCGGGGACCTAACGATAACCGTAGGGCTCCTCATTGGCTTGTGCAAAGCCCGAGAGCCCGAACGTATAGTGCGATGTCGGCAGTTTCCTTCGGGGCATGGGTAGTTCGGCAGGACGCCCCCAAATAGTGATGATACCTGTAAGCCTCTGGAACGAGCTGCCGTAGAGGGTGAGAGCCCTGTAACAGGATATCATCACGAAGAGCCACGGTGGTTGAGCCGACATGCATCACCCCGTGACAAGAGCCATGACCTCCACGGCTCCTCCGGGCCTGATCCCGTGCGAGCACATGCGGTCATCTCCCGCCTATCCTTCACACTCAGCAAGAATCATATATGAGGCAACATGGCATCAGGCCTCTCGTGGATGCATGTCTCGCAGCACACGATGACGTGTCCGTGTCTCCCGCGATATGGCCCAACCATCGTGATGGGGGGGCGCCCGACATCCTACCTGTCGACTGGTTAGCATTGTGAGCCATGTCCCGGCCTTAGCCGTGTGACAAATAGTTACATGTATTCAGTGTATGTCTGGATCAAACTGCAGGTGTACGCAGTACTACGTAATTAATATAAATTGGCGTGGCAAACAAGCCACAAACAAGCCACAAACTACAGACGAGCGGCGTGTGTGTGCCCTGGAGCTCCGTCCACTATCCAACACATGCTGGCTCAGCGGGGGTCGGCGGCCCGCTTATGTTCGCAATGTCGGGGGGCCATTCTGGGTCTGAGAGCGGGTCAGAGTCAGGAATCCTTACAGTAAATCTGGGGACCGATGGGGGATGCAGAATGGAGGGGGGAGGGAGAACAACCAGATCTCTGACCCCAGAGGCCTACCTAGGTTAGTACCCCGCACCTTCTTGGCCCCGGCAGGGCAACTGCAACCGTAAATTCAGTCACAACAAAACTCGGCTGCCAGCAGGCCCACAAAGGCTATTGCACCTGGCGCCAGCGTGTACGGCTCATGCTCTCCCAATTGAAGTACTACCCGAAACAACACACTGCCTGCATTGTAGTCTCCTGTTCGTGTGCCTCTTAGTGTGCTGTAGATACCTATTTGCCCAAATCTCCATACTCGTACACATGCGAGCTACGTGGAATGACATTAAGCGATATAGCTGCGATTTTTAACGGTCTACCGATTAAAGATGCAATGTCTTGTGTCCGATTGCAAAACATTCCCTACTGCAGTGCTCTTTACTACAAAACGAATTGTTACAAGCCTGACACTCGAACCTTATAGGAGTTCTTACTGTTTGCCGAGAGATGGTGTTACCGAAGATTTTTTCTTGATACGGCTTTGAACACACGATGCAGTACTTCCGTTTTGTCACGGCCTCGGCGGTCGTGAGGGACTGGGGACCTACCCGGTAGCTACCGGGTAGGCAGGTAAAGAGATGGAGCGGAGGAAACCAAAGGGGCGGGTCACCTACCCGGTAGCTACCGGGTAGGTCCGGCGAACCTTTCGGCACCTGGCGACGGGGCGCAGCGTGGCACGGACCCGCGCACCGGCGCTCGTGCCGCACTTAGGTAGATTTCGACCCGCCCGGCCTGTAAACTAGCGTTTCTTCTCCTTCTTTCTTTTTTTTCCTCAGCTTAGTTAATTTCTACACACCATACCTTCATTTACCAGCACTGCCTGGGCTTGAGTTATCGTGATTCCTAACATTAACTAAGCTCATTCCCGATCCCGAGAAGCCCTACTTCTCTAAAAAGAACGACAGATAGATTGATTGATTCGTCGCAGAACAGCTACACGACAGCTAGATTTCCGACGAGATGGCGCCCACTACGCGAGCCGCCTCTACGACTCCTGAAGCCAAGACGCTTCAGTTGATTGAAACCGACGCCCTCCTTGCCCTACTACGCGACGGAACGGACAAGGACGGAGCCTTTACCCCCCTACGCCAGCAGATGGCAAAGAAGAGCGCGAAGTCGGCCGAAAAACCCAGCCAGAATCCCGAGGCACTTCGAGAAATTATGTGTCCTGCCGGCGTCCCGCTCCCGCTCGCCCACTCTATGACCGAGGACTCGATTCTCCTCGACATTTCGAAGCGCCTGGACGGCCTACACCTTGCGAACCGCGACGCAAAACAGAAACCGACCCTACCTGTCGCCGCCCTCACGAAACAGGGCCGGAAGGGTATGCACCTCGAGGGCACCCACCCTGTCGACGCCGAGAAGTTCGTCGAGATGGTGAACGAATTTCCCCCAGCTCATGTTCGAGGAGGTTCGCGCCCGCTTTCTCGTTTCCACTGCAGCTACCCGTGCTGCCCTGGATCTGAACGAGATAGCCTGCCGCGAGGCTGCCGAAGCCCTGGAAGCCAGAGAAGCCGTCGCTGTTTCGGGCAAACAAATTGACGAACTGAAACAGGCAAAACCGGCGGAAACCAACGCGATCCCGACCACGGAAACCGACGATCTCCTCCAGGAAATGGACGACACAATTCATACCCTGCGAGAAGACATGGCGTTTCTGGTCAGAAAGAATCGGGACCTCGAACGGGCTTCTGTAACCCGTGAGGACACCCCACGCAGCAGCGCCACCGACAGAACCGAGGGAGGAACGAAGCGGTCTTCGAAAGCCGACAATCCTCCCGTTTTCACGAAGGAAAGACCGGCAGACGGAAAACCCGAAGTGAAATTCAAGCAGTGGTTCCTTCTGCTGAAGGCGAAACTGACGAAGAACGCCGACCATTTCGACACAGAACAAGACAAAATTTCGTACATTGTCGGCCGAACTGGTGGCCAGGTCAGTGAGGGACTCCTCCCATTTGTCGACAGTGAGAACGGTCCACCACTACTTTCAACGGCCGACGAGGTGCTTGACCACTTGCACAGCCAATACCACGACCCTAACGAGTACGAGGTCGCCAGGGTCACGTACCGCGATCTACAGATGAAGAACTCAGATAAATTCGCGGAATTCCGCCTGGAATTCGTACGCTGGGCAAGCCAAGCTCGCGTAAGCCAAGCCGATTACAAACGAGATCTGCTCGATAAACTGCCGCGTCGCCTGAACGAATCGTTCGTCCGAGAGGCAAAGAACGACGCCGTCCGGTTCACCGAATTTTGCAGTATGATCCAGGAACTGGACTTCCAGCAGCACAAGAATTTCGTGCACGCCCAAGCCGGAAAACTCAGGCAGCAGACCTCGGTCGTTCCCCATTCGACAAACGAACCAGATTCCCGGCGGAAATACAGATAACCGTCGCGCCTATCCGGCTGCCCGACCTGGTTATTCCACCGCTCGACGCACCTACCCGGCGGGTAACCAGCAACCAGGCGACGATACCCCAGCCATGGGACATGCTGCCGACGGCCGCCCGTTTTACCAGAAGCCAAATCTCGGACAGGCCAAGCTCATGCTTTCCCGAGGCCTCTGTTTTACCTGCCGCCAGCACGGCCACCGTTCGGCCGAGTGCCCGGCCAGAGGGGATTACGAACAAGCCAGAGCGGCGAGAATTAATGGGTTTTGCGAGGCCGACCCGGAGACGGGGAAAAGACGAGGCCCAGGAGCAGTAGACTCCTTTCCTGGGCCGGAGCCGGTCACAAGACCTTTGGGGATTCAGAAATGTACCAACTTACCCTTCGACTTTTTGTTGGGTTTGTTGGGCGGTAGTCCGTTGTTACTTAACTGTACTCTAGCTAATAATGGATTTACGATGACCACCCAAGCCTTGATTGACACTGGAGCAGACGCGTACTTAATTATTGACAAGAAATTCGCGAAACGCGTCGAGAAATACCTCGACACGCCCTTGACGGAAGGGTTCAACCCAATTCCCCGTCGCGGGTTACGACGGCCAGAGCCGGCAAACGATTGAGCAGGCTTTGTTCGCGCACTTCCGCGTACATGGGAGAACAATATCGAACGCACCCTTTATTTTAGTCGACATGCAGAACGACATCATAGTGGGCAAGAAATTCCTCGCTCACCACGACCTGTGGGTCGACTGTAAACGACACCGGCTAATTTTCCCGCCTGCCTGGTGTCCAGAATCCCGGCAACGCGAGATACCCATGGACGAGGCTGGGAACCTGCTGCAGCGTTCCGATTTCCAACAAGATGCAGAGCGGCGGGAAATGATGATAAGCCAGGAAGACGAAATCCTCCGGCAAGAAAGGGTTCAACGAAGAGAAATCGACGTCGACGAGCAGATAGAACGGCCGGAGAAGCCACAGGCTGCGTACCGACCGCGAATTCTCAGAAGAAAAGACAAGGAAAAGCCAGATTCCAATGGACCTACCCGGGAGCTACCGGGTAGGTCGGCCGTACCTCGGCCAACGGACCCTACCCGCGAAGACTTACGCAAAATGCAGCGTCAGTTGGACGGACGGGAGGTTGGACGGCCCTCGACAGGCACCGACGCGCCGCGTAGGGAGACGCGAAACACGACAGGAGGGGCCGCGCGACGCGCAGGGGCCGTACACGCTGACGCGAGATTCCATTGGCTGGTACAAGAAAAGGCCAGTACGCGTAGCGTCTTTGGACGTCTCCACGTTCCAGAAAATCGTCGAACGAGGGGACACCGATTTTCATGGTGCCGTGACATTGCAGGAGCTGGACGCGAGGATTTCCGAACTGAAAATGACGACGACGGCGCCGGACGAAGCCGAGCTCTTAGCCGCGTGCCTGGAAAAAGATTCCCTCATGCTATCACGATTACCTCGACGTTTTCAGCAAAGCGGCGTCCGACGAACTGCCCCCCGCACCGTCCCTGGCGTCGACCACAACGTGGAAATCGATGGGAAACCCGAGTCTTTGGGATATAGTGCACTGTACAAAATGTCGCTCGAAGAAGCTGAAGCATGTCGTACCTACATCCACGAAAATCTCGCCAAGGGATTTATCGAGCCGACGAATGCACCCTGGGCTGCTCCTGTGCTCCCTGGCACGCAAAGGAGACGGCTCCCTGCGTATGTGCGTCGACTACCGGAAATTAAATTCCCTGACAAGAAAAGACAGATACCCCCCTGCCATTAATCGACGAGACATTGGCAAGGATCGGACGCGCCAAAGTCTTCACCAAAATCGATATCCGTCAAGCGTTTCACCGGATCCGGATGGCGGACGACGCCAAAGAACTGACTGCCTTTCGGACAAGGTATGGCGCGTACCAATACAGGGTTTTGCCGTTCGGCCTTACGAATGGACCGGCCACGTTTCAGAGATTTATCAACGACACACTGCGGGATTTTCTGGACGATTTCTGTACGGCGTACATTGACGACATACTCATCTATTCTGAAAATGAGTTAGAACACGCCGAACACGTGAAGAAAGTCCTCGGGCAGCTTCGGAAAGCGGGCCTGCAAGCGGACCTGAAGAAGTGCGAATTTTCAGTGCGGAAGACGAAGTTCCTGGGGTTCATAATTTCCACCGACGGCGTGAGCGTCGACCCGGACAAGGTAGAAATCGTGGGAGCCTGGGAGACCCCCTGCGGAAAACGGAAAGGCACTGCTACGACGCGTCCGATCCTTTTTTGGGGTTCTGTAATTTTTACCGGAAGTTCATCCAGGACTACGGAAAAATTGCGAAACCCCCTGAACAAACTGACAGGCACCGGCGCCGATCTGACGTGGACGGACGCATGCCAGAAGGCATTTGAGGCCCTGAAAACTGCGCTCACGACGGCGCCAGTGCTACACCATTTTTTCGTTCGACAAGGAAACCCCTGATGGAAACCGACGCGTCAGACGGCGTGGCGGCCGGCGTGCTCTCGCAACGAACGAGTCCGGACGAACCTTGGCACCCTGTGGGATTTTATTCCGAGACACTGCACGGTGCCGAATTAAATTACGGGATTCACGACAAGGAAATGCTGGCTGTCATCAAGGGTTTGCTCTGCTGGCGGACGGAATTGATCGGTTTGCAACGCCAGAAGCCGTTTACAATTTTAACCGACCACTCAGCCCTGGAATATTTCACGGTGAAGCGTGTCTTGAATTTGAGGCAGGCGGGCTGGGCAGAATTAATATCCCAGTACAATTTCGTCATCACGTACCGTCCTGGTTCGAAAAACACAGTGGCCGATATTTTATCGAGGCCGGAAGAGGACCTGAAGACGCAGAAACAAAAGAGAGATGAGCAGCGTACCATGGTGCTGTTCAAACCGGTGTTATCGGAAATTTTCTGCGAACCTACCCGGTAGCTACCGGGTAGGTGCAGGTGACCAGGGCCAAGCGGCGAGCGCCGCCGACCCAATTCTCGTCTGCGAACTGGGAAACATGGAACCGCCTGACGTATCGGGAGTGGCATTGACGGACGCACTACTGCAAGCCAACCGGGAGTCCGCAGCGCTGGCGGAATACCGCGAAAAAAGCCGGCGAGCTGGAGGACGGAAATTTTTCTCGATTAGGAGACCTGGTCGTCTACCAAGGTCGACTGATCGTCCCCGATGAAAATCAGCTCCGAACCAAGTTGATTGAGGAGGCCCATTGCCGAATCGCAACAGCACACCCCCGGGAAGAACAAGACAAGGCAGCTGGTCGCCGCACGATATTGGTGGAAGGGATTACACGGCGACGTCGACCGATACGTCGCAAATTGCCCCCTGTCGAGCCAGCAAAGTGCCACGAGACAAGACCCCGGGAAAGCTGCAGCCGTTAGCAGTTCCGGACCACCCATGGCAACATGTGGTGGTGGATTTCAAGAAATTCCCCGAGGACTCTGCAGGGTACAATATGATTTTCGTGGTGATCGACCGGCTTTCAAAATTAACCTGGACCAGTCCCTGCCGAGACACCGTCACGGCTGAACTGGCGGCAAGATTATACTACGAAGGGCCATTCAGAATTCACGGTTGGCCGGAAACAATCACGAGTGACCAGGGTGGACAATTCGTTTCCGCCTTTACCGACGAAGTTTCCAAGCTTACCGGCACAAAATTGAGTTTTGCGTCGGCCGGACACCATGAAACCGTCGGGCAGGTGGAAATCATGAACCAGTACGTAGACCAGCGGTTACGCCCCTACGTAAATCATTTTCAGAACGACTGGTCGAAGGCCTTACCGGCCCTGGACGCCGCACAGGCGTCCCTACCACACGCCTCCCTTGGCGGACTCAGCCCACACGAGGTTTTGACGGGTCGAAAAAATGAGGATGAGTTTCGATTGGGAGGCCAGAACCAAGAACCTTACCCGGTTGCCGGTAACCGAACAATTAACCAGGGAAAAGGCGCAAGAATTCGGTCAACGAATACGCGAATACGTGGAAACGGCCCGGCAAGAAATGACACGCGCCCAGGAAAAGATGACGGCGCAGGCAAATAAATCCCGTCGGGAACCAGACTTTGGGATAGGGGGACTTCGTTTACATCCTCCGGAAAAAGGGCGAACAGACGGACCGGCCCAGCGACAAGCTGGACTACCCGATGACGCGAAAACCCTACCGGATTCTGGGGTACAAACCGGAAAACCGAAACACTTTCCTGCTAGAATTACCCGAGACATGGAAGGGTTCCCGCTGGTTCCACGCCGACCGACTACGAAAATACGCCAACAAGCCGCTACCCGGCCAGGACTACGAACGACCGGCCGGAGAACCCGTCGATCTCAGCGAAGACGTCGAGGAATTCGAGGTGGAAAAGGTGATATCGTCGAGAATCAAGAACGGAAAATTATTCTACATGGTGCAATGGAAAGGCTGGGACCCGGACGACACCTGGTACCCGGCGTCTAACTTCAAGAACGCGCCGACAAAATTATCCGACTATCACAAAGAAAACCCCGACGAGGCAGGGCCACCTAAGCGGTTGGAGGAATGGAAAAAGGCGGCGGCCCTGGACGAATTCGACCCTGAACACGACGACGACGACCGGCCGGCGCGACAATCGGTTCACCAGAGAATGAGGCGTCGGTTCAGGTAAGGGACCCATTCGAAAGACTCGGGACGAGTCTTTGTGGAGCGGGGGGATTGTCACGGCCTCGGCGGTCGTGAGGGACTGGGGACCTACCCGGTAGCTACCGGGTAGGCAGGTAAAGAGATGGAGCGGAGGAAACCAAAGGGGCGGGTCACCTACCCGGTAGCTACCGGGTAGGTCCGGCGAACCTTTCGGCACCTGGCGACGGGGCGCAGCGTGGCACGGACCCAGCGCACCGGCGCTCGTGCCGCACTTAGGTAGATTTCGACCCGCCCGGCCTGTAAACTAGCGTTTCTTCTCCTTCTTTCTTTTTTTCCTCAGCTTAGTTAATTTCTACACACCATACCTTCATTTACCAGCACTGCCTGGGCTTGAGTTATCGTGATTCCTAACACGTTTCTCCAACCTGACGAGAGCATGAGGCAGAGTAGACGACTACGTTGTTGTACGGCATTTTGACACGGCATTTTGTGTGAATGCGTCGGTGATGCTGCAATATAAATTCTGACGAAAAACACGTTGACAAGTAGCAACACCCGCTGCCTTTCCTACCTCACGGTAGATTACAAAGGCGTTGGTGATCTTCGTACTTAAATTGAAGTCGTACATCAATGCTTGGGCTGCGCCTCATCGAATCTAACGACTATGTGCCATATCAGCTCGATATTGATCCGCAATATCGACACCGTTCATTTTCTTGTTATAAGCAGCCACCACAATCGGTATTGTAAGTTCTGGTTCACATTTTTCTCCCAGGGGAACTCGCGACGTTTTTGCATGTGTTGCACCAGCAGCTGGCTGTTTCGTTTTGACAATAATGGGCTCTTCAACATCTGTATAAGCAGAAGATAAGAATACAACTGTCTGTCCATCTTTACACGCTATCTGGTTGGAATCAGCTGGTTGTAGCAGTGGTTTTCCATCATCACTAAGTAATGGTTTGTGGTTAACCAAAATCTTTCTGGAGGCCTGCCCAGTAAAGACTGTGCCCCAAGGGAATATCTTTTTGGAATCATCATGAGCTTTCTATACATTAAACCTGCTGTCTAAATCACCGTGGGCACCAGCAGGAATGGTGTCTGTATAGAGAATATTTCGACAAAACAAATATTGCACCAGTTCTACACTTGTAAAAAGATTATTGTAGAAGACATGTAGGTGAAATGAATTTGTAAATGCTGAAGTAGGCAGATGTGGAAGCAAAAATGGAGCTAGATGAGCCACAATAGCTCTGGTTTCAGATAACGTTGCTTCTTGTGCCTCTGATCTGTATTATAATGGCGGCATTTGAAGTCCAATTCTGGTGTAATGTGCAAACCCAAGAACGAAGGCTTTTTCAGTAATAACGAAAAGCTTCAAGCCCACTGGAATAGGTTTGCTTTTTATCAGTGTTTTATCAAAGCATCTGGCTTGAATTCGAACCATAGCCTCGTCAATGGCAACATAGAAAGCTGATTTCCATAAAGGGAGGCTTTTCTCAATGATGAAGTCACTCCATTCCTTTGTACAATCTCAGACAGTGAAAGGAGGATGAACGAGATCTCAAACACAGAAGTTACGATGCAACCATTCAAATCGGTCACGCGATATCCAACGTGTAATTGGATGGCTTGGCAGATCATCGCGTGCACTCCAGTATGTGTTGATTTCATGTTCACGGTGAACGCTTAAGTAAAAAGTAAGAATTGCGAGAAAGATCATTATTTTGGCGTATGTAGGAACCCAATAAGGTTTTTGTCGGCGGTATATTTTAGTAGCACATCGTTATTCCCACCGTTTATATGTATATTCGGCTCATTGATTCACGAGTTGTTCGGGAAAAACCTTAAGAAAAAGACGAGACGGATAGAGGGGCCACGTTGATTGCAATCCATGTTTGTAGCTCTTCGTTAACGTCAGCCGGGAAACCTGCAATTCAATTATATGCGGCGTTCACGGCGTGCAGCTATGGCCACAGAGTACTGCGCAGCTAGTAATGATGCCTGCGATATTACGGGGGTCGCTTTGTTATTTGTTATCTGTTTAGGTTGCATTTATGGTCCCATGTCGTCTGATCCGCGTTGTAGGATTGAATTGTCTCGTTTGTTGACAAATGCGGTGGATATATGTCGTCGTCATCGTCACAACCACTGTCGGCTTCAGATTTCAGGATGTAAGTCAACTAAGTATTTATTTGAACTACGGAACTGCTACATTGAAACCCGAACTTTCTAATATCACGACGGCTTTCCAGGGCTCATTTTCTAATATGAATGCTGTTTTTCAAGGTCATGAGACTGTTGCGTAATCGTCAATGTACTGTCGATACGTTCTGGGTGAGTGAGATTAAACCGAAACGCGATATTCATGGACATTTCAGTTGGTCAGCACATTTTCGAAGTACAACCCTTAGACGACTACAAATTAGGTAGGAGGAGGTTTTAACACTGAAATGGATCTCGTTTAGCCAGCGCCGACGACATCTACTTAACACATGAAAGGTTACGTGCTCAGGGGTCTTGGAGGCCTGGGTTAAAATGTGACGATGTATTGTACCGCCAAGTAGTAAAATGGGTCCTGCACGGACGTCGATTTCAACGCCGGTGTTAAGGAGATAGGCCAAGTTGGACCACCAGATTTCAAGTGGAGATGTCGCACACGCGTCTATATTAATTGAAGATATTTCGACATCGGGTCGTACCGCGTTCCGTTACCCCTACCGCGCAACGTACAGTCAGTTATGGCGGACTACAGGCGTGGGTGTCACGTAACCGTTTTCGCGACTTGTTCTTTATAGACGTACCCCATGGCCGGATGAGCCACCATAGTTTATGCAATTATCGATGCAGGAGGACTACCTAATCTGTACCTATCTTCAATTGAGTGAACTATTTTGTATTACTCTGTAATGCATATATCTTATAAAGAAACTCGCTCAACAACTACCTACAGAGTACATATCTGACATGATACGTTTCTCTCACTTGTAAGGGGGCCAGCCGGACTAGGGGAGAGGGTCACATGCGGAGTAGGGGTCAGCCGGAGGTTGACCAGGAACTGGTTAGAATATGTGGCCACTCGGAGTAAGTCCGGCTGAACTCCCCACCTCCGGGGCACATCTGTATATTTGAGAATTCCGGGCCGGAGGCCTCCTGGAGATTGGCCAGGCTATGGTGTATGTCCGTACGCACTTCTTGAAATTCTAGCCGTTCGGAGCCATCACCTTGCCTGGCCAATTGCATTTGACCTCCACGTTACATCACCACATGTTTATGACGAGTTTGTCTCAGCGTGATGTGACCAAGTCGGCTGACGTAGCCTCATGCAACCTCAATCACGCTTAATCAAGCTTGATCAATGACATTGATACCTCATCTGCAACAATTGGTTGAAGTGTCCGCATGAGAGTAAATTACCTTAATTATCTTATTATATATAAAAGATCTACTTCATTCTTGCTCAATATTTAGCTAAGTCACATGATAACACAATTTTTCATTGGTATCAGGTTGTTTTGTTTCTACTCGTACTGCCAAATGTTTGAAAACTGTTGGCATGTGGCTCAAAGCTTTAAGCAGTACATGCAGATAACGAGACGGAAAAGTTCGTATATCGGCCGGGGACACCAAAGAGGTGTGATAGACTAGACTGATTCTGGTAGTTAGTACACATATTCCCCTCGAGTCAGGTACGAGCTAGGAATGAGTCCAGAACAGTTTATCTCCGTCTCCACTGGTTATCAGAAGCGGATCGAGACCGCACACATACAGTGGACTCGTATATATATAAAGCAGGAGTTTACTGCCCTAATGGGGTGCAAGTTGTATATACAGAGGTGTGGGCAGATTGTAGACTACAATGGAGTCATCTCCTCTTAAGAAACACGCTATTGTGATTTGCCCCATGTGTGCATTATACGACTAGTGTACAGGTTTACCTCGCCGGTATACCGAACGTCTACATAGTTATTCATATATATAATATCATTCTCACTACTCACTACACGATTGTCATGGGACATCCCTGAGTCAACCTTGAGCCACTTCAGGACTGGGTTATTGAGGAGTATCAAAACCATACTCCAGTCAAAACCGTCATCAAGACGCTGACCGAAGATCACAACATCTCCAATACACGAAATCTCTTCTGTGAACAGTTAAAAGAATGGGGTGTATCACGACATCACGTATTCACGGAGCAGAGTGAGGATGTTGAAACCCGGATCTCATATCTATACTACAAGTTTGGCCTCTCCGATAACGCAATCTACCAGGATCTCGTCAAATCAGGTTTCAGGGCGTCTATGTTTCCCATTACAAAACTCCGCCTTGAAATGAAAATATACCGACGGGTACCTATCTAGCTTGCCACGGAACGAATACAGCAGCTTCGGAAGTTTTTCAGTTACGAGACGAAGAATGAAGGTGTAGCAAGCCGACCTGGCTTGGGGTGTCTCTACATATACTTCAGGGAACGGCAATTCAATTTATCACGAGATGACATGTTCCGAGTGTATATGATGTTTCACAATGAGGCTATTCAATATCGCCTGCATTTGGCTCATCGCCGTCAAGGCGGATGAATCAGGCCTGGCCAGAATTATACTTGGTCCATAGATGGTCACCTGAAGTTGGCTCAATATGGCTTCGAAATATACAACGTCATCGACGCACAATCTCGATACATAACCTAGTTTTTCGTCGGCTTTTCTGGGCTCACTACACATGATATATTTGCACAGTGCCTATATATCGTCAAAACATATAGCTTTATCTCTCAGGTAATACGATCTGATCGCGGGAAGAAGACTACAATGATGGCAGCAGCTCATTTCATGTTATCTCAACATGTCAAAGAGCAACGCTATCCTCGTCATGTACGGCGACATGTCGATCAGCCCGGTCCTGATGACGGTGCATTTATGGTACCCATTCCTACACCTATTCATGGACCATTGTCATAGTCGGAGTGTTGGTCGTATAATAAGAGTACTCAAAATCAAAGAGAACTAAGTTTACATGAGTGGGAACTCTTCTTATACCCTGCGTCGCCACGTTCCGCAGTGGGGGACGCCTTAGCTGTGTGGTGGGTGACAAAAAGCTATGTTGTAATAGACCACCTGGTCCTAGCGTCAACTGTGAACAAGCGAGCTCCGTGGTGGGTGATGGCGAGCTCCCATGTCAAGCACTGGCGGAAGAGCTCCTGAGATGGTGATGGTGAACTCTGTGATGGCGGTTGCTGTTGAGATGTTAGGCACAACTTACACGGAAGCTGTGGGCTGCTATAACAGATACTGGTATGACACGGACAAAGGCTAATATGATGAGCGCATAGAAATACTTCGGAATGCTGAAGCATCACGGTGTGTGGGATCGTGACATTCAAGAAGATCGGATCACCATGCTGTAAAGCTACATGCCTATTATACCAAACAAGACTGCCCAGTTTGTGCGCCTCCAGAACGGACATCACATCCGAAAGCAACGGAATCGACCTCATGTTCTCTCCGCCATCCCGTTTCAGCTGCATACAATACCCAACCCTGTGAAGGGATATGTAGACTGCCGAGCTCCCCTTCATCAGCCAACTTTGGACAGCCTTATGGAGCTCGTCCGCCTTGATGACATCAATCTCAACTAATATTTGCCTCCCCACACTTTACATATATGTGATGAGATATCACAGCAATACTCGGACAATTTGTTCAATACGCCAGGGTTTTATCAGAAAACTCCCTTCATTCATGAGTATGAGTTACTCCGGGAGGCATTACACCGATACTCACTGTCGGGAATGAAACCAGATTTGGCTGAGTGCGTTGAGCCTAGAGGCAGTTGAGACGAGCTACGTAGAAAGCTCGCTGCGATGAGGGTGATATTGAATGATTTATGGTCACTCGGTGAAGATGATGAGATAGACGACCGGGAGTAGGGTATGGCATATAGAGACATTTTTGTATATGATCAAGTTGAATCAACCAAAATCAACCCCGATTGAGCTCGAACGAATTTATACGGAGACTATCCTACCATGCAATGTCCAGAGTGACGGCTAATCAATGATGAGCGGCATCAAGCGTGAACAAATCAATCTCCTCATCACCAGCCATATCCCTATTTGTCTCCTCCTTTACTGATGTCGTGGACTTTCTAGCAGCTCCACGTGTCATCAATGGGGGCCCCAAGTTAGTATATCTCGATATACTATCAACCCCAGTTTGTGAACCATCCGACATTTGTTCGAGCTTCACAGTAGAGGTATCCTCCTGCTTGAATTCAGGTTTGACTTCTGTACTGAGTTTTGTATTAAGACGAGCTCGCTTCGGCTTTGGCCAAATTAAACTTTGCCGTCTATTGCGGTTGGAGCTACTGTCAAGTTGATTGTGACTTTTGCTCTCGGATTCCACCACCTTCGGGAAGTAGAGATTCACAATGAATCGCTCTGTGCCATTTCTCGAGTCAATCGTGATTGACCCGATGTCGCTCAACTGAATCGGCTCATCCGGCTTAAATGGCAGCTCTTATAATGATGCTATATTACTACTCCCAGCTGCACCCATGAGTCTACAGTTAGCCTCCTCAAAGAACAGGCTTCAAACGTTTCAATGATCCTTGATATACACGATCAGTGCCTGATGTGAGACGAATCGGGTCGTAAGTGACACAGCCCGTGGCATAATGACCTTGCATTTTCGAAATCTTTTCAGGCGTACCACAGGAATGACTCCAATTATATCTGTATGTTCCTCCGCTACGTAGATATTCACCCCAACATTCTGGACCATCTCTTGCCCTTGTTTTGTAGTCTTAGCCACACTAGCTCACATCTTCGTTTTTGCTGTATGATGGGCCGTGTCGAATTGCTGGAAGAGTCGTTGTTTGGTGGGCGTAATGGGAGCTATTGGACCGAGGCTTGTTGATGTGGTGCGCTCATGCGATGGGGTGATGTGACGGTTGTGCCTGATAGCTAAGCAGCAACCGCCATCACGGAGCTTCTCATCACTATCTCAGGAGCTTTTCCGACAAGTACTTGACATAGGAGCTCGTTGTCATCCACCACGGAGCTCGCTTATCCATGGTTGACGATAGGACTAGCTCATCTACAACAACAGAGCTTGCCGTTGCCCAGCACAGAGCTCGCTTGTTCACAGTTCACGCTGGGACCAGCTTGTCTCTTACAACAGAGCTTCTCGTCACCCACCACAGAGCTAGGACGTCCCCCACCACAGAACGTGGCGACACATGGTATAAGAAGGGTTCCCACTCATGTAAACCTAGTTCTCTTTTCTTCTTTCTTCTCCAGTTTAGAGTCTTTGTTCATAGCATCAATACAAGGTGTCAGAGCCTGCTACATGATCATAACAGGTGGTAGGGGGTGAAGACGTCTCTGTAGGATCAATGATGTTCTTGCCATGTATTGAAATCTGATAGCTGGGACAAATTGTAATTGATGGGCTTCTGCGCAATAACACTTCGTGATTTACAATGCAATGCATGTTTTGAATATTGGTGATGCACGGTTGTATAAGGCTGTGTATACTTGAATCAAGTCGATCAAGGTTAATGAAGGTTGTAAAAGGTTGTGGTAGGCTGATGTAATTTGTCAAAAGCCCTTCTTATTAATGTGCTGATTTGCGAAAAAGAGAACTATTTATATTCAAGACTGTTATTATTTAAAGCTTTTTGTGCGAGTTTATGTAAACAATACATATTAGCATAGGCGCCTCTCAATGATATATAAAGATAACCACAATACGGTCGCTACACCAACTCATTGCGAGTAGCATATGAAGGCATACTGATTCAAGTACATATTTGGTTAAAGACCATCGTTATGTTCTGAAAAAATATAATTCATTTAAAGAACTCTTTCTATTATGGGGAGGAGTCAGCGCATAAACAAAAACAATGGGTATATGACACTCACGCATGTAGTCCGCCGTAGTCAGTGTAGAAAAGTGTCCAGTTTTTGGCCCACCGAGCCCCGCCATCGGCGAAAGCAACTTTCTGACCTCCCGACTTAAACATTGCATGGCAGGTTCAAATCTTAGGTAAACAAATATTTATATAGCTTATATTGCGCGTCGGAATCCCGCCTTTCAAACAGGGCTATTAACGCTAACTGTCTAGTATTTGGTATACCATCCACACGCCTGAATAACAGCTGCTAATCGATGATTCATCGTTTCTACTAAACGGTTCAACAAGCTGTCTTCTAACGATTCTCACAACTTGACCGCTGTCTGCCGCAGAATTCTAAGCAATGTGTTGTTATTAGGCATCGTCGATAGGTCGAGTCCCAGTTTGCAGATTCGTTCTTTTAGGATCTTCCACAAATTCTTAATGGAGTTTAAGTCTGGGGAATAAGGAGGGCAGTCCACTATAGTGACACCGTTTTCCACAGCCCAGGGTCGTAAACACTGTTGTGCAATTCGTGAATTGTGTGTCGAGGCATTATCTTGTGCGTATATAGATCCATGATCGCATATCGTAGGAAGGAGTTCTTGTACGGCTTCGAGAATAATCCCCCTGATGACGCCGCCACATGGGGAGCTGGGGTCGCCACGAAGGTCCAACAGCGCAGTGCGTTTATTTTATGAAAACGCTGCCATAGACATTTGTCCATGGTGTGTGAGCTTCACTCGAGGTTGAACGTTACAAGGCAATAGCTTTTCTCCATATATCTCCTAGATTCGTTAAAAAACATATAAGTGAACATGCGTTACAAACCATACAGTTTTGTTTACTCAATGACAAGACACCCACTTCCCACGTACGCCCTGACCACATTGTACAGGGGACTCATCTTGGAACACCCATGGTTCCTGATAGTCAGTTGGCTCATTATAAGGCCTGACTGACACAGAGTGATGAAGTCCGCACGTAGGTCGTAGTAGCAGGGAGATCACATGGGGTCAGTATGGGGGTAGAAGTCAATATTATTGAATCCTGGCCCTTCCTTCAATACTGGGCGGGCGGCCAGGTCTATATAGGTAGAGGTCTCCATGCTAGCTTCCCTACGTCAGCAGGTGGGCTACTGGGCCGACTAGTGTCTATCTGGATGGGGGTGACACTCGCCGTCCTCCGGCTCTCTGCCTTTCCGGCCCCGTGGCTTCGCTGCTGCCTCGCAGCGGGTCCACTGCTGTGACGGCCTCTTCCCGTGGTTTGGCAGGCTGCTCCGCGGCCTGGCCGGCGCTTCGCTGCTCCATTTGGTATCATGTCATAATGTCACCTGACACTCATTGAGGTGCTGTCTGACAAATTCTAGTCTCCTACAGACATTTTCTTCTGTCATTCTGGGTCTGCAAATTGCACGGGTGTGCTGTATGCCTGCCTCCCTCAGAAACACCAGAATTGTAGCGTGGCTGGCATGACCACCAATTTTATCTGTCAGTGTCCTCTTGGACACAAAAGGGTCGATTTCAATACATCTGTTGATATGCCTTTCATCGCGTTCGGACGGAACTTTTGGCCGCCCTGC
Organism: Xylaria sp. L1 SY-2022; assembly: GCA_023079495.1. Classification (NCBI taxonomy): domain Eukaryota; kingdom Fungi; phylum Ascomycota; class Sordariomycetes; order Xylariales; family Xylariaceae; genus Xylaria; species Xylaria sp. L1 SY-2022. The sequence continues at coordinate 2,255,466 of JALIDW010000009.1, forward strand.
GCGTGGCAAACTTCTGCCTGACTTTTGAACTCTGTATCGATCGGCAATACTCCGCACACTTCCGAGACGTATACCTTATGTTATCGTAATGTCTTTATGCTTAACGCCTGAAAATAGCAGTGTCGCAATTCTGGTCCTTTAATAAGTGGGATACTCCGTTCGTGTCTTTTCTATATGTGTGGGCGTTGTGGGACTCATTTTTAAAAGGTTGGGTGGTTGACGCTAAACACGAAAAAAAGCGAGTTTGCGAAAAAAACTGGTCACTTTTATACGCCCACTGTATCACACAATGTTTACGTCTCTTATTACTATAGCGCGGCATTACCATATTCTCATCATTATACATCTCGTTACACACAATCTGGATATACCGCTGGATTACATCTGTCGGCAGCCGTGTTGACTCAGCTTCCGTAATAACAAGCAGATGTGTCTCTTCATTATCATAATTGTCCAATGTCCGGCACGTTAGCCTAGCTTCCAGAAGATATTGCAGTGTAAGTTAACGCACCTTGCTCATCTTTCTTGTATCCCTTGTTTGGGTGGTGAAATACACTTTGCGAGGCAAGTGATGAGACTGACAGCATGAACATTCACCACCGAATATGGGTTCACCAAACAAGACACACTCATCAAACGACCATTCACTTTGTGTATTTGGACACACTTGACATGACATGACGTTCGTTTGTGAAGACATAATGTGAGCCGCGAAAGCAGTTAACTGTTGTTGTCATTCAAGTGTGATTTGACAAAGTTTCAAACGACCTTTATCATGAACTGACTTGTGTATCGCACATCATACAATATTCTACTGAAGTCGGTATAGTTGTAATACTGCATGGAAATTATCACGGAAATAGTCACGATGATATGGTAGGTAATAATAGTAGTAATAACAATGATGATTTCTATAAGTACGTGCGCCAGCCTATGTGAGCGGTAGACGCTCACTAATAGGTGCAGTGCGGCGCAGGGACTATGGATTATTAATTACAATCTTTTCATCCTCAGTTCGCCCAAGGCACTCGCGACATACCCGGTAGCCACCCAGGAGGTGCCGTAAAACATTGTCTCCTGGGTAGATCCCGTGTAGGTTCCCACCCCATTGGTTGTTTCGTGACACCTTCAGATGCTATCCGAGGAGTGCTCCCTTGCATAGAACAGGAGCATATGGAATGTGAGAATACAGAAGATACAAAAGGGTCATTGATACAAATGCCCATTATATATAGCACGTGACTAGCCAGCTACTTCCGTCACGTTTCTTTTCTCTGCTGGTGCATTTGCTTTTATTACACAGAGTAATATACCATAGCCAACATCTTTTTATCTTCTGTCCCTTCTCTTTGTGATTGTCAGTGACTTGCTGAGCGTGAGAAAGTGAAAGTCCTCCCAGAAAATATAAGGCGTTCTTGTGTCTCTGGACATACTGCCATGTCTTCCGTCCTCCAGCTATCTCTACTCTCATCATATGTAAGGGAAAACTCGTCGGGTAGCGCTCGCAGGCTCTGAGCTTCATAAAAGACCTCTGCCATTTGTTGTGCTGTAAGACATGGTGAAGTATTTGCCTTGTAGCAAACAACTCTATGAGCTCACTCTGCTTCTCCTGCATGGTGATCTCCTGTTGACAAACTGATCCTTTGTCACAGCGAGGGGGGACAGAACGTAGGGACATGCCGGTTATGGGATATTCCAATATGTACGAGAAACCAAACCATGAGAAGAGAAGATGAAAGCTACAGAAGTGACCACCTGGGCGCGCGCTATATATAAATGGTAGTGATGTCCCTGGCTCTCCTATCCCTTCCTCTGGCCTTCCGCCTGCTCTACTTTTGTTTCATGTAAGGGAGGCCTTCCCGGATGCTGTCCACAGTCTCAGAGCATCATCCGAGAGCTCTGTCGTGTGTGTGCATGGTAAGATCAGGTGAGGTGTTTGTCTTATGGGAAACAACGATTTGGCCTCACCATGTGTTACGTGCAGAGTGGTTCCATGCGGAACTTCCGGAGGTCGTCAGCAAACGTGGCAATCGTGAGAGAGCAGGCCTCTATTGGCCAGTGCTTTCACTGGTCTGGTGTAGGCCTGGCCTGCGCCCTTACATCATTTAGTATAGAATGCGTCATTTTTAGACTAACATTGAGCATTATTTTATTTGTTAAGTCCGTAATTATACAGGCTCTCATCACTGTATTCATATATGACCTGTATCATAATTTCATTTTGCATCATAATTAACGGTTTCTTATATACATTTTTTACCATTGATTAATAATTTATGTATAGTAATGCAAATATCTAATTTTCGTTTTTTTACTAATAATTTCTTTTACTCACCACTTTTTTCTTCAATTACTACTACCATCTGATCTATCTCTCCACCCACACAACTTTTTCAAAACCTGAACAACCTAAATTCTCTCCACTTTTTAGTACTCCACAACCCAACACGTCATGGCATCTGATACTAATATCACCATGAATGATAATGGTCAGTACCCAATTGAGTACGGGCGCTTCAACAATAAAGCATTTGATGCGGCAGACTCGAACGTCATCATCACAGATGGATCCATCGCCCCACTTCAGGGCACCACATGCGGTGTTGTCCAGCTTCATACTGATACCGTCATTGGGGTATGTCAAACGATTGAGGCACACGAGGTCCATTTTTCGTCTCCTATCTCCATCCGTAAAACGCTATACTCTCACGTATATATTTTCCACCCTTCAAAAATCTCCCACGCTTCTATCTCCCACTCGTTAGATCGCGTGCGCTTCTTTATCGCCTGATATGTCACGCATACTTTTTTCTCTTCTGGTATATCGCGAGCTTCTTTCTATTTCCCTATATCAAGTGCTTCTATCTCCCAGTCTTCCCATGCTTCGAATATTTCCCCCCTTCCATCACTCTGAATATATCTTTTACACTACCACGTACATCGCTCCCTCCTACACTTTGATCTCCAACCTTCATCGCAATCTCTGTTATCCCCTTTCACCATACTTCTCATTTCAATCTCCGTACATTATCTCTTCGCTTGCAATTCTCGTCCCGATCTCCATATATTATCATTTCATCTGCGATTCTCTCATTCCGTCGCGATTCCTGTCTCGATCCTCTTACGTTATCTCTTCTCTGTCAACCTTCAATTCTTTATATTCCACTCCCTCATTGTAGTACTAATATACAACGAAATATTGCTTGCTGCATTCAATTGAATTCAACCTATGAGGGGGGCCGAAAGATACTATGTAGCAATCACCTTCAACATCAACACCAAGTCCACACATTAGCAGCTTGTAGTATGCTCTCAAAGAATAATGTCAAATACTGTCAGACCTGAAGTAGCTCTCGAAGCAAAGGTCCATTTGATGAATGTATAGCATTTAGTGAAGAAATATTTGGTGGTGCATGCTCTTGTTGCCACTTTTCATCGAGTCCTAGGAACTGTATCTTTCATCGGCTAAATGTCGGCAGTAAACCTGGTGAACGAGGTATGTTGATGTAGATATCAGTTACGCAATAAAATCTCACTAATAAGATATTTACAATTACGGATGACGACGAGGAGTAAGATGTGTATGTGTTGACAATGGAGAAGGTGTGAGGGCGCACGCCAGGCTCTCCACCACGCCAGTGCAACACCGGCCAAGGAGGCCCTACGCCCTCACCATCGCGACTCTCGCCGACGCTCTCCGGTCGTCCCGCAAGGAACCACCCTGCACACAAGGCACGGCGAGGCCAGACAGTTGTTTGCTACAAGACAAACACATCACCCTGTCTCACGACGCACACACGGCAGAGGTCTCGGATAAGGGTCGGAGGCCGCAGGCATTATCCGACGAAGCTCTCCCTTGCGTGGAGCAAGAATAGAGCGGGCGGGAGCCAGGAGGAGGGACAGGATGCCAGAGGTGCCAGAGAGGTAGGAGTCTCTTGTATATAGCGCGCCGCCAGCCGGCCACTTCCGTAGCTTTCCTTTCCTCTCCTCATGCTTTCGTTTCTCGTACATAGAGGAATATACTGTAGCCGGCTTGGCCCTACGTTCTGTCCCTCCTCGCCGTGACAGAAGGTACAAGAATTGAGCACTCGTATGATTGATGATTACATTGTAATTTTTGAGAATGAACAACAAAAGCGCAACACTGTGATGAGTAAAAAATGAAAGTTGCAATGTAATGTACGTAGTAAGAAGTATTGTAGTAGTTATGTACCTCATGGGGTAGTCAGAAAAGTACAATGCCTGTGTTTCAACATTGACGGTTGTGTCCAACATCTAAGCAGCAACCGTCATCACGGAGCTTCTCATTACCATCTCAGGAGCTCTTCCGACAAGTGCTTGACATATGAGCTCAATGTCACCCATCACAGAGCTGGCCTGTTCACAGTTGGCGCTAGGACCAGCTGGCCTCTTACAACAGAGCTTCTCGTCACTCACCACTAAGCTAAAACATTCCCTACCGCAGAACGCAGCAACGAATGGTATAAAAATGGTTCCCACTCATGTGAAGTTTGTTCTCTTTCTTTCATTCTCCTCCAGTTCTGAGTCTTCGTTCATAGCATCAATACAAACTGTCAGAGCATGGTACATGATCATAACAATACTTCTCACGTGAAATAGGAATTATAGACATGAAAATTCACCTAATCTACCTTAATTTGTATCGGTTTATTGGTGAAAACAAGCAAACGATGTAAACAACAGCTACATATATTTTTCTCATACATACATACGCCAAGTATGTATTCTCTTCTCACCATATGCGAGTTGATGAAAATCCGAAATTCCCTGCAATTTCAGAATTCCTTTGGTATGCCTGTTGAACTTGAGTTTCTTTCCACATAAGTCATCACACCAGTACAATTTTAAACTGCGTGGATAGTGAATGGATTGCAGTAATTCGAATATTGTTAGTATTTCGCACATTTCGTCCTAATACTGTCAGTATCATCATTGATATTGCTATTATAGCTGCAGTTGTCAGACCTACTTGTCATCGCGGGTGTGGGTACCAGAGCTACTGCAAGGCTGCCATCACCAATGTCGTCGTCAATAATATCATCTTGAACAGCAGATCCACTGAGTAGCCCTACATCAGCTGTCTCCTGTTCCGCCGTGTGATCACCACACTCCATCACCGTGTCTACTGTCATTAAAACTGCCTTCGCCACACCCGTCGCTTGGCCACGACAGCCAGCGTGGCCTGATCTATCAAGTAGTCCTCCGGCCGTCGCTGCCAGATCTGTTGCGTGGGCACCAGGGCTCTGTCACCACGCCCGCTGTCTTTGGGACTGCATGTGGCACACCTGTTGCTTAGTCATCAGAGACAGCATTGCCAGATTTTTCGTCTAGTCGACACGTTCACGGCCAGATCCGTGGTCTGGTCACCAGAACTCTGTCACCACAGTGTAACGTGGCCAGCCAAACCAGGAGAGAGGGTCATGTGCGGAGCCTGGGCAGCTGAAGGCTAGCCCAGGCACAGATTAGCATGCGTGGTCGTTTGCAGCAAGTTTGACTAAACTCCTCACCTTCAGTGCACATGTTTATATTTAGAAATTTTGAGCCAGAGGCCCGCTGGGGATTGGCCAGGATATAGTCTATGTCCGTACGCATTTCTTGGAATTCTAGCCGTTGGGGGCCATCACCTTGCCTGGTTAATTGCATTTAACCTCCGCATTACATACAGCAAACGCCGCCAGGTTCGTCGCTTGGTCACCAGAAACCCGTCATCACAGCCGCCATCACTAGGTTTGCTGCTTGGTCACTAGAGTCCTGTCATCCGTGTCCCCATCACCACAACCTCCGTCACCAGAGCTCTCGTTACCAGGGTCAAGTTGGTAAGATCCTGTTGGATAATACTGGATTACATAAGATGTTAAGGAACGTGGGGCTGAGGTGGGTGGAGCGCATAAAATAATTATGTAAATTTATTCCTATATAAAGACTACTAGTAAGCTCCCCCAAACGGGGGAGCTCACAGAAAAAAAACGGAAGACATTATATAATCACTCCAATCTGACAATTTAGAGTCTCATACGATTCCTATCCTCTACGAGAGAGCGAGCCTACGAAGAGTATTGAAAGAACAAAGTCATGTCGAAGCTTACGAAGGTTACTCTGAAGTCCCCGGACGACTTCCCGCTGTGGAACGAGGATTTCACAGCTCGCGCCCGAAACCTTGACCTTTGGGAGTGGATGCGTGAGACTGTCGATTCAGACAAGCGCATCACATACATGCCCGCCGAAGAGACACTCGACAAGTGGTACGATAGGCTTGTAGAGCTGGGAGAGGTCTCCAGGCGTTCCCTGAAGTTCAAATACAGAACGAATACGAGGCCTTCATCAACACAGCGACCAGGAAGCTCATCAGGGGATCTTCCTAAGTGGTGCGACGACTGGCTGACCAGAGTGATGAAAGCCAAGCGTGCATGTGCAGAACTGACTGAGTCCTACAAGTTGGTTGCAGACATCGAGCGAGCTCTCCGAGCTACTCATCCGACGTTGGCGACCACTTTCAGGAGTACGCATACGAGAGAAATAAAGGAGAACTGTTTGAGGTTCGTGGACATCACCACAGAGCTTCGCCAGGAAGCCTGTATCCTCGTTGCCTCTGCTCGACCATCCACGATGGTTGTTCGAGGGAGTGCTTTTGCTACCTCCCTTGATCCAGAACGAGAAGACGAAGACGGGGAGCTTGCCAGTGTCCTAGAGGAGACAACACACACTCCTCCGCCATGGACGCCAGCTCGAAACCCCATACGACGACAAACCCCGCGCTGGTCTACCCCCAGGTGGCAAGCGAGCACATCAGACACTCTCCCCAAGCGCCAAAAGATCGAGGAGCGTACCGAGTCAGAGAAAGAGAATCCCAACGTGGGGGACTGCCTGATATTTTATGGACGCCACCCCATACATCGATGCTGGTACGCCAACCCTAATCTACGACCGAAAAGCTGGCTACCTGGCCGTTCTACCGAGCGCAGTGCTAACGCACGCATCGCCACAATACCCGAGATAAAACGCGCACTGAAGAGAGCTCAGCACAAACGCCGAACCATGCAGTGACCATACCGTCCACCCATGGCAAAGGTGATCAGCTCCTTCGCGCTGGAAGAGGGTCCTGAGAAAGACTACTCTCTTCGAAAGAGCGCCATACTAGACTCCGGATCCAACATCCACATCTTCAATACACGGTCCCGGTTTACTCACATGAAGGCCGCGAGCTCAGAGGACGTGGTGGTAGCTGGATATGGGAGCATACAAATCCTCGCGTACGGAGATGTGCACTTGCGAGTGACCAGTGCCAGAGGTCCATCTGTCTACCGCTTGACAGAAATGGCCTAGTGTCCAAGCATGTCAACAAGCTTAGTATAACTTCAGACTCTAAACACAAAAGGAGTCTACTTTGACAACAACCCTCAGCGAAGTGTCCTTCACCACAAATGGGGAGAAGTGTTGTGCGCGCTGGCTAGGATATACGGCCAGTTCGTAATCGAATACAATGCACCGGAGTGCTCCCCTCAATCCTTCTACATACGAAGAAATCTGCTGAATAGCTATACAGGAAGGTCCAAAGCCCGCGCGTCCTTTTACAAGTGGCACCAGAGGCTCGGCCACATCGGCCCAGAACCTCTGAAGCGCCTGCTCTCCATGACAGAGGAAGTATACCTCGCGCCGCGCCCCGATAACGCCATCCGCACCACGGACTGCGTGGCGTGTGGCATCTCCAAAGCCTGCTGCCATATCATCCGCAAAGCTTGCGATGAGGTGCACGCCGCAGGGACACGCCTGGTGGTGCATTTCCATGAGTATGACACCCCAGGTGAAGGGAGACTCTACAGAGTAGTCCTCATAATGGATCGCTATTCCGGATACACTTGGGATTACTACTTGGACAACAAGCGTGCCGACACGCTCACACACACCTTGCGAGACATCGCCGATCTCCTTCTCCAAAGATACAAGACTAGAGTACTAGACATCGAGTGCGACGGTGAGCTCGCAGGGAGTACATCAGAGACCTCCCGGTTAGCCAACGCCATACATGCTTCCTATGGGATTCGACTGGTGGTTTCACCACCCCACACCCAGGACATTAACGGAGGCGCAGAGCGCATCCGGTAGACTATCAAAATCAAGTCGCGAGCAATGAGGAATGGCTGCCAGCTCCCTACCTTCCTATGGAGAGAGATAGTGCACACCGCTGTCTACCTCGACAATCGGACCCCCAGGCGCCAGAATGCGTGGAGGTCTCTACGAGAAAATACACACCTTCTTCGACAAGCACCGGGGCACGGTGAGCCCATCACGCCTCTCGTACGTAGGCCACCTGGAGACGTACGGATGCATAGCCTTCGCGATGACCTCAAGAGTGAAAGAGAAGAAGGATCGTCGTCGCAAACTCGACGCGAATGCCTGTATAGGCTATCTGGGAGGGTATCAGTCCACCAACACATACCGCATCTAACTCCCTCGGGACGACAAAGTTATTGTGACCCGCAATGTGGTGTTCAACGAAGACTCATTCTTCAGTGGGAACGTCAAGGAGTTCAACGACGAGCTCGTCAGAATAACTCGCAGAGAATACGAAGAACTCTTACATCAATTGGAATACAGAGATGCCACCAATGTGGACCGAGAGGTAAACCACGAAGAAGATGACGAGCCTGTCAATCCTATCACTCCATACGAGCCACAAGACCAAGATATCTACGGCCACGGAGAGCCCTCCGCCGAAGGGGAGCCCTACACGGAGGTCATGATGGATGTAGGCGACGAGTCGCTACCCATACCCTTTTATGAGGAGCTGTGACGCGGGTCAAATATCGCTAAAGACCTAACCTGTAAGACAAGGCGTGACGATAGTCTAGTAACGGACTGCACGGGATATGGATCAATAGCTAGAGGCGCAGAACGTAGTTCAATTCAGCTTATAATTGATTATGGTCGCAAGGGTCGCTATGCTTCTACTCCTCCTTCCTTCTCTAACTCTCCGGGCTTGCGACCCTCTTTATAACTCTCTCCTACGGCCTTCGAAGGGCCTATCGTAATATCGCTATAGTGTGGTCGGGCTTGTTATTTGGCTAATTCCGATCACCGGAATAGCTAATGTCTCGGGGCGTTTGTTTTCGTTGTTTGGTTCGTGAGTCACCACGGTGGGAGTGTGTGTTCTTGGGCTTTGAACTCTGCTTTCCCATATACACACCGACCCCACTTAGGAGTGGGGCACGTGGGAGAGTGCTCAGCCCCGCTTAGGGCATTTCCGAAAAATTATTAGTATGGTGAGCAACCCACGGACCCTATGGAAAATGAAAGTCCTCAAGAGATTATTGATGACGTCTTAGTCGTGTGAGACTCGGGATTTGTCCTGAGTCTAAAAGGGTCTTTCGGGGACCTAACGATAACCGTAGGGCTCCTCATTGGCTTGTGCAAAGCCCGAGAGCCCGAACATATAGTGCGATGTCGGCAGTGTCCTTCGGGGGACGGGTAGTTCGGCAGGACACCCCCGAATAGTGATGATACCTGTAAGCCTCTGGAACGAGCTGCCGTAGAGGGTGAGAGCCCCGTAACAGGATATCATCACAAAGAGCCACGGCGGTTGAGCCGACATGCATCACCTCGTGTCGAGAGCCATGACCTCCACGGCTCCTCCGGGCCTGACCCCCTGCGAGCACAGGCGGTTATCTCCCGCCTATCCTTCACACTCAGCAAGGATCATATATGGGGCAACAGAGCGTCAGGCCTCCCGTGGATGCATGTCTGGCGAGACACGATGACGTGTCCGTGTCTCCCGCGATATGGCCCAACCATCGTGACAAGGGAGCGTCCGGCATCGTGCCTGTCGACTGGTTAGCATCGTGAGCCATGTCCCGGCCTTAGCCGTGTGACAGGAGCGTACCAAGGACCTCGATGATACGCAGTGGATGACACCACCAGAAAGCCCAGTCGACGGAGTCTTCGGACTAGTCGTCAAGAAAGACATAAGGGACCTCGACAAAAGTTACTGGAAGCAGTTTTAAAACACCAGGGACCCTACCTGGATAAGCTGTTTTAACGTAGGTAAGATGACTCCCACAAAACGAAGAATTAAAAGACCCCTACGGGGTGAATCGGGCCGGCGCACCCACCTACACCAGGTACTAAATACTGATTATAGGGGAGCGTTCAAAGAGAGTCGAACCTCTATAAACGTTCCCGTCCTGTTGGAGAGTGGATCTCATGTATTAAAGACTGCTGTACGCTCTACAGACTCTGGAGATGACCGACCACGGGTACTAAAGACCACTGGAGGCTCCACAGAGGCGACGCACCGAGGAATGCCATCACGGGTACTAAAGACCGATGAGGACCCGGTTATGGGCTCCACGGAGCCGGACGAGGCCCGTGAGATGCTCACGTCGCAGGCAATCGCCCAGCAACATCTGGAGCAGAACAAGAAGATCCATCGTAGCCAACTGCCTCCGCCACTCAAGTGGCAGTCTGACGTAGAGACCCATCCAATGGGGGGGCCATTCAGGCAAGCTCGTGGTCTCCGGCGACCCAGCAGCCAAATAACAATTTGGATGAGACCTACGCCAGCACGTTGGCAGGAAGGTCATTCCGTTCCCTGATGGCCATTGCAGCTCGATTCGACCTGGAGCTCAAGCAGTACGACGCCGTGAATGCCTTCGTCAACACCAAACTGGAGAAGGAACTATATATGCGCATGCCTTCAGGCTATCGCAAGCCAGACACCGTTGTGCTCCTAGGAAGGGCCATGTACCTACTGCGTGAATCACCTCTCCTGTGGCAGAAGGAGCTCTCGGGCAGTCTTCAACAGCTCAGACTCGCACCAGTACCACACGAACCGTGCTGCTTCCTCACCCGAGGAGTACTGCTGTTCCTATACGTAGATTACCTCGTGCTAACATACCACAAGTCAAGCGAGGCCCGCACAAACGAAGTCATAGAGGCCCTCAAGGGAAGATATAATCTCACGGGCGGCGATGGCCTGCGATGGTTCCTGGGGGTGGAGGTCATTCGAGACCGCGGCAGGGGACTTATATGGCCCACCCAGCTTGCGTACATCGAGAAAATCGCAAAACTCCGCGACAATACCTTCACCGCTCACAGCGACACGCCCATGAAGGCTGGTGAGCTTCTACCCTACAATAATCGTGCAACAAGAGAGAGCATCCGACGGTACCAACAAAGGATAGGATCTATCATATACACTGCAGTAATCACCAGGCCAGACATAGCCTTTGCAGCCTCTCGACTGGCTCGCTTCAATCACAACCCTTCACCAGACCATCACAGAGCTGCGAACCGAGTACCAACCTACCTTCATGAGATGCGGGAGCTCGCCCTTCAATTCGGAGATGGGGATGAACTTGTACTGGCAGTGATGCGTCGTTCGCAGACAACAGCATCGATAGAAATAGCTCCCAGGCATACGTTATGAAGCTCTTCGGGGGAGTGATTGGATGGCGAGCCAGCAAGCAGGATACGGTAACTACATCAACCACGGAAGCAGAACTCCTGGCTCTCGCGCAAGCTGCCAAGGAGTCTTTATTCATGAGTCGACTTATAAGCGAGCTCAGGGTGACACTGGGAGAAGTGTCTATACGAATACAATGCGATAACCAACAGACTATTGGACTCGTTAGAAAGGAGGTTGCAGTGCTCCGGACAAAGTTAAAGCACGTGGATATACATAACCACTGGCTACGTCAAGAAGTTGAATCTGGCAGGCTCTGGGTTGAATACAGTCCCACAAACGAGATGATAGCTGACGGCCTCACCAAGGCACTCCCAAGTCAGAAGTGGAATACATTCCTTGAACAGCTACGGCTAATGAAGCCTCCCCGGGAGGAGCCTACAATCACTGCGCCTACGAACAAGGAAGCAGACAAGTACGAAGTGTTCTTTGACTAAGGCACTTTTCAACTAGTAAACAGGACCACTCTTACAATCTGGATCCACGAAAAACACCAAATACCGATTGGGAGTGTGTTGGATAATACTGGATTACATAAGACGTCAAGCCACGTGGGGCTGAGGTGGCTGGAGCGCACAAAATAATTAAGTAAATTTATTCCTATATAAAGACTACTAGTACCTCATATTCTCACCATGGTCTGTAGCTGTGGAGTTCACCTTAACCAAATCGGGTAGTTATATGCGAGATTTAAGCCCCATAAATATAGACACTAGGCCAAAATGGGCATTCGGTGTGGACGGGCAGAAAGGGCCAAATGGCACCAGGTGGAGGTGAAGCCACAAATTCCCCGTTCACGATACCTACTTTTTAACAATCTCCTGGTTGCAAGTTGCCAAACCACCATCTTGGTAGCGACGGCGACGTCAAATCTTATATATTTGAATACAGAAATCGATCCTCAACGTCGTGATCTATTTTTATCCCGCCTTACATCGGAAAAATTCGTTGCAGAACGAATCTTAGTTGGGGGGTCATTATTGCAACTGTCATGCATCATTGGTACAGATTGGGTGGCATGAACCTACAGGGTAACATCCACCTCCTTTCCCGAGTCGTTTGGGCAGTCTTTCTAACATTCTGAAGATGGCATCGCCAACGTCGACTCTCACAAGGAAACCACCAGGTCCGATCCCGCAACCCATCAGCAGGTCTGAATACGAGCCCCCCGGTCTGCTATCACCCACATCAAACGAACCTACTCCCGGAGACGCAAGCTAGAAGTGCTCATGTTCCTGAAAAATCATCGAATTCCTCTTCAGGCAGACCTCTCTAACCTTGCCGTCAACAGGCTTGCCGGCGCCAGTCCAGTTGAAGATGGATTCCGACGCCCGTTTCTTATGGAGGCTGCGGCGCACTTCGGTATTCGAAGTTGGGGCACGGTCCAGACTTGGTGGTCAGATCGGCACTGAATCTGGCAAGGACCGCGACAGCGAGCACCTAGATACAACCCCTACTGGACGGATTTGTAGGTCAGGCTGTACGCAGACTTGTGTTCTGCCAGGGAGGGTCGCCAACTAGTCCACCGAGCCTGGTTTAGGAGACGAGCCATTGCAATTCAACGGGAGTTGTATCCTGATGACCCTGAGTTCGCTTTTTCTAGTGGTTGGTTCAGCGGCTTCTTAAAGAGACATCAAATAACTCATCGGCGCATCACCCATGCCTCCACGAGGGTCCCAGAGGATATACTAGAGAATGTCAACGAATTCCTGCAGTTTATACGGCGCAACTCCCGCTTGGAGGCCTGGAGATCTGTCACCTTGATGAGTACCCCTGCTGACGGCCTCAGCCGTCAACGATTTCCGCCCCATCTCATCATCAACCTTGACGAGACTCCTATGCCGTTCGAATTCTTCGATGGGTATACGTTTGAATACAAAAGTAGTCAGTCCGTCCAGGGCAGGTCAGACACGAGTGGTTAGTCAAAACGACAATCGACCCTGGTCCTCTCTTTGGTCGCCGGGTGGGTTTGCAACGTTTTTGAGATGAGACCTGTGATCATATTCCACGGCAAGGGCACTGTATTCGAAAGGGAACAGGAATTCTACCATCCTGGCGTTGAAGTCAAGTTCAACGAGACTGCGTACAACAACGACAGTCTATTCGAAGAGTGGATTAGAACGAGACTGGCAGAATACGCCGATGGCCGTGAATGTCTCCTTGTTTTGTATGTCACCAGCTTCCACAAAACACCAAAAATACAGGATACCGCACATACCGTGTCCGATCTGTAGCCGTGGGTCACACCAACGATCTGACTAAGCCATTTTGGGGTTAAGGAAGGATTATATTCCCTGCCTTCAAATTCCTGTAGATTGCAGCAAAAACGTCGTTTTTTGTAGTTTCTAATATCTCTAACCTGCCCGAAGCCTCCTTCCTTTCTAGGGGTCTGGAGATCCCAGGGGCAGGTCAAATCGAACCTCCCGGGTCTCCAAACTGCCCGACGCTCATGCCATTCATTACACGTATCAATCGGCCAATATAGGTCCAAAATCACACCCATCCACCTGTCCAACGAAGAGTCGAATCGGTATACGAGGACGCGTGAGGCATGAAGTTGTTGACAAGGAGTAATTTGAACCTATAGTCTGGTTAGATGGTGTTTGGAGGAGCGAAACGGCAACTTACACAATTAAGCTGCCATCTGAGCTCCTGAATTGGCTCTTGAGCCTTTGAACATCGATTTATGATTCTTTTATTGTAGTTTTTGACCTCCTGCGATATTAGAAACGTCCCATGGTCTCAGCACTTGCTGGTGTATCAAAATAGATAACCTCGGCATTGAGCCGGTCAAATCGTTTACGTATTCGCAGAAGGGTTGGCCCGATGGCCCGGCGGGGAGGGTTGGTTTCGCCAAGGTGACGGCGAAGAGGGTTGATTCCGCCAATGTAGCGGCGGCGAGGAGTCAATGGAGATGGGAGGCGGCGAGAATCTGTTGGGGGAGAACGGCGAGAACGTGGATGGAGGTGCTTTTAATGAGTGAAACGTCTGGTTTAACCAGGCGGATTGCAACCTCAAATGGGAGTTGTCCGTGGCCCTGTACGCATTAGCCAACGGGGTAGACGAGGATTAGATCTATACCTACACGGAAGCTCGCAACCTTCGAATGTCTCGCCGCATGGAGTCATTCTCGTCTTGAAGGTCCGAGACCTGCTGCCATATTTGCCGCATCGCCACCTCCACGTTGTTGTTCCACCCGCCGTTGACGCCCGCATTCATATCCCTCGTCCGATTCGCATTGGGAGGCCTGTCCCAATGTTGTTGAGACTCCTGGCGATGTTCAGGCACAGGAGTTAATGAGGCGCGTCAGTTCACGCGCCCGTGAAGGACCATATCCCTCTGGTTGGGCCTGTAGTTATCGAAGGCCGGCCTGTAGTTATCGGGGGCATGATGCCGGTCGTTATACCGCCTGGGAGGCTGATACAAACCGCGTGGCGATGACATGGTGATAGCGGGAACGAAAGATGAAGCAAGATAACTGGTTGACGCAAGAAAGATGATCAGTTGTTGTAAACAAGGCAACTTGAAGAGGTATACAGACCGTCTGACGAAGTGGAGGTTTATAATATAAGAACGTCGCTGGCGACGACGCCCGGGACTCCTTGAACATCGAGGGCATCGTGCAAATCGACAACGGGGAACTTTTCCAGACCGCTGTTTGGCAAAAGAATGGATGTTTGCCAGCAGAAGTGACCATAATTGTGGCTTTTGAGCCGTTCGGCACGTCAGGAGTGGTCAATCTTCTTGTTTATTATGATATCTCGTGTTGCCGTGGCAGTCGTGCCAAACGACTCCAATTCATGGTTCGAGCAACAGCCAAGGTCTCCTGCCATAACTGTCTCAAATCCAGGGGCTAATCTGACCAATCGGATCCTGCAAAATTGGCCAAAAGTGGGGATAAGTGGGCCCAACTGCATGTTGATTTTAGAATGAACGGTTCTTGCAAAAAACAGCGTTTTTGAACGCTTCTTCTTCCCTCCCACGAAGCGGTTCTTCTAACCCATATCACTAGATTCTAACACAGTATTGCACAGTTCGTTTGGTGAGCCGTTCGAGGACATAAAGATTGATATTTTGCTGCTAATGCTGTCGCGTTACAGTGCCTGTACGGAGGAGGTGTTGACGGAGTTGCAACCTGGTTATCTCATCACCCAAGGAATTGGAATGTGTGGTCGGGTCCCGGGCGGGATAACCTGCCGAGTTCAATAGTCCGTTTCAACACATCATGAGACTATTCCTATTCGTTGTTGACAATCTCGTGAGGCGCGTCTAATAAGCCATCCTCATCATCTTCCAGTTGAACCGCCCTGGGTGGTGTAGACGCTGTTCCAGCCGAGCCAGCTTCTGCGAGACGAGACACGGAACCTGCAGATGGCCCTGCAACAGCCACTTGCCGTACAACCTGAATACTATTGTGACCAGCCACGTTCTGGTCATTCTCGCGGTCTATTCGTTCGTCACGATGTTCCTCGCGGTCTTTTTGTGGGTCATGATGTATCACTTGCGCTGCCCTGGCGTCATCATCTTCCAGTCTGGCGGCCAACACAGCTTTCCCCCCCCCAACACGCAGACCTCGTGCCCGGCACTGATCCTTGAGTTCTCTGTTTGTCAGTTGGCTATAATCAATTGATTGCTGTCCCGCCGCTTCTGAAGTGGAAGTGGATTCAGTATCGTGGTTGCCGGCAAGATTTGAGACATCTTCAGAGTGGTTGGGTGGAAGATGCTGGTCATCTAATCTTAGCTGACTGGAGTCTATACCTTTGATACTAATCATATGATCCTCGTGACCGTCAGGGTGGATGGAGATGCCTGTTTTTTTGAAGAGGCTTGACACCATTGACCTGTTGGCGTCAGTGAATGCACGCCGCCAGGCATTAGCGACGACGTGAGTGGTCATAATGCGTCTATCACGAATAGACCAACGGGTAGGGGTTGTTCCTAATCTGCCAAGGTGATCAAGATACAGGTCAGTTTCCTCCCGCAGCCACCTTTTGAAGGGTCCATTGAACCCAACATCCAGGGGCTGAAGGTACGCAGTTAGACCCGGGGGGATGAGGGCTGTCGTTATATTGTTCTCCCTGAGGGTGGCTTGAATTCTTGGTGTTTTGTGGAAGCCAGCCACGTCCAAGGCTAGGAGACATTCACGGCCTTCGGCAAATGGGACAAGTCTCGTTCTAATCCACTCTTCGAAGAGGGCTTCGTTATTGTACGCAGTCTCATTGAATTTGACCTCCACGTCGGGGTGATAGAATTCTTGTTCTCGTGCCAAAACGTTGCCCTTGCCGTGGAATATGATCACGGGTCTTAATTGATGGTTATCGGACCCGTCACCCACAATCGCCAGGACCAGGGTTGCCTGGCGTTTTGACCAACCACTCCTCTCTGACCGTCCCTGGACCGACGATGACCCCTTGTGGTCAAAAGTGAAGCCGTCCAGGAATTCGAAGGGCATAGGGGTCTCGTCGAGATTAACTATAAGATGTGGAGGAAAATGTTGCATACTACGGTCGTCGCCAGTGTGACCCATCAAGGTCGGGTTCATCCGTGACTCCAATCTAGAGTTGCGCCTGACGAATTGCAGGAATTCGTTGACAGAGGCCACGATATCCTCTGGGATCTTTGTGGATGCGTGGGTTACCCGCCGATGACTGATCTGATGCCTCCTCAAGAACCCTCTGAACCACCCGTTAGAGAATATGAAGATTTCAGCCGGGTAGAGTTCCTCAAATCTAGCTAAGGCACGGCGCCGAAACCAGGTTCGTTGAACCAGTCTCCGGGCACGTCTCACATCGCAGAATTCTGAATACAGTCTAACCTCCAGTTCTGGCCACCGGGGTCTCAATCTAGGCGGTCGTCGGCGAGGCCCTTGCCATATTTGGAATCGGTTGGACCACCAGGTCTGTACTGTGCCCCAACTTCGAATTCCGAACTGAGCAGCAGCCTCCCTAAGAAAAGGGCGGCGGAACCCTTCCTCGACAGGGCCAGCACCCTCAAGTCTGTTGGCGACCAGGTCAGAGAGATCCTCACGGAGAGGAATACGATGATTTTCCAAGAATAGCAACACTTTCAACTTGCGGCGTCGGGAGTACGTTCTTTTGATATGTGTGACAGCAGTAACAGGGGGTTCGTATCCAGACCTTGTCAAAGGTTTGGGTTCAGGACCTGGCGGTTTCTTGGGTGGCAGTGGCCCGGTCAAAACCAGGCCATCTGCCTCCGGAGATGGCATCTTCGTACATGCAGAGGATCAGCAAGGCTGAATATCGAGGGGGACTAATACTCTGGAGATTAGAGAGGGTAGCATACCGTTTTTTGTACGGGGGTAGTTAAATAATGCGGGTTCGTGGCCCAATCTGCACCAACGATGCATAGCACTGGCAATATAACCCGTACTATACCCTCGGTTTACCGATTATTTTGCCGTGGGCGAGCCGGATAAAAACCGATTGCGAGGTTGAGAATTGAAAGCCGTACTCGATAACATCAAATTTGATGTGATTATCGTCTAGAGACTGCAACTTGGCAACTTGCAACCTGGAAGGTTGTTAAAAAGTAGGTATCGTGAACGGGGAATTTGTGGCATCGCGCCCACCTGGTGTACTAGGTAATTTGGTCAATTCTGCCGGTCTTCACCGAGTGCCCCTTTTAGCCTAGCGTCTGAATGTATGGGGCTCAAATCTCGCATATAATTACCCGATATGGATTAAGGTGAGACCCCACGGCTATTGATCGGTCTGAGACCATGAGGTACTCTGAAGGAATACAACATAATGACGGCCCTCATCCCGCCTGGGTTAACTGGCTATCTGCAGCCTCTTGACGTGGAGTTCAACGGACTCTTCAAAACTTGGCTGCGCGAAGAGACTGATATGTATCTGGATAGCCTCAATCTATTAGGTACAACACCTGTCCGCTGGTCTCTTCGTGAAAGGAGGATAATGACCACTCACGTCGTCGCCAAAGCCAGGCAACGAACTGCCAAGCCTGAGATCAGGTCAATGATCGCAGGATTGTTCAAAAAAACAGGCATCTCCATCCATCCTGACGGTGGCGAGGACGACTTGATAAGTATCAAAGGGATAGACTCCAGTCAGCTAAGATTGGATGAGTCCTATCGACCACCACACCTGAGTGGCAACGGTCATGCCAACGACGATACACCAATTGACTACACCGCCCTGACCGCCAGGATCCTTAAGGAACACTGTCGGGAACGGGGTCTGCGGGTTGGGGGGAACAAGAGCCAGCTGATAAGCAGGCTTCAGAATGATGGTGTTGCCAGCGCTATTGTTATGATCATGTAGCAGGCTCTGACACCTTGTATTGATGCTATGAACAAAGACTCTAAACTGGAGAAGAAAGAAGAAAAAGGAACCAAGTTTACATGAGTGGGAATCCCTCTTATACCATGCGTTGCCACGTTCTGCGGTGGGGGGACGTCCTAGCTCTGTGGTGGGTGACGAGAACTGTGTTGTAATAGATCAGCTGGTCCCAGCGTGAACTGTGAACAGACGAGCTCCGTGGTGGGCGACAGCGAGCTGTGTTGCTGTAGATGAGCTGGTCCTAGTGTCAACCATAGATAAGCGAGCTCCGTGGTGGGTGACGACGGGCTCCTATGTCAAGCACTTCTTGGAAGAGCTCCTGGGATAGTAATGACAAGCTCCGTGATGGCAGTTGCTGCTTAGCTGCCAGGCACAACCGTCACACTTCCCCCTACCAAAACGGAGACACGGTGATGAGCCGGGTCAACGTTAACCATGTCGACGACGGCCTCTGTTTCTGCCTTGTCTCTGTGCCAGATTGTCATCTGAGTGATCTCCTGCTTCCTTATCCTCAGCCGCAGCCTCAATCCATTGTGTCAGCCTGATGGGAGGCCCAGCAGCTTCCGGAAACTCATTGTAAAATGCTCGATGTTTCATTGCTGCATTCTTGAAATTCTCGGCTGAGTACCATGTGTCATCAGGATCACAGCCTTGCCAGTGAACCTGATACTGCAATTCCTGTTTTCTGCCATGTATTCGTGACTGTAGAATCGACTCCACCTCGAATTCAGCTTCTCCATTGATTTCTTCAGGCTCAGGAGGTGGTTGAACCGGTTGGGGAATAGGGTCTTCACTAGATTTTCGGAGCCTGTCAGCGTGAAATAGATTCTTCATCTTGTAGCTGGCTGGCAAGTCTAGGACAAAGCTGTGGCCCCTTTCCTCTGTGATCTCAAATGAGCCTACCCATTGGGAATCCAGTCTGGTGGTTGGAGATTCAGTACTGAAGCCCTTCTTCTTGAGGAACACCTTGTCTGTCACCTTGAAATCGACGGGCCTACGCTTCCGGCTTGCCTGAATCTCTTGCCGACGTTGTGTGGCAACTCCTGCTTTCAAAGCCAAGTTCTGTACCTCTTGGGTTTGTGAAGGGAGCTTGCGAGCTAACGTCTCGGGCTCGGTTTTTTCAGTTGAGTCTGACAGGTTCCTTGATAAGGGGTTGCGGACTTCCGTGCCTGTCAGTACCTTCAGAGGTGCCATGTTAATGGAGGAATGCCATGATGAGTTGTGGGCAAAGTCCATAGCAGGAACATGGGTGCTCCAGTCATCCTGATACTTGTTTATGTAAAATCAAAGTCTCTGATCTAGTTCTTGATTTGTAAACTCAATGGCCCCTTGTGTCTGAGGGTGGAAGGCACTGCCATGACGATGTTTCGTTCTGGTGAGCTCGTTAATCTTTCTCATGAACTGAGAGATGAATGGGCAAGCATTGTCTGAGATCCAGATCTGAGGAACTCCCAGCAGCCTGTACACATGACAGTAGTATCTAGCAGCAATGGTCTCTGGTGTGTCTGTCTTTCTACCAGGCAGCGTGATCAGAAGCCTGCTGAACCTACAAATGAAGGCCCAGATGTAGTCATATCCATGACGATCTTTGGGCATGTCCTTTCCGTCAACCACAACATGCTTCCACACAGCTGCAGGAATAGGTAAAGGATGAAGCAGGCATGGGGTCTTGTCTCGAGGTGTCTTGTTCCTCCGGCATTCATAGCAGTTCCGAACATACCTCCTGATGTCCTGCTTCATGTGAGGCGAGTAGTACTCCTTCTCGAGTGCTTTGATTGTCTTGTTCTGTCCTGGGTGAGCTGAGATTGTGGGGTGATGAGCTTCTCTGATGAGGGCAGTGCGTAGATGTATATCTCCTTGTATCATCTCTGGGACAATCAGCTGATTGCCTCGCATGCCCAATCCCTGAGCCTCGTTCTCCTTTTGTATCAAGTCCACGAGGTCAGCTCCTCTCACAGCCTCTGTTCTATGTTCGAGAACGAGCTCCTCGTGACCCCTGTCGAGCTCCTTCTGTGTCGAGTCTACAGTATCAGCTTCCCTGGACCTTTCAGTCTCTGGTTCAAGTGCCGTGAGCTCTCCGTGAATCCTGGCAGGCTCGATCAGTGGCATAGTCCGTTCCTCTGCTTCTCTAGCTTTCACAGTGGGCAGATCAGCTGTCTTTCGTGAAAGAGCATCAGCCACAACGTTCTGCTGACCAGGACGGTACTGGAAGGTAACGTCAAAGTTTGAGAGAAAGTCAGCCCATCTCACCTGACGAGTGGAGAGGACACGCTTTGTCGAGAAGTATAGGAGGGCCTGATGATCAGTGACGACAAAGAACTTGGTTCCCAGCAGCTCAGGACAGTAATGCTCGAGCGTCTGAACCACTGCCAGGAGCTCTCGGTCCTGGATGGGATAAGCTCTCTCAGCTGGAGTCATGGTCTTGGAGAAGTATCCCACGGGCTTCCACGTCTTATCTTCCTGCTGCTGCATCACCACGCCTCCAGTGGCATTGCGAGAGGCATCTGTCTCTACTTGCGTTGGCTGCTCAGGCCTGAAGAAAGCTAGAACAGGAGCTTCACAGGCCAGCTTCTTCATGGCCTCGAAAGCTTGTCCCTGAGCTTTTCCCTTCCCAAATGGAGCTCCCTTTTTCAACAACCTATTCAGGGGCTCTGCTACGTCGCTGGCGTGATGCGTGAACATTCTTATGAAGTTACAGAGCCCCAGGAATGATCTGACAGCTCTGACAGAGTTGAGCTCCTCCAATTTCCAATTCTTGATGGCTTCAACTTTCTGAGGATCCACACGGATCCCAACTCCTGCCTCGAGAATCACTCCCAAGTAGTCAACTACAGTGACGTTAAAACGGCTCTTCTTGATATCTCCTTGGAGCTGGACCTTGTGAAGACGGTAGATGATCTCCTCACAGTGCTTCCATTGCTCCTCTTCTGTCTCTGAGTAAACAAGCACGTCATCAGCATATGCACTCGCAAACAGGTCCAGAATCTCCTGGAGCTGGGCATTGATGAAGCTCTGCCACCAGGCAGGGCCAACCTTTAAGCCAAAGGGGAGTACCTTCCACTGAAATGTCCCTTGACGAGTGCGGAATGCTGTAAGGTGTCTGGACTCAGGGGACATTCTTAGACGATGGAAAGCCTTGATGATGTCAAACTTGGACATCCTTCTCGCATTTCAGGTGTTTAAGATCGTGCCTTGTAAGTCAGGGACTGGTACAATCTTGTCCTTAAGGTACTGATTTCTCCAACGATAATCAATGTAGAAACGTCTGTCAGATGAGTGAGGCTTGGGGACAAACAGCACTGATTAGGCATGAGCCTCCATGCATGGCTCAATGAGTCCTGAAGCCAACAGCTGATCCGTCACCTCCTTTTCCAAAGGCAGGTACTGGACTGGGGTACGATATCTTGGAGGGCCAGTGTCAGATGGGTCTCCCGTGGTCCCGAGAACTACGTCAAAGCCTGGACGTGGGGGAGGCAAAGTATCAGCCTGAACTTTAGAAAAGAACCCCTCAATGTGTGCCAGCTGCTCTGGTATCAACGAACGGACCAGCTTGACGTGCTCCGGGTCCTCGTTTGATGGAAAGGGGATAGCCTTGCCTTCGAATGTCTGCCAATGCTCAACAGCAGAGATGGATGGCCCGTCGGATGGAGCTCCATACTCTATGCTGATGGGCTCCTTTGGTGTGGCCTTTGAGATCTCAGCCCACTTACCTCTGTGAGGGTTCCGTAGTTCATGTTCCTTTAATTGCTGAAGAATCTGACTGATCATGAGCTCGTCAGAGGGCTCACAAGCCACGGATTCATCTCCAGAGATGTGAGCCTGTATGAGCTTCCGAGGAGGGTTCTGTCTCTTCAGGATCTGATATCTGTGATCCAGCATCTTGTCTCGACGATCAGCATCTCTTTGTACAGCTGGATCTATCTCCCTGTCCCGTTTGCACTTCTGGGGAACCACAATGGCAGGGGAGAACTTGGCCAGAGCTGGGGAATCGTCAGGCCAGATCAATCTTTGCTGAGCACAGTCAAGGAGGATGTTGTGCTTTGCTAGCCATTCCAGGCCTACCATCACTTCCGAGCCTGTCTCAGTGACCCAGAAGCTCTGATTCTTGAATCTTCTTCCATCAATCTCAAAGTCAGCTATGAGATGCTGTTTGACTTGACCAGCTGGTAGGCCACGGTACTCAGACAAAGTTAAAGGCTTGTCTAGGTCAATGAGACGTGCATTGAGCTGTCTCTTAGCTCGGCAAGCGAGCTTCCCACTGATCATCAGAGAGATCTGTGCTCCAGTGTCACATATGGCAGTAGCTTTCGTAGCAATATCGAGGTGCTGAACTTGAACAGTTTGGGTAAATCGGAACCTCTTATTGCAGCTATCTACTTTATCTAGTGACGGTAGATGGACTGCCAAGGAGTCTTGTGGTAGTCCTCATAGTTTTCCGAGTCGGAGCTTGAGCAGGATGAGTGAGAAGCTCGTCTCTTATGATGCTGAGTGCCAGAGACATGCTTCTTATCCTCACACTCTCCTGCTAGGTGGCCCTTCTTACCACAGTTAAAGCAGGCTCCGTCATCCCAATGAACCTTCTTCTCTTTGTCTGTCAAGGCACGGCCAGCCTTGCTCGAAGTCATAGCCTTGTCTGACTTGTACTTAGCTGATGAGGTCTCCTGAGAACTAGGAGCTCTTGGAGCCTCTCGAGAAGCTGCTGATCTCTTCTGCTGGTGACGCAGCTTGCGGCTGTATGCATACTCGTGATTGTACACAGCCTTGGTGACCTTGGAACAGAACTGCTCATAGGTCATGTCTGGGTTGGTGCTTGCCTCAAACACATCACTTCCCAGGTTCATGTCAAGGTGCTGCCAGGGAATCTGTGAGAACTCTATCTCTGTGAGCTTAGACTTTGCAGCAAGATGGTTGAACTTAGAGATGAACTGATGGACATCACTGCCAGGCTTGTAGTAGAGCTCGTTTAGCTGAGCTCGGGCTCGGACTGCTTGGTTGGGGTCATGGTAAGCTGTGACCAAAGCTTGAACCATCTCAGATAAGCCAGTGTATGGACGAGTCTCGGAACGGAATCGCGTTTCAATGGCTTTCTCTGCATCTCCCTCAAGCATGGACATCAGATAATGCATCCTGCTCTTCTCACAACGGAAGATTTCACAGTTTTCCTCTAGTTTGTCAGCTAGCTTTCCAAGCCAGTTGTCGAAAAGCTCCTTGTCACCCTTGAAATGGCCAGGATCTGAGCCACGAGCCTTGGACTTTCGATTGTAGCTTGAAGCTTCCGAGTTCACGTCATCTGGGTTGTCGGAAATGGAGGCAATAGCAGGCCAGGCTGCCATGCCAGAGGCCCGGAAGGAGCCTCCTCCAAAGGCACTCTCTTGAGTGGCATAGGTGTTGACTGTATCAACATAGGTGGCACGATGGTTGAGCTGTAGCTCTCGTTCGAGTCGACGAATGATGGCTTGTATCTCGAGGATGAGCTGGGAATGGAAGGCTGGGTCTGCCATCTCGTGCGGGGAGCTCATCACGGATAGTGGGGAGCTCTCTCTTGTTTTGTCTTTTGGGTCTTCTTCTTCTTTGTCTTCTTGAGTGTTGGTAACTCGTTTCTTAGCCGGCGCGGCGTCATTGCTTGAAGCAATTTTTGCACTTCTTCTTGGTGCAGGAGCTGCAGACGAGCAGCTTCCCACGTCTGTAATGAAGCTCGGTTTCTTGAGTTCTTGTGTCTTAGGTCTTGGGTCTTCTTCTTGGGTCTTGGGTGGTTTGTTTGGCGGACGCTAACCCCAGCGAGAGGGGAATCGAGTAACGTATTTAGATGACGCTCGTCAGCGAGTCTGGATGAGTTTAGAGTAGTGTTATGATCATTTAGCAGGCTCTGACACCTTGTATTGATGCTATGAACGAAGACTCTAAACTGGAGAAGAAAGAAAGAAAGAGAACTAAGTTTACATGAGTGGGAACCCTTTTTATACCATGCGTCGCCTGGTTCTGCGGTTGGGGACGAGAAGCTCTGCTGTAAGAGACCAGCTGGTCCTAGCGTGAACTGTGAACAAGCGAGCTCCGTGGTAGGCGACGGCGAGCTCTGTTGCTGCAGATGAGCTGGTCCTAGCGTCAACCATAGATAAGCGAGCTCTGTGGTGGGTGACCACGAGCTCATATGTCAAGCACTGGCGGAAGAGCTCCTGAGATAGTGATGACAAGCTCCGTGATGGCGGTTGCTGCTTAGCCATCAGGCAGAACCGTCACAGCAGGCACGTACCAGGCTACTACACCTCTTTGTGCCCGTGTGGCCAGGCAGAAGAGACTCTGGAACATGTTATATTGCACTGCTCGAGGTTTACTTCCGCGCGCGAGCACTTACGCGACAGGATCGTACCAGCACAGCTTCACACTCATCGTGAGCTCGACATTGTCACGTCAACTCCGCAACTGGCCCGTCACGTGGCCGACTTCATGATTCACACGGGGCTGCTTCCAATGTATCGGTTTGCGAGCAGCATTGGCGGAGATCGAGAAGGCAAGTCACAAAAAGGAAAACTAGGTACGGGGGATTCTAGGACTTGGTCACCCCACGCTATTGATCTCTGACTTGTCTGCCCTGCGTTGCTACATAATTCCATGCTCAGAATTCGAGGTCACTGCCTCCGTCCGCCTCGCCCTCGTCACTGTCCACCTGCTGCGCAGTCTTGCCTAGGCCTCTTCCCTTTTCTTCTCGGGACGACTCCGCAACGTGCACGTTGCTGGCCAGTCGCTCGACTGCCGCGGCCATGCGGGTCATGGCTTCTGCCATCCGCATCATGGCCTCAGTCTGCTGGATCTGGGTCTTCATCAGCTTCACCACGGCACTGGTCGGTCGCTCCTGCATATTGGCGCAGCGTTCGTGCGCGTCGGTGGTGCGCTCGCGCTGGTCTGCGAGAGTCTCGGCTGTCTGGCTTGCTGACTTAGCTGCTGACATGCCAGCCGAGTTCTTGCGGGCCTGGAGCAGCTTCTTCAGGACCTGTTGGGACTGGGTGATCCCCTGATAGGTGTCAGTCACGGCCTCGACACAGGGCAAATACATACCTCGGCGGTGGGCTCGTCTGCGAGGAGCCTGGCTAGTTCAACGGAGCGGGCACGTAGCTGGCCCGTCGGGGCATCACAGTGACGCTGCAGGCGCTGGCAGCGGACACATTTGGTGCTAGCACCTACGCGGGTCAGCAACGGGGACGGTACGGGGCGGGCCTGCTAACGTGTGGACTCCAGACACTGGGGGATCTCAGTGTCAGGATCTCTGCCCCAGCTGGCCATTGCATTGACGCAACGTAGGCATGGGACAGCACGTTCTCTTCGTGCAGTCAGGGAGTGCCTGGAAAGCACAGGGCATGGACGCCAACTTTGCAGACATTGTGATCTGAACTGGAAGTCTTGAGATCTTGTGTTCTGTTCTGTTCTGTTCTGTTGCAGGTTTACCACTGTGTCACTGGTTAGGAGGATGATTTCTGGCTGTGCAGTCCAGAGTTTGGTTTAGTGTGCCAGGACCTCTCCTCTCCTCTCCTCTCCTCTCTCAGCCTCGTGGCTGAGTCATTTCATAGTATGAGCGAGTTTTTACGTAATTTAGCTACGGATCTGTTGCGGGAGTGTTTTTCGTCCAGCCACTTGTGGCACGGTTTTTGGCTCGCGAGAAAATAATAGGTAGAAGGACCGCGCGCCGTACGCGCTTTGCGGGTTACTAATAAATAAAATAAAATTCTATCCAGAATATACCTTAAGGTTGATGCTTGTATCACTCTCTGGTGTTCTTCTCCATCACATTAAGTTTAACAGCAAACAAGACCCAATGTACTAGATATAAAAATTTTAATCTGTGTACACATTGCATTTACATGGAAAGATGTTTCTCTATTCCACAGTGTAATGTACAGTGTATATTGAAGTGTACATGATATTTGTGACAGTTGTGTCTAACAGCTCAGCAGCCACCGCCACCACACAGCTCTCCATCACTATCTCATGAGCTCTTCTGCCAGTGCTTCACATATAAGCTCGTCGTCACGCTCCACGGAGCTCGCTTAAATATGGTTGACGCTACGACCAGCTCATCTACAGCAATATGGCTCGCTGTCACCGATCACAAAGCTCGATTGTTCACAGTTCACGGTAGGACCAGCTGGTCTCTTACAACAGATCTCCTCGTCACCTACCATAGAGGTAAGACCTCCCTCACCGCAGAAGGTGGCAACACATGGTATAAGAAGGGTTTCCACTCATTTAAACTTAGTTCTCTTTTCTTCTTTCTTCCCCAGTTTAGAGTCTTTGTTCATAGCATCAATACAAGGTGTCAGAGCCTGCTACATAATCATGATATTCATACTGTGTAGCAGCTTTGAATTAGCTGATTCAAATAAACAACGACAACTGCAAAGGCCAAACTATGCTGATTTGTTTGTTTATTTGCTTATATGGTAAGATGTCTTACTACAATTTGTTTCAATTTTTTTCTCATCTTCATCTCTCCGGAAGTTGCAATCTCACCAAAATGTCGTACGTCCTACTGGTTTATAATTCCCTCGGTCGAGATCTACTTCATATTGTCGATTACTGATGACATTCATACTAGTGACAGCAATACTGGCTATGCTCATGCTAATAGCGGTAACTAATAGCGCTAATAGTGCTAACTGCACCGCCATTCCGCCCACTGAAACCACCACCAATACCTGCACAGATGTGGTACTGTACACCAATCAGGAGAGCACGTCTGCTACCCGTGGGTCCTACCTTATTGAACCCACACGCTGCCGCTTACTGGGCAGTCTTGGACGTAACTATCATTTGGACGTAACCGCACAAATATTCCGTACAAGTAAAGATTTTGGGTACCTGGCACCTTAGGAGGTACTCAAATTTTTCCGCCTCAATTCGAACTGACGCACCCACGTACCTGCCCAATCTACGTGCTTGACCTACTACCTGCCTTCCGAACTCTCGAACAGGGATACCGACTCTGTGGTACGCATAACACGACTTTTATAAATCTCTTGCATACAATGACGTTATTCGACGTGGAAAAGGCGGAAGCTGCGGTTCAGGCAGTAGAATTGTACCATGATCAACGACCTACTCGTCAGAAGCCTCGGATGTCTTTGAAGGACTGCGCAGAATGGTGTAACGCAAGCTTCTCATTGGTGAAGAAATATAACGCACAATATCAGAGAGGGCAAAGAATCTCTGGATTCTGTACTCCTGGCAGGCAGCCGGCGCTCACGGATGAGGAGGAGCAAGCTCTTAATCAGTTCGTTCAAATTATGAACCGTGGACAATTTTCTTTGACATCGGCGTCGTTAATAGCTTACGCGAACTCTCTCCGATCTCAGCGAACAATTCCACCTTTAGTTTTGCTATCAACTGAGTGGGCGTCGAAATGGAGACGCAATAATCCACAATTCGCAGAGACAAATGTCAAACACATGGACGGGTATCGAATTGCAGCAGAAATGAAATTGGAAAATATCGAAGACTGGTTTAAAGAGTACGGTGCAGTCATACAAGCCTTCAAAATACAACCGGAAAACTTATGGAATTTCGACGAGTCGTCTTTCTTTATAAGGATACTGAATGGTGCTTTAAAAGTGCTTGTTGTAGGAAACAAGAAAAAGAAGCCCAGAGTCATGTTTTCTCCCGGGAATCGAGAGATGTTAACAGCGGTTGATTGTATATCAGCTGACGGTTATTCCATACCTTCGTTTCTTATCTTGAAGGCTAAAGTGCTTCTCGAGGACTATGTGAATACCTCTATTGACGACGAGGTTGTGATCATCAAAACCGATACAGGATATAACAACGCCGAGAAAGCATTCGAGTGCCTTCTTCATTTTAACACACACTCGTTCAGAATAAGCCCCAGCTTTACTAGAACAATCGAGGAGTGGTTTGGATTTCCGGCGTCGATAAACCCTCTCGAAGGTGACCCTCGCACAGCACGACGAGACGGCACATGTCAAATCAGAACGACACCATCTATATACAGAGTGTTAGTAATGGACGGGTTCGACGCTCATGAGAGACCAGCTGTGTTGTTGTACTGTCAGTATTTTGAAGTCATTGCTGTCACTTTACCAGCGCATACGTTGCATAGATTTCAACCTGTGTACGTCGGATTGTACAAGTGGTTAAAGGCAGCGCAGCGGGACGTCTGCACAAAGCAATTCAACAAGGCCAACTTACGTTCTCTCGTCGCGAATTTTTAAACCAATGGACGCGTATGCATCAGGAGGTTTTCACGAGATTTCGAATCTGGGACGCGTTCAAGAACGCAGGGTTGTGGCCAGTAAGCGCGGACAAGGTCATTCAGAAGATCAAAGACGACATACAGCTTCAAAAAGAACCTATGTTTCCCAAGCTGTTAGCAGACGTCACACCCCGCCGAGCCAAACGTACATTGAAAAGTGAGGAGTGGGAAAGACGACAACTATTACTTAGTAGTCCAGCCAGAGCTGAATTAGACCAGGTGAAAGCAGCGCTTGATGTTGCAATACTGACTCAAAGTCGTTTGAAGCAGTCACAAACCACGGCAAACGACAGACTGGAAGGGTTTCTAGATCAAACATCGCGCCGTCAGGTCTAGGGTGTGTCAGATGGGGCATGGACTGTAGCTCAGATTCGGGATAAAGTTGAACAACGTCGACGAAAGGACATGAAAGCTGAGATGAAATGGTTAACTCGTAAAGAGAATGCTTTTCTCAAAACGCTTTGAGATGCGGAACTTGAATATCCGAAGTTGCGGGGGAGGGCAGCACAACGAGCTGCTCAAGAGCTGGAAATTCAACGAGCTCAACGGTACGCTATACCAGAGTTCATCATCATTGATGACAGTGTGTTTCTTATCAGTGAGGCCGGCGAGGACATCCTAGTGACAGACCCGGAATTGGAAGAACGGCTTCATTTGGTCGCACGATGACGGAGCTGCGAAACATATGAAGAACGATGGCGAAGAATTCAATGTTCAACGTCGGTGTTACAGGAGATACCTGAAGTTGCATCATGGATTGATGAAAACAGAGTAATCATCGATTCATTGACGTTCGCACATCAGTATACTGATGAACAAGAACGAAACTCGTTAGAACAGACGGGTACAATACCGTTACCTGGACCTGAGGTCGACTTCATCGCCCTCGAACCGGCAGAGGGGTATACACAAGTGCAACGCTAACGAAGTCAGCGAGTTCCATGTGAATCGAATGATGGAAATAGTTCCGACGTCGAATTCTTGTTGCATTATGAGGAGTCATTAGCTCGAGAACGAGAAACAGCCGAATTGGAGAATACACCTATTGTAGGTATTAGCAATCCTACTCGACGGCTCCTATTCGAATCAGCATCAGAAGCAAGACAAGAGAACGGAGAAATCCACCTATTTGGACGAGCAATTACTGTACCTGCATCTCGAGTTCGGGTACTTATGTTCAGCGACAGCGAAAATGGTAGTGAAGAAGATAATGCCAGTGTCGAGCACAACATGGGGAGATGAAGAGAGAACGGTACCTCATATACCCGCCAATTATCAACAGCGGTGGGTCACATAATCGCCCTCCACTAAGCTATATTGGGACTGGCGTGGCTAAGGATTATATTCCTGGCTGCCAAGATTACAGGTAAAACTTCGTTTTTTATATCAAAGATGTGTTTTTTGCAGTATTCTGCTGTCTCCAATCTGCCCGGTTGTATCCAAGTTGCCCGAAGATCTCCAGGTTGCCCGGAGCCTCCATCCTGCCCAGGGAGCCCCGGTTGCCCTGCTGGGAGCTCTCCAAACTGCCCGGCACTTATGACGTTCGTTACATTATATATATGATCGTATACAGGTCCAAAAACACACCCATTCAACTGTTCAATGGGGACCCAAGTCGATATCCAGAGACATGAGGCACGAATTAGGTGCCGGGCGGGTGATGCCTAAGATCTAATGGTTAGATGTTGACCAGAGAAGCGGAATAGAGGCAGGGGACCGGCAATTGCCTAAGCTATCTCACAACCTACTTCGATATTTGAACGTTGATGACTTTCCTCCAACAAACGACCCTTGATCTCGCGTTGCTGTATGTATTCTCGAGATATATCTGCAACACAGCACTTGCTGGTGTAGCACGAAGTCGTGATAACCTCGGCGTGACGCCAGAACGCAGTACATATCTCTCTTGGACTTGTCATTAACAAGACCAGCGAATCTACACCTGTTCGTGAGGAACATGACCTGATCATATACAACCGGACCTCTTGCGAGGTTTGTGCAACGACGAGTCGTTGTTTGGAGGGCGAAGGAGGCGCGGTTGGGGGAGAGGGAGTGGTGGCGGCGGCATCGATTGCCGGACCTGATATGAGTGGCTTACCCACTGCATCAGGGCGGAGAAATGCCGGTTGGTGGTGTTGCTATATCAAGCGGTTAAGTTAACTAAGATGGCATAGATATCAAGGCAGGTCATTACACTTACGAGGCGGCACGAAGACTTTCGACTTCACATTGTAAGGCGTTCATAGCCTCGTGCTGTTGGAATCGTTGCGTGTATTGAGTGTGTGTCTCGGACTAAACTGCAGGTGTACGCAAATACTACGTACTTAATATAAATTAGCGTGGCAAACAAGCCACAAACAAGTGGGCAAGCCACAAACAACAAACGAGCGGCCCGTGTGTGCCCTGGGGCTCCAACACAACCCCTTAGGAAAGTTCATAAAAGAACTCTTCCTAAACAGAAAAAAATCGCTCGTTCGAACGACCCGTTCAATCACTTGTTCAATCGCCGGTTCAATCGCACGTTCAATCGCACGTTCACTCGCACGTTCACTCGCACGTTCAATCGCACGTTCAATCGCATGATGCCGTACGCCACGTCTATCACGTCTTCCTCCTCGTCAGGAAACAGCGATATTCCTAACGTTCTGCCGACCACTCAGCCAATCACTGAGCCCATTACCAACATTATTGTCGCAATCTCAGCCCGCTGTGCTATTCCTCCTTCTCGCACACGTTCTGGGATGGTCAGAGGTTCCAACAGCTCTGGCCATGACAATGAAGCTCCTCAGCCTCATTTGGGAGCTCCCCAGCACCCTTTGGGAGCTCGTGATGTCCCCTGCTTGTGATGCACTCTTAGTGCACTCAGGGGACGTTCTAAGGGCATTTGTATTGAGACATGTGGACGCAGGCAACGTTGTGGAAGATGCTCACAAGGGCATTCTTGTCAGACCCTGTAGGTTACCTGGTTTTCTGGGGTTTTCATGTAGTGATTTCTTTTCCTTCTAGCCCACTTGCGTTGCGAGCTCCGGCTTGTCATTTGAGGGATGCCCTTCTGGCCAATGCTCCTCAGCCACGCATAAAGATGTTGTGTGAGACCATCCGTTATCTCATGGAGCAGCTCAACGTGTCTGAGGAGCTCGATTCTTGTGATGATGAAGCTGACAATGGGGATGAAGATGAGGATGATGAGGAGGATGAGGAGGAGGATGAGGAGGAGGATGAGGAGGAGGATGAGGAGGAGGATGAGGAGGAGGATGAGGAGGAGGATGAGGAGGAGGATGAGGAGGAGGATGAGGAGGAGGGATGAGGAGGAGGATGAGGAGGAGGATGAGGAGGAGGATGAGGAGGAGGATGAGGAGGAGGATGAGGAGGAGGATGAGGAGGAGGATGAGGAGGAGGATGAGGAGGAGGATGAGGAGGAGGATGAGGAGGAGGATGAGGAGGAGGATGAGGAGGAGGATGAGGAGGAGGATGAGGAGCAGGATGAGGAGTAATAGCATTGGTCTCGTTAGAATATTGAGATGTAGTTAGCAGTCTAGAGCTCATCAGACATTCGCGATAAGCTCGAAACTCCGGTTCTTCCTTCTAGATTGCATAGTCTCAATCTCTCAAGAAAGGTACTCCATTTCTGTATGGGTAATGCCTTCGTCAGGCCATCTGCGATCATGTCTTTTGTAGGCACGTATTCCACGCTGATTGTACCTCTCTCAACCTCTTGTCGAAGCCAATGGTTATGGATATTGACGTGCTTCAGTTTGATATGTAAAACTGCAATCTCCTTGTTAACCAAACCAATAGTTTGCCGGTTATCACACAAGATCCGAATCCTCTCATAACCCAATCGTAGACCCAGCTCTAGGAGCAAGCGGCTGATGAACATTCCCTCTTTCGCTGCCTGAGCTAATGCCAATAGTTCAGCCTCTGTCGTAGATGTCGTCACGGTGGTCTGTTTGTTGGCTCTCCAGCTAATTACACCCCCGAAGAGCTTCATCACGTATGCTTGAGAGCTCTTCATATCAGATGAGTTATCTGCAAATGAAGCATCACTCGCGACTACAAAGTCGTCTCCATCTCCGAATTGTAGGGCGTAGTATTGAGTCAAATGCAGATACGAAATCAGCCTGTCTGCGGCTCGATGATGCTCCGGTGATGGATTGTTGCTGAATCGTGCTAATGTTGATATACCGAATGCGGCATCTGGGCGTGTGATAACAGCAACATAAAGTATGGAGCCGATCTTCCGTTGGTACCGCCGTATATCTCCGGAGGTAGCAATTCCCTTATAAGAAAGGAGCTCGCCAAGACGCATTGGCGTGCTCGCATATAAGGTTGTCGTGTTATCTCGTAGCTTAGCAATCTTTTCAATGTACGAAGACTGGGATAACCATATGAGGTGTCGACCACGATCTCTTATTACTTCCACCCCCAAGAACCATTGCAAATCGTCACCCCCTGTGAGGTTGTAGTACGATTTCAAGTCAGCCATGATACGATCTGCAAGGCCATGGTCCTGACGCTTGTATGCTAGAACCATGTCATCAACGTATACAAAAAGAAGAATCTCATTGTGCGTATAACAGCATAGCTCGTGAGGAATACTTTGAAAGCCGATTTTCCTCAAAGATTTCCCGAGTTCTTTTTGCCAAAGTAGAGGAGCTTGCCGGAGTGCGTATAAAGCTCGTAAGAGTCGCAGAACTGTATTGGGTTTTCTGTATTCAGGCGGCATGCGCATGTATATCTCTTTATCTAGTTTGGCGTTGACAAAAGCATTGACGGCATCAAATTGCTTGAGTTCTAGGTCAAACTTGGCTGCTATCGCCATCAATGTGCGAAAGAATCTGCCTGCCAACGTGCTTGCATATGTCTCTTCGGTACTGTTATTTGATTGCTGATCGCCACGGACCACTAGTCGGGCCTTGCATTTCGTAAGAAAGCCATGCTTGTTGCACTTGTATACATATACCCACATGCAGTCCAATGTGAGCTTGTCAAGTGAGGCTGACTTGGGTACTTCAGTCCAGGTCTTCATTTCATCGTGACTTTCCAGGTGCTGTCTTTCTGCTTCGCGAAAGCGATCTCCTATCGGGTGGTTGATAAGCTCTGAGTGCCATTTTAGCGGATTCGGGAGGTCTCTTCAATGTATTTTCTTCTTTTCTTTGAGTAACAACTCAAGCCGTTCTCTTGAATAGCTTGACAATGTCGTCCCATTGTCTGAAGCTTGGAGCATCGGCATACTTTTATCTCTTGATATACCAGAGGATTCCATCTCTGAGTGGAAAGCTCCATTGTATCTGTGTAGATCGTCACTAGTAGAGCCATCAACGCCATTTGATATGCGTGATTGGTTACATGTGGAATTTTCATTACCGACTACCGTCTCAGTATTTATTACCTGAGATTGGGTGTGTGGGTTTGAAGCTGTATTTATAGAGCTGTAACTCTCCTCACCATCAGAGCCATCATCAGTATTGAGTACATGAGA
This sequence comes from Xylaria sp. L1 SY-2022, assembly GCA_023079495.1. Taxonomy (NCBI): domain Eukaryota; kingdom Fungi; phylum Ascomycota; class Sordariomycetes; order Xylariales; family Xylariaceae; genus Xylaria; species Xylaria sp. L1 SY-2022. The sequence goes on from JALIDW010000009.1 coordinate 2,290,004, forward strand.
TTGGATGAGGTGGTGCTTTGTGGAGCCTTTGAGAGCCCTTGTAATGCTCGCTTTTGGGCCTTGTAATCTGCTTGCATTGAAGAAAGTAGCCCAATTTGGGAAACTCGACTCCGAACCATGTAAACGAAGAGACAACAACTTACTTTCATCGGCATTAGTTATTGTCGCCATCCCGAGGAAAGCCGCTGGAGACTCAGGGGGCGAGAGGAGCCCTAAGTCCTGTTGCTGCAACACTTCTTTGGCAATAGGAGCTTCTGAAGCCTCATCCATAAGCTCAGCTTCGTTCTCCATCTGTAACAGGTTCTCGGCAAGAACTTGGGATATGGTGGCAGCTTGTTCTTCGACTTCTTGATGTGTAAGTGACACTTCGACCTCCGAGGCGTCTTTCTGATATATGCTTTTAATGAGCTTATCGTACTCTTCTGACGAGATCCTCAAGAGTAGATCTTCGAACTCTTGCTTGTTTCCACTACAGAACTCGTCTTTGTTGAACTCTACGTCACGTGTGACTATCACCCTGTTCTCACGGGGCAACCATATTCGATATGTGTTCGTGGACTGATATCCGACAAGGAATCCTATCCATGCATTGGGATCTAACTTTCTGCGTCTTTCTTTCTTCTGCTTCGCATTCGAGGTCATGGCAAAAGCCATACAGCCGTATGCCTTGAGATGACCAATGCAAGGTGTGCGATCATAACCTGGGATCCCTTTCAAATTATCAAAGTATGTGAAATTTCTCATAAGGAGCTCGCCAGTGGTTCACTTTCCGTGGGGTGCGGTTGTAGAGATAGACTGCCGTTTTGACGATCTCCTGCCATAGAAATGGTGGGAGTAAGCACCCATTCCTCATGGCACGGGATTTGTGCTTGATAGTACTCCCAACTCGCTCTGCCCCTCCATTGAGGTCTTGGGTATGTGGCGGAGAAACTTCAAAACGTATCCCATGAGCTTCGTTCAACGCTTGAGCTAACTTTGATGTTGCCTCCGCACTGCCCGACAATTCACCATCACATTCAATGGTGGTGACTTTGACATCGCAGTGAAGACGCAGATACTTGATACAGTCTTCGAGAGCTGCTTGGATACTGCTGGCAAGCTTGTCGTTAAAGTAGTAGTCCCATGTATAACCTGAGTATTGGTCAATAACAAGCATAACCCGCCACATTCGTCCTTGACCAGGTGTGTCGTATTCATGAAAGTCAATAGTGAGACACGTGCCCGCTTCTGTAACCTCAGAACGAGCTTCTCGCACTATCCTCCGGTGTGCTTTAGATTCGCCACAAGTGACACAGCCTGTGGTTCGGATTTCATCATCTTTTCGGGGTTCCAGGTTAACACCCGACGTGTGTGACAAGATCCTCTTCAAAGGCTCGGTGCCTATGTGTCTCATACGTTGATACCATCTGTACATTGTAGCTCTTGACTTTGGTCGACCTGTGTAATAGTTTAACAGGTGTCTTCTGGTATAAAACGCTCCAATCAAGAGGTGCTCTGGTAAGTGTTCAATGACATATTGCCCTTGCAATCGCCGCAAAACACAAAGAGGAGCTCCCCAGCTGTATCTGACGAGATCCGAGCTCGGCTTATTATCCCAATAAATACCCAGCCGGTTGAGAACCTGTAGAGATACCAAGTTTGTAGCCATATTAGAGCAGCAGGCGACATTGTATAGCCGAAAAATAACTGAGCCTTCCAGACCTTCCAGGCGGAGATCCACTTCACCATACCCGTGTATCTGTATGGTGGTACTCCCAGCAATAATGATGTCTTAAGCATTAGCCTCGCACATGTTAAGGAATCGATTTTGTTGGTTAAAGATGTGAATATTTGATCCGGAGTCCACTATTGCACAGTTTCTTAGTGGATAAGATGTGACAAGCTCCGTATTCACGGTATAGAAGCTTGATATGCGTGCAATAGGGGGCCTTGGGAGTCAGAGCTCATCAAGAGTCTTGTCGGGCTCACTGAACCTCACAATGCGTTGTCGCTTCTGGTCTTTTGCCTTCTTGACAGCCTTTTTGACTGCATCATATGTTGTCATCATGGCCTTTGCCACTCGCTCGGCATAAGCCTGTGGAAACTACCCATGAGGTCTGAGCTCTGGGAAAGCAAACCAGCAGTGGTCCACTTGATGACGTCCATACCATACAATGCAGTCCGATACATTAAGGTTCTCCTTTTCCGACTTGGTGCAAAGATCTGATGTAGTGGATGGATTGGGAGACCTCCTGTTGGGGCTGAGACTTCGGTAACGTGTATTGTCCGGGCGTCTACCACGAGAGTCAGCCTCACGGCCTCGTTGATGGCGACCTTGTCGAGTATCATAAGACAGATCTCGTCGAGTGTGCTTGATGAGCTCTTTTGACTCATTAGGTGAGTATTGTTGTCCCGGCTCAAAAGCCAAGAAAGAGCCACCCTTAACGACTCGAGTTGTAGGCTCATTAGCTCCAATGATTGCTGCTTCTTTGCGGGGCTCGGTAGCGATCTTGTTGAATCGCAGGTTGTTCTCCGCTACCTCCTCACTGTACTTGTTCCAGAAGGAGGTTACCCATCCAGGATGTGTGTTCTGAAGAGCTAGACGGAGGTCTGCGACGAGCTTGAACGATTCCGAGACATCGGCACCAGCTTCATGAGCTCTGGTAATCTTCTTAAGCCATTCGTCGGCTCACCTGCATAGGTCTCGATGAAACTTTGTGGAAGACGACTTGATGAAGTCTTCGTATTCGTTCTTGTATTTGACCTTCAGAGCTCGTCGAGATGTCTTGCCAAGCTCTCGAAGGTTATCATATCAGACGTCAATTGTCTGGTTCGACTTCATGTAGGTCTGTCGATACTGCTGGCTGACCATCTTTCGAATCCATTCTGTGAGCTCCGCAACCTGATTACGATGGCTTTGGTAGCGCTTGAGATGAATGTCTTGAGTCTGTTCGGCCTGCAAGTACTGTGTCTTGCCGACGGCAGAGAGCTGATCAAACGTAGGGTTGTCGCGATGAGCTTGGTTGGTGACTGGGAAGTCTGCCAGGTTGAGAGCTTGTGGACGACGCAGCCAGGGCTCTCCCGGCTCATCCGGAGTGATAAACTCCCAGAGGTCTCGGCTCCGGGCGGCAGCCTTGAAGTCTTCCTCCTACAACGGGAAGTCCTCAGGGGAACTGAGGATCGTCTCGGTGCTCTTCGTCATGATGGATGATGGAATCACGTTGTTTTTGATGACTTTTCTTGTTCTGGTAGAGGATGGAGATGAATGAGACTGTTAATTGTTGGAATCGTTGGGTGTATTGAGTGTGTGTCTCGGACTAAACTGCAGGTGTACGCAATACTACGTACTTAATATAAATTAGCGTGGCAAACAAGCCACAAACAAGTGGGCAAGCCACAAACAACAAACGAGCGGCCCGTGTGTGCCCTGGGGCTCCAACACGCGCTGTCGGTCGGCAGCAGCTTTGTGGGCATCGACGGCCTCTTGCAGAGCGCCCAGAGTTCCCTCGTGGGCATCCACGTTCTACATGAGCCGCCGCACATACACCTCCATGTCCATGTGACCCCGACGAGGCTTCGTATTCACGTTCCTAAGCCTGTCGGCATTAGGAACTTGTGAATCCTCGTCGTTGTCACCCGATGGAACAGGGTTTGGTGACGGGGGGATTGGAGGCGACGCTGCCTGTGATGTGGTGGCCAGCGTTGTTATGGGGACACGCTGCTGCTGCGTGCCAGAACAGGCTATTCGCCCAGTGATGACCCTATCAGGGTCAGCGGCGGCCGCCCAGGTGTTATACCTATGGGCAGACTGTTGTGGGATGTTGTTTTTAGCCATGGTGAACGCGAACAAAGTAAACGGAGATGATGGGAGTGACGGAGGAAGGGATAAGTCGAGGAGAGAGGTATGGACTTATGTAACTCACCGTCGTGGGCAACGATGCCCTGGAAAAAAGGCACGCTTCTCAACATTGTGGTCAACTGCGCCACCGACGACGGAGCAATCTCCATAGACCGCTGTTTGGCAAAAGAAGTGATGTTTGCCAGCAGGAAGTGCGTTATTGACGTCTTTTATGCATTTTGGCGCGTCGGAAGAGACCTGGTCGTTGTTTACTTGCTGTTCAATATCATCCTAATGTTGACCTGGCAGTCGTGCCAAATGACTCCGGTTTCTGGTTCGAACATTGCCGTGTTATCTCGCGTAATTCAGGGGCTGCCCGGACCAATCAAATCGCGTCAATTTGGCCAAAAGTGGATATAAGTGGACTCGACCTCGTGTTGACTGCAGTTGTACGGGCTCTGGCCAAAAACAGCTGTTTTTGAAGGAATCTTGCCATTTGCAACATCTGCCACATCCAACTGCAATTCTCCTCGTTTGAAGTCGATTATGACACAGTATTACACAGTATCTCGCAAGGTAAATTTAAAGACACAAGAAGCCTGGTTTCGCTGCTAATATTGTCGTTTTACAGTGCACATACTGAGGGTTGTTGCCGGAATTGCATTCTGGTCGACCCATCCAGATAACCCTCAACCATACAACTCAATTGCGCGGCCTGGTCACCGAGGTTATGACCTATCAAGGGCACCGATATGAGTGGCTTCCTTTATTTACTAAATCTGAGGCTATTCCTGTGCATCGGAGGCAGGATCCGGCGTATCCTGCGCGAAGGCATTGGGCAAGGGCCCAATCACAGGCCCCATTGCAGGATACGCCGGATCTGCAGGTTGAGCACAATCTGCGCCTTGTACAGGATGTGAAACCTGAATACGACCCTTCCCAGCCAAGGCAAGGTCTTGTCTGTTGTTTATTTACTCATCACAAGGTCTCTCCCGCGCTGGGTTGGCGGCGTCATCATTCTCCAGTTTACGGACCAGCTAGCCTTTGTTACCCCCAACAGGCAAGCCACGCTGCCTGCACAGATCTTTCAGTATAACGACGGTGGGTTGATCATAATCGGTCGGCGGCAGCCCCGACGCCTCAGTGATGAATCCGGATCCAGTTTTGCTGCCGCGGTTGGACGATGCTTCTGATATGTCATTCCTAAGGAGGTTGGGTGGCCAGTAGCAGTCCTCCAGGAAGAGCTTCAGCTTGCAGGCATCTATACCCTTGATACTTATTAGATGGGCTTCTTGACCATCAGGGTGGATGGAGATGCCGGTCGCTTTGAACGGATCTGCGACCATCGTTCCATTCTCCACGGAGAACGTCCTCTGCCACCCCTTGCCAACGATGTGAGTGGTCATGATCCTCTGGTCCAGGAGGGTCCACCAGGCAGGTGTTGTTCCTGACGCCTCGAGGTCGTCAAGATACCGGTCAGTCTCCTCGCGCAACCACTTTTTGAAGGGTCCATTGAACCCAACATCTAAAGGTTGAAGCAGTCCTGTGAGCCCTGCCGGTATGAGGGCCATCGTTATGTTGTTTTCACGAAGGGCAGTCTGGATTAATGATGTTTTGTGGAATCTAGCTACGTCAACGACTAGAAGGCATTCCCGTCTTCGGAATACTCTGCCAGACGAGTTCTGATCCACTCTTCAAACAGTGCTTCGTTGTTGTACGCGGTATCGTTGAACTTGACGTCGACCCTAGGGTGGTAGAAACCGGACTCCCTGGGCAGCACGGTGCCCTTGCCATGGAAGATGACTATGGGTCTCAGCTGTTCAACACATGAGCCGTCACCAACTAATGACAACACCAAAGTCGCTTGCCTTTTTGACCAACCGCTTCTTTCTGAGCGACCCTGAACGGATTTTGAGCCCTTGTGGTCAAAGATATACCCATCGAGGAATTCGAAGGGCATCGGAGTCTCGTCAAGGTTAACTATTAGGTGGGGAGGGAATCATTGCAGGCTGGGGCCCTCAACCGGGTCGCTCATCGAGACAGACCTCCCAGCAACGGGGCAAGAGTTACGTCTTATAAACTGCAAAAATTCGTTGACATCGTCGACGATTTCCTCAGGCACGCGCGTAGCAGCGTGCGTGATCCTGCGATTCGTGATTTGGAACCTCCTCAGGAAGCCTCTGAACCACCTGTTAGAGAATGTGAAGTCATCGGTCTGTTCAGGATAGGTACTGGCAAATAGCTCTTTAGCCCTTCTGCGGAACCAGTTTCGTTGAACCAAATGGCGATTCTGACGTACAGCACAGAATTCAGTATATAACTTGACTTCCAGCTCCGGCCAGCGTGGGCGATATCTAGGAAGTCGCCGTCCTTGCAAGATTTGATGCCTTTTGGTCCACCATGCCTGTACCGTACACAAACTTCTGATTCCGAAGAAGGCAGCAGCCTCCCTGAGAAGAGGCCTCCGGAATCCGGGCTCAACAGGACTATCTCTTACCACCTTTGCGCCGATGAGGTCTCGGAGGTCCTCACAAATACGGGTACGATGGTTTTCGAGGAACAGCAACACTTCTACCCTACGTCGTCGGGAGTAGGTCCGTTTGATACATTTGACGATTGTGGGAAGTTTATATCCAGACCGTGCCATAGCTTTTGGTTCCGAACCTGGTGATTTCCGTGGCGGCGGCCTGGTCAACAGCACCAGGGAAGGGGAACGTGGAATCGGCCTTGAAGGAGATCTAAATCATGTTAGCAACGCTCAATTGGAAGCAGAAATCACTAGAAGCCATACCTACCGTTGCATGGTAAGGTCGCAAGGCTAAACAGTAGGTACGATGCAGGTTCGTGCAACCCAATCTCCACCAACAGTTGGTGAACCAGGGGTCAAGATTCTCCCACTTTAACTGGGGCTGATCACAGCTAATCATGCCCGGGGGACAAAATCTCATGAACAGAAACGTTGGCGACCGAATTCTGAGCTCAAAAACGATGGATTTGATGTGGTTTCGTGTTGTAGAAAAGCAGTTTGGCCGCTTGCAACCTGGGAAGTTCATATTTTGCAACCATCGTGACAGGGCAAGATTGTGGCTTCTTGTTGGCAGTTGCCCTATTCTGCCACTTTTCACCGACTGCCCTTTTCAATCTAGTGTCCGAATTTATGGGGCTTAAATGCCGCCGACTGCTACCCGATATGGCTTAGTGGAGCGCGATTATGTGACCCACCGCTGTTGATAATTGGCGGGTATATGAGGTAGCGTCAAGTGATATGTTGAGAGAGAGAGGGGACGGCGTCGAGCGCGTTGTTGGGAGAGACGGAGGACGGTGTCGAGCGCGTTGTTGGGAGGGAGAGAGGTAAGAGGAAGAGCGGTGGTTTCAATTAGTAGAGAGGGAGAGAGGTAAAAGGAAGAGCGGTGGTTTCGAGTAGTAGAGAGAGAGAGGGGAGAAGGAGAAAAGGTAGAAGAGAGAAGGTGGGGGAGAACCTTAAGTTAGGCCTGTAGCTCTGCTTATAAATCATTTACTTACCTACTAAAGCGACGTAATGATTGCGTATTTTGACCACATATATTAGGAAGGTGGGAGGTTGCTAAGGTAGGTACGAAATATTTATGCGGTTACGTCCAAATGATAGTTACGTCCAAGACTGCCCACTAAGCGGCAGCGTGTGGGTTCAATAAGGTAGGACCCACAGGTACATCTCAGACCTGCCCTGCAGTGGCGGTAATTGAAACTACTTGTACAGATCAAGCTATTATTGTGTGTATATATCTTCTTGCCTAGTATATGGTTGTTAACCATTGACATGGGGCACCCCCTTCCCCTCCAGGCGTGTGGGCACATGCAGTGGTCACATACTCCCCAGGTGACGGTCATGTACTATTACTACTCTCTGTTGGGGGCCGCGAACGTGAGCCATACTGCCACAATACATTGCAACACCACGTTCTGACCATATGTGGACACTCAGCTTTAGTTGTCCGCGGCTCAATGAAGCCGACACATGTCTCTACCCATCGTCAGTTCTACATCAATGCTATGTTAATTGCAAGTCGTGGTGCACGTCGCAAACTACCATGCCACGGTTGTTGGGATGCCATAGGCCGTACGGGGATATTGAAGCCGTTTTTCTGGTGCGTCACTTTGAAAGGACATTTTGATGGTTGTTGCACCAACTGCAAGTTCCGCGATTGTGGAGCGCAGTGTTCGTTTTAGCGATGTTGTGGGCAGCGATGTTATGATCATGTAGCAGGCTCTGACATCTTGTATTGATGCTGTGAACAAAGACTTTAAACTGGAGAAGACAGAAAGAAATAGAACCAAGTTTACATGGGTGAGAACCTTTCTTATACCCTCTGTCGCCACGTTCTGCGGTGGAGGACACCCTAGCTCAGTGGTGGGTGACGAGAAGCTCTGTTATAAGAGACCAGCTGGTCCTAACGTCAATATCACGAAAATGTCACTGGTGTGCTTTTATGAATTGGTAAACTGAGTTCTTAGAATGATGATGATCTAGCTAAGTGTGGCCGCGCTGGCCGGGGCACGCAAGAACGCGCCTTGTAAGCCTACACCCGGGTCTGTGGACCGCTTATCTAGTTTTGCTATCTAATGTCCCCATGATCCGTGCATTTACTTAAGTACATAACGACCTACCCAATAACTCCCGGGTATTCTTTTTTTTTTGACCCGTCGACGGATCGAGAATGCTATTACCGCATCCTCTAAGCTGCCATTTTTTCCCCTTCCTCTTACTGCCACCGCTCGATGGCCCAGTTGATGATGACCATGGCCTCGGCGAGTCTTTGAGTTGTAGCCGTATTTGAGGAAATTGCGTTCCAGGCACAAAATCAGTATCTCCGGAGGGGCAATTATTGGCGAAATGCCTTGGAATACTCCATCGGTAGCAGACAATACAGCGGTCCTGGGTGTGATCCGTCGACGGATGGGAAGGGAGGGGGGGAGGGATGTTTCTGTGGGCCATGAGAGGGCAGACCGCGTCAAGCCTGGTACTGGCCCAAGCTTCGCCAACGGGCCGCAGAAAACTCGTTGGCAGCATCGAGGTAGTTGTACGCCTAACATATAGTAGCGGCGAATTCCAGGTAGAATTCACGTTCTTTTGTTTGTAAAAACAGAAAAGCGGGTCCGGCCATCAGGGTAGAATTCACGTTTCACAAAGGGTAGAATTCACGTTTTTTTGCCCCGGGCGGCCGCCCGCACTAACATATAAGTAGTAGCGGCGATATCACGGAAATAGTCACGTCGATATTGGTAAGTAGTTATCACGGAAATAGTCACGTCGATATTGGTAAGTAGTAATGATAGTAATAATAATGATGATTCTTCTAAGTACGTGCGCCGGCCTACGTGAGCGGTAGACGCTCACTAATAGGTACGGCGCGGCGCACGGACTACGGATTATTAATTACAATCTTTTTATCCTTCGTCCGCCCAAGGCACTCGCGACCTACCCGGTAGCCACCGGGTAGGTACCGTAATTAATTGTCTCCCGGGTAGGTCTCTACCCCCTTGGGTGTTCCGTGACAAGTGCCGGGCACCAAAAATGATTGCAGCGTCCTCGCTGCTTGCCTCGTCTTCTTCATTTACGCAGCCTGTCGCTGCGCCGGTTTCCTTGTTTTTTAGCGACCTCTTTCTCAATCTCGGGTCGCCCTCCTTTCTTTTCCCAGTATTCCTTTACCACCTCTTTGGCCGACCGGAGTTGCCATTCGGAACGCCACCAATCGTCTTCATGGCCGTAGCCTTTCCACTTGACCAAATAGTCGAAACCGTCCTTCGAACGATTCGGCCTGTGCTGGACGATTGTTTCCACCTCGTACGAGTCGCCCGCTTCTTCGTCGCTTTGGCTGTCGTCGACCGGTCCGGGCGCCGGTACGGTACGGTGGAAAGGGTCTTCGCCTTCGCGTCCTCGGGACAAGTGAGCGACCGATACCACTGGGTGGATGTCGAAAGTTTCCGGTAGGAGCAATTCGTAGGCTAATCGCCCGACTCTTCTGACGATTTTGAAGGGGCCTGCCCGTTGCTGACTCCATTTGCGCGATGGCCGTCCCGGTAAATGATAGCCCTTGTGTAAATTCAGGTACACCTCTTCGCCGGGCTGGAATTCAATGGCTTGGTGCCGGCGGTCGTAATACAATTTCATCTTAGCCGCCGCCAGGTCCATGGCGTACTCCGCGTCCCTTCGCATTTGCTCACGCAGAAATCTCAGGGTCCGACGTTTCGTCGGCCACTCCAGCGGCTAGGTCCATGGCTGCCGGTAGCCGAAAGCCGTAGAGAAACTCATGTGGCGAAGTTTGTAGGCTCGACGACCATGCGGCGTTGAGGTTCCACTGGAGAGCAGGGATTAGGTCCACCCATGTTTTCTCCGGGGCGTCGAACGCATGGTGGCGAATTGCCAGTTCTACCGTTTGGTTTTTTCTCTCGGATAAGCCATCGCCTTGTGGGTGATATGCCGTTGTCATGAGCAGCTTTGTGCCGAGCGCCTTCCACAAACCTTTCCAGAATTCAGAAGTGAATTTGGCGTCGCGATCTGAAATTATTCCTGACGGAATTCCCCAGTCCGCTAAAAATCAGTTGTTTGTGTAAGGCCGTCGCCCAGTCGGCTGCAGAGTATCGAGCGTGCCCTGGGATCAGTAGGGTCCTTCGACTAACGGCGCACGTTACCGTCAAGAGCTGATCATATTCCCCCGTGCCCTTCCAGCTGCCACGGAGTCGCGTTTGCCGACACTTTAGGTAGGTCGGTAATAAAATCCATGGCTATTGTGCTCATTGGCCGGGTGTTCTCTGGTCTGATCGGCTGTAGGTTTCCGTGCGTTTTGCCCGTTTGGTTACCATTTAGGCGGCATCCGTTGCAGTGAGCTAGGTAGCTCGCTATTTGCTTCGTCTTTCCCTGGAAGACGTACGTCTGCAACGCGGACGTCATGCGATGCTTGCCTGCATGGTTTCTCTCGTCGTGTGCTGCTCGTAATACCTCCGGTATTAATTTTTTCGGCACACAAAGTCGTCTTTTTCCCAGCCGGTCCACGTTGTACAGGGAGACCGTTCTTGATCTCAAATGGGTGGCCGGGCACGAAAACGTTTAAGGCGTCCTCGCCTTTTTCCCCCCGCCGGAGGTCGTCCATGATAGATTTTAATTTTTTGTCGTCGCGGTATGCGACCAAAAATTCTTCTTTGTGGACGTCGTCCATCATGACCTCCGTCCCCATCCATATCGTGTCCAGGATGGGCGCGTCCTCGGTCCGCTGAATTTTGCCGGCCGCATTTTCTTTGTCATGTACCGTCCGTAGACGGCTCAATGCATCCGGCACGAAATTCAGGCGGCCCGGTACGTGGTATACCTGGAGCCCGTATTGGGACAGGTATATAGACGCGTTGACTAGACGTTTGTTTGCCCGGTCGGTGGACGAGGTATTCAGACTCGTCTGGTCTAAAATGCCCTTCGTGGCCGAATGGTCTGTCAACAGAACCACTGGGTCCCTAGAAGCTTCGATCGTCGTCCTCAGCCTCTTGCAAGCCCAAACTACGCAGGTCACCTCCATTTCGGAGGGACCATATCGCAGTGCGGGTTGCGAGAGGCATCGGCTCAGGAACATCACAGGCAACACCTGTGTGTTGGGGATTGTGTCCCCGGGTGTCCATCTGTAGCCGTCCTTCACATGGAACAGCATAATGCCGAACCCGCGTTCGAGGGACGCGTCGACTTGCATGTACAGTGTTTTTCTTGGGTCGTGGTGGTGGAGAATTCTGTGATTCGTCACCAACTCCTGTACAGCTTCGAACGACGCTCTCTCCTCGTCCGTTGGTTCATAATACGCCGACCGGCAATATGCAGCCCTTTTACCAGGGTTGCTCGCTTCCACCTTCCCGATTTTTACGTCCCTCGTTAAGCAGGGCGACTTTCCGTCGCTGTAACGGCTCCGAACACTGGGCGTAATAGGGTAATAGTGGGCGCAAAAATCCTGTGCTCCCCAAATACGTCTCGAGGGCCTTGAGCTGGTTTGGAAAACGTATGCACCGTAGCGCGTCCAATCTCTCTGTTGTCGTGGACAACCCCAGAGCGTCCACCCGAAATCCCAGGAGCTCCACCGACGGGTACGCGAGGAACGACTTTTTAGGAGACAGGGGAGATCTTCCTGTCCCTAAAAAGTTCGAACACTCGGCGTAGATGCTCAACGTGTTCATGGGCATTGTCTGAAAAAAATTACTATGTCGTCTATGAACGCACGACAGAATTTTTTTCATTGGCTTCAATAGTTTGTCCATGAACCGCTGAACATATGCCGGGGAGTTCCGGAATCCCATGAGGGCTACCGTGGACCGTTCGATGCCCCGCGGGCTAATGATCGTGAAACGGTCACGGTAGTCGGGATGGACGGCAAACTGGTAAAAGAAGGACGTGGCGTCCACCACGGATACATACTTCTTCCCCCCGAGGGACGCTATTACCTCTGCTTGCAGCGGTAATGGGTAGTTGTCAGGGACCGCTACCTTATTTAGCGCCCTCAGGTCGACGACTGGTCGCGTCGAAACCTTCCCCTTATGGTGTCTGTAGGCTACAAAGGTCGGGTGCGCAAACGGACATGGGCCGTCGACCCACTCCATGCGCCCCTGCTCGTGTAACCTGTCAAAGACTCCATCAAGGATCTCGCGATCCTTTTTACTGAGGGGATAAGCTCGTGAGTTTAACTTCGTCTGTTGCCAGTTGTCAACCAAGGGCACTTTCATCTGCTCGTCGACTGGAATGTCGATGAGCCCTTGGTCGACCCAGATCGAAGGTATCTGCTCGATCAGATTTTCGATCGCTTGCACCGGAGAGTTTTCCCCCAGTGTAAACGGTCTGGCCGTGCTCGAGTACTTTTTCCTCTGTCTCGGACGGTTTTTTGATGCCCAGAGACGCCGCCACCTCCGGGATACGAGGCTTGGGCTGTGTCTCTGCGTCATCAGAAGCGCCGTTTTCCAACTCGGAATTTTCCTCGGGCTTGGGGATCGGCAGAAAGATCCCTTCCGCGTAGGGGGGTATCGACAGTTATGGTGGGGTCGGAGTCCCACTCTGTCTCTAGCCGTTTGACATGGTCGACTAGTTCGTTCGTTGCCGCTGACTTGCTGGTCGGGGGGCCGAGTTTCATCGGTACCAGCTATGATGGCTTCGACGATTGGCGTCAGCTCAATTTCCTTGTTTAGGACGACGGTGTCCGGTATTTCTGCTGCGCCTTCGTTGACCATGTTCACAATTGCCGCGGTGACACAATTATTCCAAGACGTCCTTTGCAAAGGGGATCCGTCGCTCTCACAGATCGATCCCAGCTTCGTTCCCTTGGGAATTAATTTTGCTGTGTTCGACATGTTGGAAAGGGGTACGACGCCTGGCGTCGTAGATGTCACGATGGCTTCCACTGCGGCCTCGTGCGCGGGCCGAAAGGTGAACTGTCTGTCGTTCGGCAACGGTTTGTAGCTGACGGGTACCAGCATGGAACGTCCTGGGGGGTAAGGTAATGTCCCGCTGAAGGGACACTCGCCGAATGCAGGGTCGGGCTCGGGGGTTGCGTACGAAAATCAATTATGAAATCGGGTATGGTCGCGAATTCGACCTCCTGTGTTTCATAATCGATTTTCGCCCCCCGGGGCCCCAGGCAATTGGTTCCCAACAATAGGGATGGGTAGATCTCGTCGTCTACCACCCACGCCGACTCCTCTATCTTGAGGAGTACGGGCTCGCCTTGCTGGCTTTTTTCCGTCCATGTAGAATTGGAACGTGGCCCATTCCTTGATTTTAATACGGCCCTTCCCTATGCCCTGTATCTTTCCGCTCCTGGGTTCGATGGAATGCTCCATCTCCCTCAGGAGGGATTTACTAATGACACTCCGGGTTGCCCCCGTGTCGAGACACACGGAGACAACCTCGGATTCGGGTCGAGCACGTATGTCCACCTTTAGGTAGGTGTAAGCAATCTGTGCGGCATTTTGGGTGGGGGTCCGGCTCCGAGATCTTCTCGGGCGCCCGTCTGAGCTCTGGCTGGATCTGATCGTGTCCTGACTTGTCGCGGGTCTGGGCTGGATTTTCGCCCTTGCAATTTTCGATGTGTCGAAATAATTCATTCCTGCTCGTAAAATTCGAGTGACAGTTATTGCAAATTCCGGGGTCGTTCACTGAGTTTTTTGGAGCATGAATTTCTTCCTTAGCCCGTCTTGTGCATTTTTGCGTGTGACTTTTCTTGTCACGGGGTCTCTCGAATTTTTCTTGGCAATATTCGCATGTCAGGGTGTAGTCCGTCACCATAAATGCAGCTTCCGTGTCCGAATCTTCGGAATGACTCTGGTCAGAATCAGACGAGTCCGTCTCGTTACTGGTAGATTCCTGGGGGTTCTCTGCGACTTGAACCTTGTCCTTCTCCTTTCTGTATTTTTCGTACCGTTCGGTACGGCGTTCTCTACTGTTCTTACGGTCCGTCCCTTTCTGCTTCCACGATGGTGTTTCACGGCGTTCGTATGACTTGCTCGCGTCTTCCGTGGATTTATCTTTATCCTGACGCTTGCTTCGCCATTTGTCCGACTTCTCCTTACGAGAATACTCGGACTTGTTCTTATCCCATCTTGGTTTGTCGGCCTCTCGGGCTGCGGACAGTAGTACGGACTTAGTTTCCTCGATCAAAGTCATGTAATCCTCCAGCGTTTGATTACGCCGGGGCGGTTCGAGGTACTGCTTAATTCGTAGGTCCAGCGAGGACCAGATCTGTTGCATTATGCCGTGCCAATTGGCGTTAGATTCCAGTAGAGAACCCATAGCTTTAGCGTATCTCATTTTACGCTGGACATAAGAAGATAGGGCGGAATCATCTTGCAGTAGGTCGGTAATTCGCAGTCGGCCTTTATTAAATTTGTAAGTGGCTTCGCCGGGTTGCATGGCGAAGCGCACCGTGATGGCCTCCATGACTGCTTGTAGACCTTCGGCTCTCAGCCGACGTCTCTTGTCGGCGGTCAGCTCGTTGTTCCACCATCGTACGGCCTGTCCTCCCAGAAGGGTCTGGAATATGCTCAAGATCTGAGCTTCGTTGTTTTCCGCCGTGGAGGAATCCTCTAGGAAGGATTCAATCCTTTCCTTGAAAGCGTATACGTCGGTGAACTTGATCTTCCCGCCTTCTGTCACCATACCGTCGTCTTTTTCATCGGCGTACGAGGGGTCGAATTCCCCTACGTCTGCCTTTTTCAGCTTAGAACCGGCCGTACTCTTTGTGTCGGTGTACGTGTCAGCATAGCTCTGTCTGTACGTAGGGTGTCGGTACGGCTCCTCTGGGGGCGGTGGGTTTTCGGTGGGTTCGGAGCTTCTCTGCGGTTTTCGCCTGAAGAAGTATGATGTTGGGAATTGCGTCTGTGTAGTAGGCAGTGTTCCCGGTAATTCGGGGTCCTGCTGCGACGCTTCGCGTTGTGTCGGAACTGAGGTGAATCTGGGGTGGACGGTATCCCGTCCTCTGCGTTTATCGCTTTCCTCTTGTTCCTGAATCCGTTCCAGCAGGGGGACGGTGGGCTGGGTGTGGCTCCGGCGACTCGGGGCCCGGTTGGACTCAGCCTCGTCGTCGAAGTCGTTGGTAGGCGTAACTGGGTTAGGCTTGCGAATTTCTTCGACGTCTGAATCTGGCCCTGCCGATTCGGATCTTCGTGACGCTCTAGAGGAGCGTCTGGATGATCGTCTGGATGACCGCTTTGACTCCATCTTCGTGCCTAGGAGTTGTATTTGTTCGATCATATCTGCGACCATCTGCTGGGACTCCTTTCTCTGGTCCTGTATGCTCTGCTCGATTTTCTGGAGCCGCTGCTCCGTCTCTTTTCGTTCCTTTGACAATGTCTCGTTCATGTCGCCGATTCTATTGTCATGTGCTGCGAACTTCATATTCACGGTTGAAAATAGCTGGTCGAAGAC